>OU343220.1:1938848-2151661 GCA_910596185.1 Chrysanthemum makinoi
CAAACCTACCCTATATTTCCACTGTGTGAGGATAAGCCTTTCCGTTTTCCCCTTATACATAAATCCATAAAATGAGTGTGTGGCGTGGTTGTAGTAGACTTTAGAACTTGGCCTTGTATATCTTTTCGAGACCACAATAATGAGCATTACACTGAGGAAACTTAGTGTGATCTGCACTAGGATGTAAGGCAATTTTAGGAGTAAACCCAAATAGCCCATATATGATTGTGTATATTGACTTTTCGATTAGTCAATCCCCTCGTTAAACCCTTTTGTTTGCACTCATCATTAGTGCAAGATACCCCTAGATACACCTTAGCCAGCCTTTCCTTTCATTTTGTCCACCCAATATATGTTTCGTTACACCCATCGCCTAGCCTACCCTCGTAGTTTTTATGTCCATGGTCCCGGGCCGTTGGTTAATTTTGGTTCCACTAGTGAAAGTCGCGGGTTTTGAATAAAGGGTTTTGGAAGAAAATGGGGTTTAGATGATAGTTGATCTCAGTGGGGATACTTTTTATGTTCGTATTGTTTATTCATGTATACCTTATCTTGCATAAAAAAAAGTGAAAAAAGAAAAAAAAATGAGAATGCAAGCAAGAGTTTATTAGTTGTTTATTGCTGATCGTAATATAAATCAGCCTTGTGTGTCGTGATCGCGGTTGAGTATTCTCGCATTGTTTCATCTGGCAAATTTTACAAATCCGCTTTGTATTACGGATAAAATTAGAAACCGTACATTTCTATCTCGCCTTTCAAATTTAATATTCGTGCACAATGGGGACATTGTACATTTTGGTGGGGATGAGATAGAAATGGTCGATTTTGATAGAAATATGTGCTAAATTGACCCAAACTTTAAAATTTTTTATATAGCACATTCTTTTTTCAATTATGATGAAGCCGAAGTTAATGCATCTTATTTGCCTAGATTATGGAGTTTATGAGGCACCACATTACATGTCTTATGCATTTACTCGTGTATTGGATTATTGAAGACCCCTTGACTCTGACCCTCGATTTTGCTACGGGATTGAATGCTACTAATGGGGGATGTGGACTTAGGAATCTATTTGTTTCGTGTCTTTTTGTTTACACCCCTTAAAATTTCCCATGTCTTATCCTACCCTTAGTCATGAATCGAGTTTAGGTGAGAAAGCGAGCAATCATTGGTGTCTTGGCCATGGATTTGGTCATGTATCATTGGTTTTGTTCCCTTCGCCAGCACGCTAGTAATGACAAAATAACTCCATAAGCCTGTGTTGTGTCAACCCATTGCCTTTTAGAATACCTGCATCTATAGACTCTAGTGGTGGAGATTAGTATCTTTACCAAGCCTATGATAGAATACCTATGACTGAAAGCAATTGAGTGATCACCCCAAAAATATTAAACACGTGAATTATGAGAGAGAGAGTGTGATTTCAATTCCCTTTTCGTGAGGTGCTCGGTTTGGAATTTTCTAGCTAGGTGATTTTTAGACTCATATCTTCCAATTAACCATGGGAGATATCTTTTTAAGAATTATATAAAGGGTCTACTTGAGGACAAGTAGGATTCAAGTGGGGGGATATTTGATAACATCAAATTTCCTGATTTTTTATATATCAAATTCCCGTGTTTATGGCCTCATTTGCATTAATATGGTACTTAATTCTTTCATATTCGTTCATATTTGCATTTCAGGATAAATGAGGCGTTAGAGCGGAAAAGAAGTGATAAAAGGCCAAGTATATGTTCTGAAGATTGATTTACGAGGGCCTTTGGATTTTATGTGAAGACTACGCCGTAACTAGCTAATAATGTTACGGCGTAAATATGAGCTTTGAAGGATACGGCGTAACCATCTCTTATGGTTACGTCGTAATTATTTTTATAAAGGTTACGGCGTAAAATGGCAATTTAGTTTACCGTAGAGATAATTACAGAGCGGATAAAAATATACGGTTGAAGAGTTACTGCACTGTAATTTAATTACGCAGTAATTATTACTACGCTAAGGAGTTGAAGTCCACTGGCTAAATGAAGATAATATTTACTCCGAGGATGAAAAGTAAAAATAACAAGTGCGATCAAGGACTAAAGGTGACAACTTATATGAAGTTTATTTACTTCAAGGACTACAATATAAATGAAGAAGTACGATGAGGGGCCTAAAGCGACATCTAGTGCAAAAATGTTTCAAGTAAATGAAAGGATGAAAAAACTACGAAGTTGAGATTTATTACTTATAGTTACTTACAGAACCTAGTTACGACGTAACTATTTACTTTAGTTACGACGTAACTATTCGAGAGATCCCATTTCTTTTATACCTTTAGTTACGCGTAATTAGCCCTTAAGGTTACCAGATTGAATGTCGGCCTATAAATACAACCCTAAATCGCATTTTTGAGTATCTCTCTTCACCCTCTCTCGTGGGTCGATTAGGGCACCACCTGGGGTATTTTCCAGAGTCCAGGCCTGTTTTGAAGGAAGAATTCACTCGCAATCATCATCATTATTAGCTCTACATCAAGTAATTTGTATCAAACATTATGTTCAATTCAATTTATGCTTTATTCATTTTTGTTGGTATGATTTATTATATGTTTGGCTAAGCGCCCTGGTTCTGGCCTATTTATGATTCCTTAATTGTTTTGTTTGCGTTTACTTTACTTCTGTACAATTGTTTCTAAGTGTATGCATGCATAGTTTATTGGTAGCCACCCTTGGTTCGGTAGTTTTGAATGGCGGTAGAGGCCAATTGCCTAGGAGATATGACCAACTGATCCTAGGTGAGCGGACCGAGACGGAAGGGTAAGATATGACCAACCGACACCTTTCTACTTTTGCGATTTGACCAACCGATCACCTATCGCTTGGATGAACTTAAGAATTGGGGGAGTGTCTGTCTCTAACTACCGGGCACTCACTATTATAAATCTAGCATGTAGCGGTACTTAATGACCTCATTGGGGACCAGAACAACGGGACTTATGACGGGTACTGATTTCTCCTGTTGGCATTTTGCCGATAGGTTAGGCTTAATTGACCAAATGTCGTCATCTCGACTTTGACCCCACCTGAAGTAATTGGAAGTAAGTAGACGTAGACATAACTAGCTAGGAAGAGTAACTAGGTTAGCACCATTCTCCTTCATTGATCACATCTTTATTCTTTTATTTCCTTGTTTTATTAGTTAATTTTATTTCAATCTTAAAACCATTAATATCGCGGGACATAGACTTAAGTTAATTTCAATCCACGTAGCTCTTTGGGATCACTCGGTTTTACCAATACTACACTACACACGCACGGGTACACGCTTCGCTAGGCATTGTGTAGGTCCGTATAGCGAGACACTATAAATATTAAGACTGGTCAAAAAACTGCATCGGGGTCACGAACAACCAACCACCCAATACGAATGCATACAACCCCGGTGGCATCATTAGAAGCTCTTATTAAGAAGTACAACGTTAGGGGCTGCCATTAAACCTATCCGGTTGGCGTTTGGAGATGACGACGATGAGCGGAAAAGGATGCCGAGCTAACCCAAGGATGATCTTAGTAAACCCATAAAGAAGTGGTCGGATCACCCCTTCACGAAGGATAGTGGAGTTCGCGGCCCCAAATACACCATGCCCACTAACCCGGGTTATAATATGGGTCACTGATCCGATGATCATCAACCGCTGGCAGGCAAATAACCTGGGAATGGCCAATGCCTAGAGGTGCGAATGTTCCAACAGACTATGGATCGGGACCGCTACAGGATGGTTCAAGAACTTAGAGCCGGGGAGTATTGATAGTTGGGACGTCATGAGAGAAGAATTTACTACAAGGTTTTCTCTACGACAGAAAAAACATGAAGGACCCCACAGAAATCACCCGGATTGTAAGGAGGACGAATGAGGCGCTGCCAGATTTCAAGGAACGCTAGATCGACGAGGCCAAAGAAGATACCGGAAGTCCCAGAACTCATGAAGATATCGGCATTCATGAGTGCTCATCGGTGCCCCGACTTGGCTAAGAAATTTTCTGATCAAGTCCCAAAGTCCGCCAAAGAAATGATGACTAGTAGATGATTATGTCCGAAAGGAAGAAGCGTGATAAGAACACGAATTACCAAAGGGAGAGCCACACCAATTGTTCTCAAGGGGTAATCTTCCAAAGAATAAGAGATCGAAACTCTAGGAGGATTCGGGATAGGAAAAGGAATGACCAAGCGGCCTTGGGAAAGAAATGATTCCAAGGCATAGGGAGGTTTTTCCCCACACGCTGTCTAAAAGTAGACGCCCCCCACAATGAGTTCAAGAACGATTTCAACAAGCCCGACAATCACGTGGTCATGCTCTCCG
This sequence comes from Chrysanthemum makinoi, assembly GCA_910596185.1. Taxonomy (NCBI): domain Eukaryota; kingdom Viridiplantae; phylum Streptophyta; class Magnoliopsida; order Asterales; family Asteraceae; genus Chrysanthemum; species Chrysanthemum makinoi. The sequence goes on from OU343220.1 coordinate 1,943,192, forward strand.
CCTCACCCAAGCGGCCTAAAGAAATATTGGCCACCGAAAGCACCACTAAACGTACCTCCACCCCCTTACAAGGAAAGCCGAAGCAAGGAAAATGAGGACAGTTTTGTGAATACCATGAGAGAAGGGTCATCTAACCAACGATCGTACCATCCTAAAAAAGTTAGAAATGGCCCTTTAATCGGGAAAGCTGGATAACTTGGTAAAGAACGTACAACACAGAGGAAGGGAAAGACCGAGAGGTCATAATGGGAAAGGAAAAGTGATCAACATGGTCAATCATTACGTAGAAGACCGGAAGTGGAAGGCCAGGTTCATGACGAGGACTGGATGAATGTCCCCATATCTTTTACCCGGATAGCCACGGACGACTTGTCCGAAGAGCCGTTGATTTTGGAAGAGGAAATAGAGGGTTACATGGTCCGGAGGGTGTTTGTGGATGAAGGTGCCTCCGTCCAAGTGATGTATGAACACTGCTTCAGTAACCTGTTTTGGTCCATTCGATCCAGGCTACAAGAAACTAGCTCACTGGTGGTGAGGTTTTCCAGAGAAGTCATTCAGCCTTTTGGGAATATTGAGTTAGAGGTGCGCTTTGGAGATCATGGCTTATTCAGGACGATCATGATGAAATTCACAGTCGTAAAGTCACCCTCACCTTACAATGTGATATTGGGACGGACAGGTCTAAGGGAATTAAGAGCCATACCTTCAACCATCCACGCTATGATGAAGTTTCCCACGCCCGGAGGAATAGCTACCTTGGTCACTAAAAGGGCGGTAGTTATGGAGTGCAGAAGGTTGGAAGAGAGGCAAGATCCCAGGAAAAGTTGTTCTCTTGAAAGAAAAGCATAATTAGGGGACCGGGAGGCTCAGGAGGAGCTAAGGCTGACGGAAGATATATTGGTTAATGCGGCCTACCCTGAGCAGCGTGTGACTATAGGAACTAGCTTCTCCCGGGAGTGTCAAAAGCAGCTCATTGAGTTCTTGAGGAAAAACAAAGAGGTGTTCGCTTGGGAACCAACGGACATGACCGGGGTGCCAAGGCATCTCATTCAACACTCTCTCAACGTAAACGTCTCGAACACGCCAATCACTCAGAAAATAAGGACGTTCTCGCGAGAGAAAAACCAGGTGATCACAAGGGAAGTTGAGGAATGGATTAAGGCCTGTATAGTTCGCCCAGTAAGGTACCCAACATGGATATCTAATCCCGTGTTGGTGAAGAAATGTGACGGAAGTTGGAGGATGTGTATTGACTTAAAAAACCTTAATTCTTCGTGTCCTAAAGATTACTATCCCTTGCCGGAAATTGATTGGAAGATTGAATCTGTCATGGGGTATAAGTACAAATGCTTCCTGGATGCTTACAAGGGTTACCATCAGGTTCAGATGAATAAGGACGATGAGGAGAAGAAGACATTTTATATGGAACAAGAAACGTATTGTTACACCAAAATGCCGTTTGGATTAAAGAACGTCGGGGCAACATACCAGCGGTTGGTAGATTCTGCGTTCCAATCGCAGATAGGCTGAAATTTGGAAGCATATGGGCGATATGGTTATAAGAAGCGGACGGAGCGAGAAATGATAGCGACATAGCGGAAACCTTTGACAACCTCGTAAGTATAAACATGAAGTTGAATCCAAGTGTTCATTCAAGTGGAGGAGGACAAATTCCTGTTATATGGTGACATTGGAAGGCATAAGGGCAAACCCCGAAAGACAAAAGCAATCATGGAAATGAAGTCCCTGAGACGTAAAAGAAATGCAAAGTCCGAGTGGAAAACTGGCAGTCTTGAATAGATTCTTGTCAAAATCAGCGGAAAGATCCCTACCCTTCTTTGACACACTAAAGAACATCACCAATGAGAACAAGGACGAATACCGCTGGACGGAAGAGGTCGAAACGGCCTTTCAGGAGATGAAAAAGTTGATACTGGAATTACCTTCTTTGTCCACCCCCAAGCCGAGGGAGCAGCTATCCATATACCTGGAGGCATCAAAGGGGGTGGTAAGTGCGGTGTTAGTGGTGGAAAAAGAAGGAAGAAAATTGCTGGTACCCTATGTTAGCCGGACCTTGCATGACGCGGAGAGAAACTATGCTCCGATAGAAAAATTGGCCCTATGTCTATTACATGCATCCAGACGGTTACGGAGATATTTTGAGGCTCACCCCATCCGGGTCATCACTGATCAACCCATTAAGCAGATATTAAATAAACCGGAGGTCTCAGGGAAGTTGGCCAAATATGTCGTGGAATTGGGAGCCTACAACATTATCTATGCCCCTAGAAATGCGGTTAAAGGACAGGTGCTAGCAGATTTCCTCACAGAGGTACCCGTGGAATCCGGACATCCTCACAGCAAGGGAAAAGGTAGGGACGTGATGGAAGTAGGGGATGAAGGAGAGTGGTTACTATACACGGACGGGGCGTCCAATAAAAAAGGTTCCGGCGCAGGATTGGTCCTCATCAGTCCAAAGAAAGAAGAATTGACCTACGCCTTACGGCTCAACTTCCCTAGCACCAACAATGAAGCCGAATATGAGGCTTTGCTGGCCGGTCTCAGGATCACAAAAAAGCTCAAAATTAACACTTTGAATGTACGAGTGGATTCCAAGCTAGTGGCAAGCCAAATTAATGGAGAATTCATGGCCACCAAGGAAAACTTGTAGAAATACTTGGCCTAGGCAAAAGAATACATCACTTGGTTTCAGAGTTTCAAGATTTGTAACATTCCGAGAGATCAAAATCAAAAGCAGGATATAGAGTAAACGGCATCGGTAGCTTTTGATTATCTCACCAAAAAGGTGCTAGTAGAGGTCCTAGAAAAATCTTCAAGAGAAGAAAAAATGGTTAACACCATAGTAGAGGAAGAAGGAGACAACTGGATGACACTAATCATCAAATGTCGGAGGAAGGGATCCGCCGGAGGATCCCAACGAAACTAGGAGCCTCCGAATGAAAATTCCGCAGTACGTAATGGAGGAGGGAGTCCTCTTTAAAAAGGGCTACTTGGTACCAATGCTAAGGTGTGTAGGACCGTTACAGGCGAATTACATGATTTGCGAAGTGCATGAGGGATGTTGTGGAATGCACTCCGGACCGAGAACTGTAGTGGCAAAGCTTATGAGGCAAGGGTATTATTGGCCTACCATGCATCGAGACGCAAGGGAGGAAATCATAAAATGCGACTCTTGTCAGATACACGCCGCGGTACCAAAGCTCCCCAAAACGCTGTTGACCTCCATCATGGCTCCATGGACTTTTTATCAGTGGGGAATGGATGTGTTGGGGCCCTTTCCGGAGGCGCGAGGAAGGATCAAACACGTCATAGTGGCTATTGACTATTTCACAAAGTGGATAGAGGCAAAACCATTGGTAAAGACGACATGGAAAGATGTCATAAAGTTTGTGTGGGAGAACGTTGTATGCAGGTACGGTCTGCCGGGAGTCATAGTCACTGATAACAGAACTAATTTCGTCAATGATCCGTTCAAAATCTGGTGCGAACGGTTGAAAATTAAGCAGATGAATACCGCCGTGGCACACACATAGGCCAACGGATTGGTAGAGCGAGCTAACAAGAGTTTGATGGAAGGAATAAAAACAAGGCTGGGGCGAGAGAGAAGCGGATGGGTTGATGAGTTACCTAACATTTTATGGGCTCACCGAACAACTCTCAAAACAAGCAATGGAGAAACCCCATTCAGCCTGACGTACGGAAGCGAGGTTGTGATTCCAACAGAAATAGGAATGCCTACACACCGGACGATGATGTTCCTGGAGGACCGGAACGAGGAAGAACAACGCTTGAACTTGGATCTTTTGCAAGAAAGAAGGGAAAATGCTGCCATTCAAGAAGCTAAATACAAGACACAGGTGGAACAGATAACCGAGGGTTAGGCCGATGAACTTTAAGGTGGGAGATTTTGTTTATCGGAAGAAGCAAGCCGCGAAAGAAAACCAAGGAAAGTTAGGGCCTAATTGGGAAGGGCCCTATAGAGTAGTAGGAGCGAATCAGAATGGCTCTTATAAGCTACAAACGATGGAGGAGAAAGAGGTCCCTCAGACTACGGCACGCAATCAACCTCAGAAATTGTTTTTTTATAATCGTTATTGTGGCAAGAATCCTACAACTACTATGTAAATTGAATTAATTGTGTTCCATTTTGTTAAATGATGAAAGTCTTCCTGCAGAAGGGAGACATTTTTCCGTGATAACTAGTGTAATGTATGACTATTCCGACGGCTGGCCCCCGTTGAGTATAACTGATAAAAGCATGCCCGGGTATTTCTGCCGGATGCCCGAGAACTTTATTCGGATGCCCAAGTGAAAAAAGAACACTGTGGATGCCTGGTGGAATGACCACATAGATGCCCGAGCGCATATGCCGGATGCCCAAAATGGATGCCCTGAAATTCCTAAGGATGCCCGGAATCCGGATGTGCGGCCTACGCGGCTGGACGCCCTTAGAATAACCTAAGGAGGCCTGTCAATACGAAATGGGAATAAAAAAGGGCAAGAGAAACATCCACACACAAAATATATAATGCATATAAACCTGTTTAGATTATGAACATTGTCCGGTCACAAAGGATGACAAAATAATAAGTCATAAAAGATGAATTGTTAACTATTACAAACATGGTTATCCGAATCATTGTTCACCAGTACACAATACTAAAATTAAACTTCAAACATTCTCCGTCGGAGTTCCAGTGGCCGGAGTGTTGACAGGCGGGGTGGTTACGACAGGAGGTTGAGAGGAAGGACCGGTGGGATCCTTGCAAGGAGGGGCTTCTGGCTCCATGTTTAGCAAGTCTCCCAAGGGCGTACCGGTATGAATCAACTATTTTCTGGATGTAGGGATACTCGGCTTCAAAAAGCTTGTTATACTCGGCTTTCCACAACTTGGGAGCCTCCCTGTTGACCCTAGCAATACCCTTCAGAGCCGCGTCTATCTCTTCTTCTTTCCTCCCCACACTTGCCCCAATTACAAACCCGTCTTGGTATGTCAGACTGTATACCTTCGCTATGCTCTTCTTGTATTCGGCACTGTCGAACAACCGGTGGACAGCGGTAGGAAGAAGGCAACGAATGGCATTTTGCTTCACTACTTCAGCCTGGGCAACCTCAGCCGCTAGGTTCCCCATTTTTTGCCTGTAGAGTTTCCAAAGACTGATTTTTTGCATTTAGCTCACTCTCCAGCTTCCTGATCTTTTCAGCCTGTGCAGAAGAAGTTTCCCGCCACTTGTTCCTGTCTCGAGTCAACCTATCAACCTCGTCTTCCAAGCTCTTCTCCCTATCAAGACTGGCCTGATGATCGGCCCCTAGCTTCTTCAACTCCTCCGAAAACCTTTCATTTTCACCCTCGGCAGCAGTCAACCTGTCGGAAATCCCTTGGCAGCCATTGTGAGCTTGGGTCAACTGCCAGTACCCCGTGGTAAGATCTCGGAATCTCCTCAGAAGCTCTCCCTGAGTCACAACGCTCAAGCCAAACTCCTCATATGCCCGACGGGTCAGCTGAACGTTGTTCAATTCTTCCAGAGCCTCTCTCTCAGCGGGAGTAGCAAGATTGTCAATCAGCTCCCGGCAAGAACGGAAGGAATCGATCCGAACGTCATCGCGGAGAGCCCAGTTAAGGATGAAAATGTTTGTAGATTCATCTGCACCGAAGGGAAATAGAATTATAAGAGGCAATTAACAAGTAAAACTGAGAGTGTACAGAAACTAAACGTACCCGAGTCTAGGTTGACCTTTTCTATGCGCTTGGAACGACGGGAGTGATGGGCCGAGTGGCCTGAAAAACACACAAGGCATAAGAGTAAGTGAAAGCCTCAGGAACAAGATTAGATGATGAATCGTGGATACTTACCTTCAGATTCGTGTGGAAACGAGCCCGCCGGCTGGAATTGGCCGCCCTCATTAAGGGAAGGGATAGGCACTTGCTGCAAGTTTTCTCCACTCCCTCCGGCCGCATTATCCCCCATTCCTTCAATAGCCACATTGTCTCCATCTCCTCCGACTGTAGTGGTGGGATTTTCCTGTTCTACATTGACACCCTGACCAACAACCGGAGGGACTTGGTTCAATGGCTTTGCGTTCTCGATAGGAGAGCTGGAAGAGATGTGCTCAATCAGCTGGCGGCGTGGCCTTTTTTCTTAGGTTGAACTCCGGAGGTCCCCTCCCCCATCTTCTTTGCCGCCTGGCGAGCAAGAGCCTCCCTCTCCTTGTTCTCCCGGGCAGCGACCACTTCCGGGTTCGCCTCTTCGGCCCTTTTTGCCAGGGCATCCTTTGGAGGAATATTCTCCCCAACGACCAAGGGGTCGGTCGTTCTTTTCGGTTTTTCCCGGTTCGGATCAACCGCAGGACCCTTGCTCACCACGGTCCCCTCCCAGTCTGGAAGCTCGAGATACTCCGAAATATTAATAACTGAAAGAGCAATGAAATTTGTTAGAAACATAAACTAGCAGATCCGGAGAAAACAAACATCAATCCTATTATGACAAACTAAACAGGTAATTACCATGACCCCGGGCATCTTTTAGAATATGCTCGAATTCAGGGTTCTTGAAAACCGAGGAGAGGTGGCACATCCATAAAAGGCTCACGGTCGGTTTACGCAACGGAATAATCACCCGACTAAGTTTGACGGCGTCCTCTTGATTAAAGCCGGTTAGGAAATTATCTGTAATCTTTGAATCCTTATGCCTCCACGCCAATGGCAGAATGGCCCTCCTATCAATCAAAAAGAACTTCTCTTTCCAATGCTTCAAGCTGGAGAGGATTTGTTTGAAGCACTTATACGAACCCTTTCCCGTCCGGTTCTCAAAGGAAAACCAGTGCCCTTGCTTGTATAACAGGCAGAATGCCCGAAAAAGTAAAACCCTATGTTGTATATTCAGGCTGTAGCATCTTATCTCAAAAAGGGTCACTCGGCTCAAACCTAACAGAACTAGTTGGGAAATGTGAACCCTAAAATGTCTAATCACATTCAACAAGAAAGAGGAGAAAGGAATCCTGACCCCCCCTGTATCCAGATGCTGAGGATAAATCCCTATCTTATCCTCCGGCAGTTGGTCCATAGTCATATCCTCCGGAGGCAATACCGGACGTAGGTCAGTGGGAATGCCATACTCGGTGACTATGTCATCTAACTCTGATTGTTTCAACCTAGAAGTGTAGATGTGCATATCGAACTTAGAAAATATGGTTTGAACAGGCTCCTCGTTTATTTCCTCCGTCTGGAGGACGGATGCAATTTCTCTAGATGGAATATTTTCCCCCTCGGTTCCGATTTTGGTCATTTCTAAAAGATACCGAACGACAATTTACAAATAATTACAGGAAGAGGGCGAGACAAACCTTAAGAAGAACGAAGAAAACGTCCTGAGAAAAGAAAGCAATCTATGTGTGTGAAATGTGAAAACCAAATGAGGTGAAAATGAATATTTATACCGTAAAAAAAACCCTAGCAGACTGTCAAAACGTCCCACCAGTCAGTAAAAGGGTGACGTGGGCCTATCTAGGCCGTCCACGATAGTCAGGAGAGATGAGGAAGTACACGTAAGGCCCAACATGTGGTCAGGCCCATCAGACCAACCCATACTTTTCAGGTCCAACTATCACGGCTCCTGGACTGGCAACGATACGAACCTCCTTGGTAGACCAACTAATCATGAGTATTGCATCACCGGCTTTCCTCCGGTAATACAATACTGGGGGGACATGTTGGCGTATGTGTCCGGACGTCATGATGTCCGGCAGACTCACTGACCGGACGACATGTTCTGCCGTCCGGAAGATGAGTAGCAAAGACCGACCATGTCAGCAGATTTTACGGGATTTCTTACCACGTGGCTTACTAGATAGGGTGGCTATAGACCTACATGCAGTTAATATAGGTCTGCGGAAACAGTAGCTGAATAGTAGCTGAACAGTAGCACAGGTACAAGGTTGGGGTAGTATAAATACCCCAACACATTTAATGTTTTGCAATAAGTTTTCACCTACACTTACTTTCACATTTATTACCACTTTAATTACCCTCCGCTTATTCTCACGCCGGAGCTTGGTCCTGGGACAACACCCGGGGTGAGGCTAATGCGTGTCTGTGTATTTGTGACAACCCGTACTTTCAGGTCATTTCTCGACGCAATTCATGTCTCATTATTTCATCATTTATAGTAAACTTGGTTTACTTGTTTCAAATTCGCGTAACCTTAAAGGTTTAGCGGCGAATTCATGATCATAACATCACGTACATTTCATATGGACTAAGATTAGTCTACATTTCATTGACATCATTTGCATCATGATAATTCATTCATGACATTTTATTTCACATTCATCGCGAAAATTTTATATTAAATAAACGTTATCGCGTGAGTTATTATTTTGGATATTTAATCCGCTACTTTCAAAAATGATCCCGATATATTTTTATACTTACATTTAGTTCATAAAAACTATATTTTTAGTTTTTCCTAGTGTTTTAAATTTATTTTGCATATAAATCGTTAAATTTATATTGTTACGACACTTTTCTTAAAAATTACTCGATAATTATTTTATCACTCAAACTTCACAAGGAATGTATTTTTATAATTTTTTATGATCTCATTACATTCTACTTTGGTCTATTAAAAATCTCTTTTACCTAAAATCTACCATTCACTTTACAAGTACATTTAACTATACAATTTCACTTACACCTTTTCTTACAAATACATACTTATACTTTTATAAAAAAAAAAAAATAATATTTGTGGACATCCTCCCCTAAAAACCGGCCTAGGGGGGAGGGGTGGACATTTAATGGTTGAAAAATTTTCAATTGTATAAGTTTACACTCAAAATCTTTCATTCAATCTCATATCTCTTTCACTCATTTCATTTTCAAGTTAACATAAGTTTTCTCTTTGTTTCTTCTCTCCTTCACAACCGGTTCTACCATGGTGTTATCAAGGGATCAAAAATTTTGCTAGCTCAAGTGTTTTAACAATCTAGTATACACTCTTGTTAAGGTTTTGAAATAAAAACCTAGGGTGTTTAGGTTAATCCTTGGTTCTAATCACCTCATCATATCACTTGTAAGCATCTCATATTTATTTTTCATCTTACATATTCATTTCATACTCATCTCATCATTTTTGAGCAAAAACATGCAAGACTTGTGTTTATTTATACCATTTTTACATTGATTTTAGAGTTTATATATATATAGTCATCCTATAATTATCCCCTTGTTATATATTGGTCTTGATGATGTCTAGGAACCCATGACACCCTAAGAAGGTGTATGGTAGGATTAGATTAGTTTTGGAGTTGATTTGAAGGGATTAGAATAGGTTTGGTACGCGAAAAACTATTTTCGAGAACTATAAAAAGTGTTCTGTCCTTATTTTGATTTTCTGGAAAAACCTACAGTTGGTACGACATTTTGGCCTTGATATTTAGAAAATATACTTTAAAACGAATCCGTGGCCGCTTGAACGGATTAAAACGGAGTTATAACGAAGTCGTGGTGAATTTTTAAAGTTGACGACGAAATATATTTGTTTTCAGAAAATTCAGCAACATGTTTTTACTCTATTCGGGTCAAAAACGAGTCCTAAGCTTTATAAATTATTTCGACTTATCAAAAATATATTAGTATACTTTGATACGAAGCTAAGGACGTATAATGCGTAGAAAACGGATTTGAAACGACTAAGATATACACGTTTTCATAAACTTGCCGTAACTATTATTTTTAGAAAAACTATATTATTTTTACGAGATAAGTGTTACGGTAACTAAAACCACCATCTTTAACCCTTATTATCTTTATGTTCGAGACCTTTTGGACGAAAACTCCTGAACTGAAACTTTTAGATATCGATACAAACTTTCCAAAACCGTCGAGTTCGATCTCTAACGATCGACGATACCGCTTTCGGCTAGTTTTACAAAGCCATTCTTGTCACTTTCATGAAAATTCCGACGACATTGTTTTACGACGAAAAGTGATAATTTCACTATAAATCATTATAAAACCATTGTAGGATGACATTTTGACGTAAATACTTGTAAAGTGATTTTTGATTGGTCAAGACGTCAAACGAGTATTTTTCGACGATAAGTAATATTTTCAAAACTCGCAAATGGTATAAATAACATACGAAATGCATGCATAACATTACATTGCAACTCATTACATGTCATATCATTCATCATAGGTCAAGATTTGCGTATCACATTACATCTCGGTGTACTCACTTTTGTCTTCGCATCATTCCACCAAGTGAGTTTTCATAGCCCCACTTTTAATTGTTTTGTACTATTTTTGGGGGAGATACATGCTCAACTACTTGCTTTCATTTACCCAAGTACTTTAAACTTTTACGTATTACCGTGAGTTTCATGGCCCCTACTTTTACTTGCTTTCATAACTGTTTTGGGGGAGATACATGCTCAAACTGTTTTCATTTACTTTCACAAGTACTTTAACTTTTATAAGGATTACTGTGAGTTTTCATAGCCCCATTTTCAATTGTTTGAAACTATTTTGGGGGAGATACATGTTCGACTATTTTTCACAAGTACTTTATATTATTAAGGATAATTTCTATCATGATCACCATTGTTTTAAAACCGAATGTTGTACTATATTAATTGTTCTTGTTTATGTGCTATTGTTCTACGTCGAGTTAAGTGCTATTGATTATGTGCTATTGTTCTACGACGAGTTAAGTGCTATTGATTATGTGCTATTGTTCTATGTCGAGTTAGGTACTATTGTGAATTCATTTGACGATTTCTGTTTGAACATAAACTATGCATATTCTGGCAGTGGGTTGTGAACACACAGGTTGCAAGTTTTGTATGGGCGGGACTTGGAACTTAGTGGATTCACAATGCCTTTGCTGCATAAACGATTTCGATACATTGAGCCATGCACTATTATGTGGATTCATTTGACATCATGCACTTGAACATTAACTCTACATATTCTGGCAGTGGGTTGTGAACACACAGGTTGCAAGTTTTGTATGGGCGGAACTTGAACTGAGTGGATTTACAATGCCTTTGCTACATAAACGATTTTGAAAGTCTTTACATTTTAACGATTTACAATGCCGCTGTGCATAAACGATTTTGAAAGGCTTTACATTTCAACTCAAACTCTATGAACTCACTCAACCTTTGTGTTGACACTTTTTAGCATGTTTTATCTCAGGTATCTAAGGCATACACTTCATGGCATGCATTTGGACACCTCATGGAGTCGTGGTGACGACGCGTCTCACTTGGGTTTTACATACCTTAAAACATCGTTTGAATTGTAACAACTTATTTCCGCACAAGATGATTTTCAATTGGGACCTATCTTTGTAAACTCTGATTGTTTTATTAAATCAAACGATGTATTTTCCAAACGACACTTTAGGTCGTTCAATATAACCGTGATTGTGATGCTATGACAGTCAATCCCCAGGAATTCCATTCCGCTGCAAAACAGGTAATTTGGGGGTGTGACAGTATTGTGCAGGAAGAATTCAACCCTTTCTTCCGGATCGATAGATAGGAGCTCAGGCCTTCGGGTAAAGCCGGATAGCAGGAATTTGATTCAACACAAATATAATACTTTTGTTTCTCTTATCATATTCAGTATTCGTTACTTAATTTTTAAAGAGTAAATTGCATTTTTGGTCTCTGTAGTTTGGGAAAATTGCAGGTTTAATCCCTATCTTTTCAAAAATGCACCGATAGTCCTTATTTTGAAGTTTGGATTGCATATACAATCCCTCGATTGATGTGAAATAAACAAATTATCCTTGTCTTCTTCTTTATATATAAAGGGTATTTTAGTCATTTAACTTTGGACAATGACCAAACATACAATCCTGTTAGGATTTCGAAAATCCATAGTGAAGAGTCGGTCACCCAACTCTAGTCTAGCATATGTTAGCTCGTAGACATTACGTTATTTATTAGTTATTTAGTTTAGAGCAACACCGTGGAGGACGGACTGGTCTTTACCCACTGTATGCCTGATCCACAGTCCGAAGGAGGACATTTATTATGTACCTATAAATACTCTCTACCTCCCAAGGTAGAGGGTTGGACCTTTCACTCTAATCCAACCTTTTCTCTTTTGTTTACTCTCTCTCTCTAGAAAGGCTCCCATCCCACTTTCTCTCTCTAAAACCATATATCCATACGCCATATTTGTGATTGATTGAGTGTTTGTGAAATCCAATATGTTACAAATGGTATCAAGAGCCATGGTTTGATCATATCTCTTACATATCCTTGGATTTCTAGTGGTTTTATATGGTTTTTGGGTTTGAAAAAGTTTAGTGGTTTTTGCATCATTTGGATCATTTCTAGTGTTAAAGTTTGGATTTTGATTGAACTTTTGTGTTTTGAATCATTATAAGTACTTAGGTTTTGATTTGGAAGGTTTGAATCACTGTGGTTGGGTTGTTTTTGGATTGAAAAGTGTTGTGTTTGAACTTTTCTTGGTAGCGACTTGAGTCTCGGATTTGTTTTCTTGGTAGCGACTTGCTTCTATAATTATTAGCGACTTGTAGTTATGGTGGTAGCGACTTGAGCACTAGCGACTTGTCTATTGAGACAAGACGACAAACAGTAAAAAGTAGTGGAGACACCACTTCGGCTAGCGACTTGGTTGACGTAGCGACTTGTCTCTATTATTTCTAGCGACTTGTCTACTTAGCGAGTTGTTCTTTAGCGACTTGTCAGCTTAGCGATTTGCTGCTTTAGCGACTTGTGTTTTAGTGACTTGGTTCATAGAGACTTGTGTCTAGCGACTTGATCCACATCGACTTGTGCATTTAGCGAGTTGTTACTTAGCGACTTGGTGACTCTAGAGACTTGTCTTACTAGCGACTTGTTGACTTTTCCCGACAAAACTTCAAACGGCCATAACTTTTGAACCGTAACTCCGTTTTCAGCGTTCTACCCATCAAAACGACCGTGAGAACGAGGAGAATGGCACGCCGAATTAACAAAATTTCATTAGGGTCAACCTTCAAGGCCTAAATCCACTCCGAACAGAAGTTATTGAGGTTTTTGTGTGTTTAGACCTAAATTTCTCCGTAAAATCGTGCAACAACCAACCCTGATCACAACCAAACAAAATCTCTGCTAATCCTACAAACAATCATAAGACCTAACACACAATTGTCTATCATTGTGTCGATCCATCAGTCATCTTAACACGTTCTATTGGTCATTGCTTAACGGTTTCTTCTTGATTTTGTAAAATCCCGCGAAAGATTCTATTTCACGGTTTAAATCATAGATTTGTAAAATCCCGTGTTGATGCAGGTTTTACTTACCAGGTCCTAATATTTATAGCGTCTCGCTATACCTATGGTCTACCCTAATGCACTAACGGGCAGTGTACCCGGTCGTGTGTAGTGTAGTAAATGGTAAAGCCGAGGTCGTCCCAAGAGCTATGTGTGTCGGATAATTACTAAGTCTAATTGTCACAGAATATTAATGGTTTGATAGGGTTTTAATTAATTAAACTACTAATGCAGAAAATGAAATAAAAGCAAATAAATGTGTGAAGGGAAATCAATAGAGGAATAGTGGTGCTAACCTAGTTAATCCTCCTAGCTAGTTATGTCTACGTCTACCTACTTCCAATTACTTCAGGTGGGGTCAAATTCGAGAGGACAACATTTGGTCAATTCGCCCTAACCTGTCAGCAAAGATGCCACCACAGGAGAAATCAGGCGCATCGTTATAAGTCATGTTGTTCCTGGTCCCATAAGCCGAGTCATTAAGTACCGCTACATGCTAGATTCTAAATAGTGAGTGCCTGGCCGTTAGGAACTTAGTCACTACACCTCCCCAATTCTTAAGTTCATCCAAACGATAGGTGATCAGTTGGTTAAATCGCACAAGTAGAAAGGGTCGTCAGTTGGTCATATCTTACCCTTCCCGTCTCAGTCCGCTCACCTAGGGTCAGTTGGTCATATCTCCTAGGCAATTGGCCTCTATCGTCATTCAAAACTACCGAACCAAGGGTGACTACCAAAGAACTATGCATGCATACACTTAGAAATAATTGTACGGAAGTAAAGGTAAACGCAAACAAAACAATTAAGGAATCATAACTAGGCTAGCACCAAAGGGTGCTTAGCCGCTCATATTAATCATGCAAATCAATTCAATATTCAAAGGTACGAAATACATGAATTTAAAGTAAAAGAAATAATAAACGCTAAAGCTTATCGTAATGGTGTGACTTCTCCCATGGAAACAGCTCCGTATGCTTCCCTAGACCTCCTTTGATCTTTTTCCCATGTTCTCAGAGTGTTGTGTGTGGAATGGGATGCTTTGAAATGCTGGAATTCGTGGGGTATTTATAGGCCAGGTCTGGGTTACGGCGTAACCAATAGAGGAGTTACGCCGTAACCTTATATTTCTTCGTAAATGCACTAGATCTGCTAGTTACGGCTTAACCTTATAAGTGCTTACGCCGTAGTCTTCAATAAACTCGGTTACGTCGTAACTGATGCAGTAGTTACGGCGTAAGTATCAGCGGCGTGGAACCTCTTTTGACCTAATGGAGTTACGTCGTAACCTTTGGGAAGAGTTACGCTGTAACCTCATGATAAGTTGGACTTCTGGGTCATGCAATAGTTACGGCGTAATGTGAGAGACGAGTTACGCCGTAACTTCTTCAGAATAAGCATATTGTGATAAATCTTTAGTAATGTTTCCATTTCCGCGTCTCTTTAGCTCCAATTCTCGCAATTTACCTGAAAGTAGAAAACAATAGAAAACAAACGTAAATCCATATAAATGATATAAATAACGAGCATTATCGGGGGAAATTGACACTTAATATTCAAGACTATTTAATGTTATCAAATATCCCCCACTTGAACTCTACTTGCCCTCAAGTAGACCTTATTAGATAGATTCCTAAAAAGATATCTCCCAAAACCTAGAAAATATAAGTTTACAAATCCCTTATGCTAGAATAAAACAAAGCCGAACACCTCACGAAAGGGGAACAAACACTCAAATCTCTCAACTATTCTAAGTGTCAATTTCGGGGTGATCACTCAATCGCACAGTCATAGCATGTATTCTATCATAAGCTTGGTGGTTACACAAATATCCACCACTAGAGTTAAGGGCTAAACAATTCTCGAAGGCAATATGGGTAGACACGACAAAGGTTAAGGGGTGACTCGTCATTACTAACATGTCACGGCGAAGTGGACAAAATCAATGATACATGACCAAATCCATGGCCAAGACACCAAAGATTGCTCGTTGCATCACCTAGACACGCTTCATGACTAAAGGGTAGGATAAGACATGGGATATATAATTGATGTAAAATGAAAAACAAGCAGGTAGTCTAAACCTATAACTAAGTCATCACCACTTACCGTCCGCCCAAAGTTCAAGCTTAGAAGTCTAGAGACCGGATCATGAAATGCAAGGTAGATGTGTCATTAGAGGACGTCGTGATGGGCACACTACCACTTCTTCTTCAGTTGGTATAACTCCAATTCCAATCTTCTAATGTGACCGAGGTGGCCTCCTCGATACTAAAGAATAAAGCTCATACTATAGTGCTTATAACATCGCACTTTACATACATCAATCAATTTTTTATTTATTTTTTATTTTTTTTTTGAGAACATAACATAATAACATAACATCCCCGCACTTGAGATGAACAATGGGAATTCGGGAGGTCTTCAATGATCTTCATAATTGTTGTTGATGAAAGCGTGATTTCCAAACCTTTCCACTCGAACCTTGAACTTAGGCAAATGATGACTTCCCAATTACAAATAAAGAGGGTAGGCTAAGGTGTAAGGGTGTAACGAAACAATATATTGAGTTGACAAAATGAAAGGAATGGCTCAAGGGTGTATCTAGGGGTATCTTGCACTAAAGGGGAGTGCAACAAAAGGGTTTCACATGGGGGTCGAAAAGTCGAGGTGACTAATCGATAGACTCACAATGGTAGGCTGTTTGGGTGATAATCCTATAATATTTCCTTCTAAAACTGAAAAGTCCAAATACATCGAGCTAACTCAACATACCTCATCTATGGTCTCGAAATGATGCAAAGGCCAAGTTCTAAAGTTTACAAGCTACCGGCACACTCATAATTTGGTGGATTTGGGGTAAAATATAGGAAATGGATAAGGCTAATCTCACCATGTAATTTCAAGGGTTGTATGTGCTCGGCTAAGGTCTAATCTAGTTAGGTTCGGAAAAACATGTCAAAATTTTCAAAATGGCATAATTTTTCAAAATAAACTAGAAAAATGAGGGCGAAATAAAGTTCAAGATATAATTCTACTCCCGTCCCCCCACTTGAATCGTACAAAGTCCCTTTTGTACTAGGCATTAAAATAAAGGTGAAGAGAAAGGTAGAATTAGAGCGAGAACTTCCTTGAAATTTGCTCCAAAAAGAAGAAGGCCCACGAGAAAGGATCGTGCCTTCGTTTAAGCGTCATGAACAAACTTCAATCCCTGAAATCACAATACTGACAAGCATAATTCTAAAAATAAAAAATAAAATGAAAAACAAATCTAACTCACTTTCGTAGGAATCACGGTTGCATTTAGCGAATGCAACAAGCCTTTTAAACCACTTGGTGTCCCAAGTGGACAAGTGAAGTCTCGTGAGGGTTTACAGGGAACACACCCACAAAGTTCATTTAAAAACTAATACAAGGTTACTATGTTTTAAAATGACAGAATTAAAGCAGAGAGTTACGTCGAACTCTATGAGAGAGTTACGCGTAACGGCAAAACCGGTATGAGTTGTGAAGCGAATAGTTACGGCGTAACCACTGAGATGGTATTACGCCGTAATTGATAATGCGTCCAGAATTCTGCTGCTATAATGTTGGTTACGGCGTAATCACCAAGATGAGTTACGCCGTAACTCTGTTCAGAATCAAGAACTACGCAGTAATTACTTCCTGTCTCCTGCAAAGATGGTTAGAAAACACAAAACCCAATAGAAATGAAATGAAAACAGAAGAAAGGGATAATTCGGATTGTCTCCTAAAGAGCACTTTTCTTTTTTAACGAGTCTTTAAGTTAGACTCAGAGCCGCGGGGCTCCTATGGGCGCCTTTGGACATCCCCGACTTCCATCATTCGTTGGTATTCATTCATCCAATTATCAAGCCCTTTTTTCTTGTAGAATTATTGAGCCCAATTGTTCCCAACTTATGTGAAAGCCATTTATCACATGATTCTCCATGGTCATCATCTTTAGTAATAATATTATCAGTAATCCTGATGTTTGATCTTGTTTCACCTATGCCGCAGTGAGATGGTTGCACCCATACTGCTTGATCAGTTCCTTAATAAATTCCGAGCTTCCAAGATTTAATTTGTACCAATCTTCTAATGCTAATTCAACATCATGTTTCTCTCCCTTATGAGGGTAAATCCATTCATTAGCTTTTCTTTCACATTTTTTAGGACGAGTGAATGGTGGCCATGCTGGTTCGCATTCTTTGGTTGACATCGAGTTGCAAAAATGTTTGTTTGGACTCAGAGTTTCCTCAATGCTTTGGACAATTTCATCCTGTTTCTGCTTAAAATGATCAATACTTTCTTTACGATTATCAGTAATAGGCTTAGAGTATAGAGTGGGGTTCAGTGATTGAACATTATTAGAAATTTCATTTTTTGGTTTTAAATGCTCATTCATACTAAAAGTTATTCGTTCATTTTCGGTCCCCAAGGAAATTTGTTTTTCAAAAACCATAATTTGAGCCCTACAAGTGGCCAGAAAGGGTCTTCCAACAATCAAGTTGTAAGCCTCCCGCTTTCCCATGTCAATAACTATAAAATCGGTGGGGAAGAAAAATTTTCCAATTTTTAAAAGCACATTGTTCACAATCCCCCTCGGTACAGCCTTAAAGGAGTCCACCATTTCAATCATAATAGTTGTTTCTTTTAAATTGGTAAGTTTTATTTTTTTGAATAAAGTAGTTGAGATAAGGTTAACCCCAGCCCCTAAATCAGCTAATGCGGGAATCTTAACGTTACCAATAGTGTAAGGGAGAAGAAAACTTTCTTGGTACTTCAGCTTTTCAGGAAGTTGGCTTGGTAGGAACTCGTCGTCTTCTGTTTTATCATCCTCTCTTAGGTAGTTAATCCCGGAGAGATCATTAGTGATAGAGGATGTGCATTGCTCCTTTTTTGCTTTATCCTGCGCAAATATGGCTTTGCAGGAAGTGGCTTTAGCATTACTTGTTTCAAGGTTCTTAGCTAATTGCCCAATTTGTGTTTCGAGGTTCTTAATTGCAGCATCTTGGTTACGTAGGTTCATATTGGTGTCCTCCTTTACTTTGACCATCCATTCCTTGAATCTATCTTCCTTTTTTGTTGATTCTTCAATGTGTCGGTGCATTATTTCATCAAGGCAAGGCTTAGGAGGATTATTGTTGACTTTTGTGTAGAACCCAGGGGATTTTTCACGGTACCTAGGTCCGTAATTATTGTAGCTTTTGAAAGGGAATTCTTTCCCATAGTTCACTTCCCCGATCCTTTTAACTTCTTCATTGGAGGAACATTCTTTAGAAGGACGAGCCCCATCTCGATCCACTTGAATGGAATGCACATTTTCCTTGAGCTTCTTCATTTCTCTTCCAAGGCTTTCTAATTTGTTGTTTATTGCTGCAAGGCCCTCAATATCATTATTTTTACTACGGTTGCTTCCTCCATTGTGCCATTTGTGAGAGTGGTCTGCCATTTTTTGAATAGTTTCCAAAGCCATGGTGGGTGTCATACTAGGAATTAGCCCTTGAGAATCAATCATTTGTCTTGAAGAGATGTTCAGTCCCTTGTAAAAGACGTTCACTTTTTGTTGGCTATTAAGATCGTGAGTAGGGCACTTGTATAACAATTCGTTGTATCTTTCCCAAGCTTGGTATAATGTTTCATCACCCTCTTGCTTGAAGTTATGAATTTCTTCCATTTGCTTGGCCGTCTTTGATGGAGGACAATATCTCTGAATGAAATATTTTTTAAAATAGGCCAAGTGTTGACATCCATGCGTGTAATCGATCGACCCATCTTTTTGCAGCTCCCGTAAGAGAAATAGGGAATACTCGTAGCATTATAGCATCGTGTGAGACTCTGGGATTTTGAATAGGTCGACAATGTATTCGGACGTTGTCTACATGTTCATGGGCATCATAGGTGATGCTTCTAGAGAAGGGGTTTGCACGCAATTCCCTCATGAATTGAGGTTTGATTTCGAATTGAGCATCTTCTCGCAATGGCGGCCCGACAATCCTCGCCCTTGTTCTTCTCTTGTCAATACCAAATATTCCTCAAGAGTGAGGTTATCGATGTTAATAGCTTCCATGGTACCTGAAAACTTGAAATATGATCGTGAGAAAAGTTTAAAATGAAATGAAAGACTTAATAGTAATCCTAATATAACTCCCGCAGGCCAAAAAACTTGATGCGGTTTTCTTCACTGTGTCTTAATATTTATAGTGTCTCGCTATACCTATGGTCTACCCTAATGCACTAACGAGCAGTAGTGTAGTAAATGATAAAGCCGAGGTCGTCCCAAGAGCTATGTGTGTCGGATAATTACTAAGTCTAATTGTCACAGAATATTAATGGTTTGATAGGGTTTTAATTAATTAAACTACTAATGCAGAAAATGAAATAAAAGCAAATAAATGTGTGAAGGGAAATCAATAGAGGAATAGTGGTGCTAACCTAGTTAATCCTCATAGCTAGTTATGTCTACGTCTACCTACTTCCAATTACCTGTGGGGTCAAATTCGAGAGGACAGCATTTGGTCAATTCGCCCTAACCTATCCGCAAAGATGCCACCACAAGAGAAATCAGGCGCACCGTCATAAGTCCTGTTGTTCCCGGTCCCCTAAGCCGAGTCATTAAGTACCGCTACATGCTAGATTCTAAATAGTGAGTGCCCGGCCATTAGGAACTTAGATACGACACCCCCCAATTCTTAAGTTCATCTAAACGATAGGTGATCAGTTGGTCAAATCGCACAAGTAGAAAGGGTCGTCAGTTGGTCATATCTTACCCTTCCCGTCTCAGTCCGCTCACCTAGGGTTAGTTGGTCATATCTTCTAGGCAATTGGCCTCTATCTCCATTCAAAACTACCGAACCAAGGGTGACTACCAAAGAACTATGCATGCATACACTTAGAAATAATTGTACGGAAGTAAAGGTAAACGCAAACAAAACAATTAAGGAATCATAACTAGGCTAGCACCAAAGGGTGCTTAGCTGCTCATATTAATCATGCAAATCAATTCAATATTCAAAGGTACGAAATACATGAATTGAAAGTAAAAGAAATAATAAACGCTAAAGCTTATCGTAATGGTGTGACTTCTCCCTTGGAAACAGCTCCGTATGCTTCCCTAGACCTCCTTTGAGTTTTTTCCCACGTTCTCAGAGTGTTGTGTGTGGAATGGGATGCTTTGAAATGCCGGAATTTGGGGTATTTATAGGCCCAGTGTCCGTTACGTAACCAATAGAGGAGTTACGCCGTAACCTTCTATTTCTTCAGAAATGCACTAGATCGCTAGTTACGGCGTAACCTTATAAGTGGTTACACCGTAGTCTTCAATAAACTCGGTTATGTCGTAAGTGATGCAAGTAGTTACTGTAAGTATCAGCCGGGCGTGGAACCTCTTTTGACCTAATGGAGTTATGTCGTAACCTTTGGGAAGAGTTATGCCGTAACCTCTTGATAAGTTGGACTTTCGGGTCACGCAATAGTTACGACGTAATGTGAGAGACGAGTTACGCCGTAACTTCTTCAGAATAAGCATACTGTGATAAATCTTTAGTAATGTTTCCATTTCCGCGTCTCTTTAGCTCCAATGCTCGCAATTTACCTGAAAGTGGAAAACAATGGGAAACAAGCGTAAATCCATATAAATGATATAAATAACGAGTATTATCGGGGGAAATTGACACTTAATATTCAGGACTATTTGATGTTATCGCGTGTACACAGCAACATCATGTCTTACACTCCTGATTCAGTGATTTCGGAAGTACTTAAATTGTATGATGCTGTAGACAACCATGAGAATATTAGCTATACTGAACGGTTATAGATGATGGATTCAATCAATGTTGATTTGAGTTCTTCGTGCTCAGAGTCCAATGTGAAAGACTTGCACCTGCTCATGCTACAGAATGCCATGCAAAAGGAATGTTGCATTGTGCCCTTTCAACAACTTCACTCACACCTTATGTTACTCACATCGATAGGAATGGAACGAACATGCAATGCCCTTTTCCGTCAAGATTTATCCACATTAACCGGAACATTACTATTGAACTTAGAACAATTGGAACAACAACTTGATAAAGAAAAGTTTCAAAAGGATACTTCCAAAGGTCTTGCACTTCAAGTGATCCACAACCAATTTCACCATTCTTCAGAGGGAATTTACATCGATTATGATCAAGACATGACTGAAATGTCTTTCAAGAGACACACTGGAGTGGAAATTAGCGTGTTCATAGAGACACTTATCTATCTTATGAATAATGTGGAAAAGTATATTGAGGAAGTTACTCAGAAAGATGAAAAAGTGGATGAGAGTCCAGTGCGGTTGAGAGAAAGTTGTGATGAGTTGGGTAATGTATCGTTGAAGAATCGTGTTCGAATGCATATCGAGACAACGAAGAATGATGTAACCAAACCGCCAAGAACTCCCCGCACACAAGAAGTGGATGATGTGATCAAAAAGGTGAATGAATGTAGGGTACAATCAATAAATCGTTGTGTTGAGACCAGTATGGCATCGGATAATGGATCAGTTGAAACCGAATAGAGGCTCAGAAATAGATAAGCTTGACAGCAAGCGGTTGCCCAGTGACTCTTGTTACACATGATGTGGATGCAGATATCGCACCGAAATTGAACAGTGTCATGTAATGAGGTACCCTTTACTGTTCAATATAGTGCATCGCTAAAGTACTTATACCAACCGATCATGATGTGAACATGACTCGATAAATGTCCTGTGACTGAGGCCGAAGTCGAGATTAAGTGTTTCAAAACAAACAATATGGTTGATAAAATGGCTTTTGATGAACTTTCAAACAAATTCTCAAATCTTGAAAAACATTGGATTTCTCTTGAAATTGTGATACAAAGTAAAGAAGAAAGTTTCCAAATTAACAAACCATGTAAAAATCCTAAACTTCCTGAATTCCGTGAACCTTTTGAAATTAACACTTTGAAAGCTCAGCTTCAAGACAAAGACTCAACCATCAACAATTTGAAGAAACATATTTCCGGTATGCATGTGAAAAGTAATTTGGTTACAAGTAATTCTGATGTTAATGCTATTGATGATATTCAAATGAGAAATGATGAATTAGCGGTTTGTGTGGCCAAATTACTAAAGAAAAATGAGTCTTTGAGAAAGCATCACATAGAACTAAGTGACTCTGTCAAAGAAGCTAGAAATACATCTATGGAACAAACAAACTCCTTGATAGCAAAAATTGATGATCTCAAAGCTCAACTTCAGGAAAAGAGTTTCGCTATTGTTGCTTTAAAAAATGAGCTCAGAAAAACAACAGGGAATAGTGTGAACACTAATTTTTCAAAACCATCAAACTTGGGGAAACCATTTATTAGACAACCGAATGCGTTTAGATCTGAACGACCAAAATTTTCAAAAACGCGGTTTGCCTCCCAAGTTGATGCGAAACAAGTTTTGACAAAACCAGTCACTTCACCTCACTTGCCTAGGAAAATTGATATGAATGACTTGTATAAGAACTCTTATCTAGAAATGGATTGAAAGAAGGCATAGAATCGCAAAGACGGAATTTTAGGTGCAAGACCTAGGATGATGAATTCTTCGATATTTCAAGGCACTGCTAGTAGTTCTAAACCATTACCTAGGAACACTAATCTAAAGACTAGGGATTGGCTTACATCTAAGAGTAGTTGTGTTTCGATTAAAGCTATTCCCATAGCAGATCACTCTATGAAATCTAGATCTATTTCTGAATCCAAACAAGTTGTTTGCTCAAAGTGTCTGAAATGTATCTTTAATGCTAATCATGATAAATGTTTCACAAAATCCCCGAAGAAAGTAAATGCTCATGCAATGGTACAACCTGTTAAGTCTAGGATTTACACTAAGTCATCCACAGTGCATATGAAGAAAATGAAACCAAAAGCTTCACCTAGATGGTTACCAACTGCTAAATCTTTGGAAACTAGGAATAAGGATAAGTCTTCCACTATGCATAAGAAGCCTAACAATCCTAGACCTTGCCATAAGTGGATACCATCTGGTAGAATTTTTAAGGATGCTGGACTTAGGTGGATACCTACAGGAATGATGTTTACCAATGGCAATCTCAAAGTTGACCGTGAAACCCCAAAGGGTTTGGATACTGATGTCACTAACCAAAATATATGCAATCAAGTTTGTAATATTAGTGCATGTAGTCCTTACTCAGTTACAGATACTTCGATCCTTCAATACATGGACTGGCTTAAAGTATGGATTACAAATGGATTGATATCTCATAACTCACGGGTTCAAGTAACTCAATCTTGATATTCATTCGGCTATGACGTCTGTTCTAATCAGTTCAGGCCTCATACTTCATCATTTTGGTGTCTACAGATAACACTTCAGGCCCCGTTCTTCAAAGAAAAGAAAAGTGTACGCTCTTTTGTGCGCTTAATCTTCAGCTAAAGAGAAATTCTCTCATGAATGGCCATTCTCATCTACATTCTCCATCTTCGAGCTTCATGCCTTTCTCCATGTTCGTTTCGTCATCAAGTGGATCTACATTCATTAGAGCTTACTCTTATTCACTCATTCAAATCAAAATTGGCAACACCATATGCAATTTTTGAGGGGGGGAAGTGGATCTACATATTGATGGATGTTTGTATAATGGTCAGACTACTCAAGAAGCCTTATCTCCAGTTATTCCTCAAGGCATTGTTAATGACTATCATTGCAGTTGCACTCATGAATAGTGATCCGCTCTTTGGTATTCCTTTGCCAAATCTTCACGGATCATTGTTTCATTGTTCTTTCCTAAATGTGCACTCTGTAAATCAACCACATGAACATTAAGGAAAATGACTTCCTCATCCGCTTAAAAACATTATTGGTGAATATTCCAGATCAGTTTCTACATATATACCTTAAGGAAGAATGCATTGATGTTGAGGAATCATTTGCTCCGGTTCATTCAGTGGGTCAATGTACATCCGATTGTATGTTTATTCACGTGTTGGACATTTGACACAAGTTGATTACTTTGAAGTTACTCATTTATCACTTATTTGAGGTTGAAGTTCACAAAGGCGTGTTCTTATTTGATAACTTGCTCGGGCTTAAGAATTAGAGTTGAAGACTTGGGTTATCTAGTTACCAGCAGTCGAGGTGGATGGTTCAAGACCTGGTTTACTATTACTATTAGGAGTTACTTTGTTTTACTCAGTGTCACACGCATATGACAGTGTGGATAATCGCAAGAGGTGTTAATGTCTCATACTTTTCTTGAGTAGTGAGTACTTAGAGATTTGCTTGAAGCATAAATTCTCGACACCGTTCTTCCATCATTAAGTGCAAGCTTAAGATACAAATGTGGGGAATTCGACTTCAGTTTCAAGTTTGGTATATCAGGTTTTCTTCTTTAGTGGTTACTTCAATTTGTCTACATATGGGTTGATATAGATAGTCAGAGAGAGTTTCTGTAGCAGTTGATTCTCACAGGATTCATTTGAGCTAATTTATGTTCTTCTCTATTTCAAGAGTATTTGGTATGTATAATGTTTTGCTGATTCTGAGGTATCAAAACCAATAAGGGGGAAGGAGACATATATCTAAAAGCACAACGAGTACACATGATGAACTTAACACTTCTACCTGATTGAAGTTATCCCAGAAAGACAATGGTCATAACCGTAGAGAAACTCAGTGTTTATCTCGTAGCATTTGGTGTATTATTCCAACTATTTGGGGAAGGATATATTATTCCAACTATTTGGGGGAAGGATGTATTATTCCAACTATTTGGGGGAAATGGTCTCTGGAGACTTTTGGTATGTGTTACTTCAGCGTTCAGTTGGAAGAAATGTGAGTAGAATATTTAGAGCGTGAGATGATATTGCTTATCGACATCTTCTATATGGTTTATGATAAAATGAAAGATGTTGATATATTGTTCCTCTGAAAAGACAACTGGTCAATCTCAAAGAGTAATGTGTACATCGGGGACGCACAACAGGTTCATGTGATCGGACTTCATCAATTATTCCAGATTTGATAACCACTTAGACGATCAATGTTTCAACTTGTTACTTCGTTGTTCTCGTGATTCTTCAGGGTGCTGAGCTTCATTCAATGAGACCGTTCTTATTCATTTCTACTTCTTGGGGAAATGGTCTTTATAGTTTGTCGGTTTTGGGGGAAGCTACCAAAATCTCACTTTCAGAAGGCTCAAGTTCTTGCGACGATTCAAGAGCCTCGAATGCTTTGGTGGTGAAAGTTTAAGAGATGATGACTTCTATCTTCTACAAAGTGATGAATGATTTCCTTATCTCGGTACTCGTATCATCATCTTCTTAAACTATTTCTCTATCGTTGTAAATAATTTTCAAAAAGCAAAATACAAAAATATAAAATCAACAAAAGCCCATAAAAATTAGAAAATTTGAAAAATACCAAAAATATTGTTTTTCAAAGTCATGTCTTCTGGTATCGATAACATCTGCGGTCTTAGAAATGTCATTCAATAATGGCACGGGACCATAGATGAAGTTCGAGCAGGAGGTGTAAATATTCTTTTTCAAAACATGTCTCTAAATATGGCTTAGTGTTACTTCAGACTATAACCCGTGCTTAAACTATGGCTTGCTATTATTTTCGATAGCAACCCGCTCTTCAAAGAAGGTAAGTGCTGCGCTAAACCATTTTTCAAATATTTCGTGCACTTATCCTAAAACAAATTGAGGAAAGTATGTCGAAGGACTGCTGTTCCTACTCAAATATTTTTCCTTCCAAAATTCTTCAGAAAAATATTTGTTTTAACAAAATGGTGGAAAATGAGTTGCTTGTAAATCAATCAGATTCAGAGTATTCGTAAAAAATTGAAAACTCAATCAATGACTTCAGCGCTTTTAAACTTTTCAGAAAAATAAGTCATTGATTGAGGGGGAGAATGTTTTCAAATTTATATCATCTACCGAGATTATCTAATTATCCTATATGCTTAATTGAAAATGATGTTAACCTACGTTGAAGGACTATGTGCCTAGGATATGATTGTTAGAATTAGATGATTGGAGTTTGACAAAAACATAAATCCCATACCTTATATGAACTGATTGTTATGTTGGATTGACTTTTATTAGTCGATTGCTGTTTGGGTGATGTCGACCACCATATATCTGTATGTGTGTTCACTAACGTATGCAGGTATATTGGTATATAAGAATGTTCCCGATCCGGATCCCACAATTGAAGATGATTGGATGCCGAAAGGAAAGGGTAACTATATCTTGGGTTGACAAATGAAGAAACGGAGCTTAATTGGACTTCTATGGAGAGTTGGCATGGAAAAATGCAACGTAAGAGGTCTCACTGCATCAGCAGATGGTTTTCTTCATCGTCCAATGAAGAAACGGAGCTTAATTTGACCTCAGTTGGCATTAAAATGCAACGTATGAAGTCTCACTGCATCAGCAGATGGTTTTCTTCCAACCCTCAGCAACAACAACAAAAGCAACTCAGCCACCTAAAGTATCTTTGTGCAGGACAACTAGTGAATTATACCATTTTTCAAAATTATTTGATAAAATTGTTTTGAAAATGGGAAAGTATTGTTTTGAAAATAAACTGGACTAAATTTTGAAAATAACCGGACTTTATTTTATCAAAACCTAACTCACTCAATCATCGACTACGGTAATCGATTGAGGGGGAGTGATTTAAAACAAAATATTTTCAAACGATATTTCTTCATAAAAGTCCGTTTGTACAATAATAAGTGGTGATCTAAAGATTTAATGTTATGTCATGGTATGATTTTCTTCAAAGGTCAAAAGTCTTTCAAAACGAAATTTTTTCTGTACTTGTTTGATTGTGAAAATGTTTTATTTTACCTAAAAGATCTCTTAAAAAATTATCATACCTGACACTAACAATCCTTTAATGTCTAAATCGTTCCACTATCGAAATTAAATTAATCTCGAACACGCTTTTCTCCCATGTTTTCTAAACCTATTTAAATCACTTGGGATCCAAAATCTCAAAGGATTTGACATTTTTGATCGGGGGAGAAAATGTGATTTAAATATGAAATCTGATAACAAGTGATCGTTTTGACTCAAAGTGCAGGCAGCTCTCCCATATGTGCTAAAAAGCTTTCGAATCTCGAAGCACATATTAAGGGGGAGCATTTCTAAAGAAATTAAACTATCAAGGTATAAAGGTTTCAACGTTTTATCATATGTACCTTGATTGAGTTTGAAATGGTTTTCTTAATGGCTTTTGTGATCGTGGATGTACTTCAAAAGAACTCTTTCCTCTATGTGATAAAATGATTTCAAATATCCTACGCATATATTGAGGGGGAGAATTTACCAAGAAAATCAAATGCCTTTTTCTATGAAAATTGTGATCAAAGAAAATATTTCAAATCAAAAGAACTCTTTCCTCTATGTGATAAAATGATTTCTAATATCCTACGCATATATTGAGGGGGAGAATTTACCAAGAAAATCAAATGCCTTTTTCTATGAAAATTGTGATCAAAGAAAATATTTCAAAGTCCTCTTGCCTCCATGTTCTAAACAATTTCTAAATCATATGCACATGTTGAGGGGGAGGTTTTCTAAATGATCAAAACTATTAAGGTACAAAATGCTTTGATTTCGTATCACAAGTACCTTGATTGATTTTCCAAATGATTTTTCAATTGGTTTCATGGAAGATTGAACAATACCAAAAAGACCGACCAATTTACTTTATGCATGGTGTTATAAGGATGGTTAGGTTAGGTATTCGTTCCCACGATCCAACCAGAGCCGGAGGGATCTACCCAGGGATAATCCACTAGATAGTGTAGAGTCCTTAGGTATGATGAAAAAAGGAGAAAAATGAGATTATGGGAAGAGTGCGGTGAGACGAGCTAGTAATCTTTGGAATAAACCCAACAAGGTTCTAGTTATGAAGTCTCGGTAAGTACTGAAGGGGTTGAAGAATGAAAAAGAATTGAATGTGAAAAAGGGTGAAAAGAAATAGCCCTCCAATAATTCAACCTTAAGGCAGAAACCGGGTTCAATACATATGCTACTGGTGGTTACTAAGGTAACACCCGTATTGAAGACAAGACGTCATGGACCCAGTGACGCACTGCACTACAACTTCCCAAGCTACTCAAGTTCCTCTTAAAAGGACTTGTTTCATTCTCATGGGGAACCTACATAATCTATCGACTTTCTCTTAGAGATTGTTGATATAGAAAAAGGAGACCCTCTCCCTAGTCTCCGGCATAGGAACCAAATGTGCACAATTGAGTCTAGAGCCAAGAGATCATCCACAATATCTCACTAGGACAAAAAATTAATGAAGACTTGCTATTTCACACAATGTGGAAAGTAAGAATATTTTAAGAGTCCTACGCATTATCCTTGTGGTATTGCCAGAACATCCGAGTGATATATAAAAATATTCACGATGAAGATGGAAATCCTTCTAGAGCCAACATCAAACAAGCTCTTGGTGGGTGATATGTGAGATCTTTACTAAAGATCAAGCTTGTGGCAACTGGACAGAAACGATGGGGCGATTTACTCTTGAATCAACCTTGGTCAAGGAAAATGATTGACGGATACCTTTGAAAAAAAAAACCGGTCGTTGTGCTCAAAATCTCTTTTCTCTAGCACTTCGACTGTGTATCATGTTTTCAAAATAATAGGGTATTTATGATTGAAAATTTATTTCTTCTTCTAAACCTTCGTCGTATTGAAAAACTCTTTCTCTTAAGCAATACACGATTGTTTTCAAATCATTTTCTATTAATCAGTAAATCTCAATTTGCTGGTTCACTCACTCCGTGTTGTCTTCTTTGAGACGCTTCGGTTTGAGAACGGCTAGAAACAGTGCGCTAAACCCCGCCAAAGAGATTCTTCGAATTATACCCGATCACAGCATTACTGTGTACGATCAACGGGAACCGTGGGCCGTGTACCTCAATTCAACGAAAGTGATCAAAGACACTTTCATGCACTTTTTTGCTAACTGTTGTTTGCAGGTACATTTGGACGGTTGCACCGATCGTAATTGAGGAGTCAATCCAAAGGCGCATGCTCACAGCATCCACACTTAATTGAAGAAATCATGACTAGTGCATATCTACAAAACCCGCTCGATATTTTCATACTATGTTTCTCGCTACGCCGCAAATATCATGAGCCGAAAGCTTCCGCTACTCGATGGAAAGATGTCATGATCCAGAAAGTGTGAGCATGTCGGTCCGAAAGTCACAACAACACATGATGGAAACACAATAAAGGGTGATCCAGAGATTTACTGTGGCTGATGATCTCAAAGAAAGCTCAAAGATCATCAAAGACGTGGATCAGTTCAAAGACCTCCACTCAAAGTACAAAACTATGCGGACTTTGAAGTATCACTGCTAAAGCACAAAGATTGCGGAACTTGAAGAATTAAAGTCTACGAGCTCAAGAACGAAGTCAAGAATAGAATGCTAGAAAACAAAAAGTAATTCATGGGGTGACCTCCCTTAGGGGGAGATTGTTAGGATTTAGAAAATCCATAGTGAAGAGTCGGTGACCCCAACTCTAGTCTAGCATATGTTAGCTCGTAGACATTACGTTATTTATTAGTTATTTAGTTTAGAGCAACACCGTGGAGGACGGGCGGGTCTTTACCCACTGTATGCCTGATCCACAGTACGAAGGAGAACGTTTATTATGTACCTATAAATACCCTCTACCTCCCAAGGTAGAGGGTTGGACCTTTCACTCTAATCTAACATTTTCTCTTTTGTTTACTCTCACTCTATTGAAAGGCTCCCATCCCACTTTCTCTCTCTAAAACCATATATTCATACGCCATATTTGTGATTGATTGAGTGTTTGTGAAATCCAATATGTTACAAATCCAAACTTTAAATTGGGGCCTATCACTGCATTTTTGAAAAGATATGGACAAAACCTGCAATTTAGCCAAATCATAAAAACAAAAAATGAAATTTAATTATTTTTAAATTCCATCAATAACATTTGTAAGTTTGTTTTTAAGTTAATCAATTAGACATACAAATTATTTTTTATATGAAAATAATGAGTACTTTACAATTTACACACATGATAAAATTACAATCAATAAGGTTGACGTGTGCATAAAGTCTCCTAAGCAACTTCCTATCACATACTTGACCCATTTTTCAATAGCACAAAAACAAACGGTCTTCATCCATTCTAAATTTAGCAGTCTTTATCGCATATGTAGACTACTTCATCTGTTCAAAATAATTAACAACAACCTAAATACACGATTGAAAAATATTAATATTAAAAAAATCTTATTTTTTTAAATGTCTGTTTTACGCTTATTAACTAACTAACTAATTAATTTTCTCTTTAAAATTTGTAATAATAACCTAAATTGTGAGTAATATTATAAACTTTATCAAAATTCTCTTTTTACTTTAATAGTAGATACTTAATTTGGGACAATTAAAAAAGAATACATAGATAATATTTGGAACAAAAAAAGTAGCAAAGTCTTACTTTAGAAAAATCAATTTAATAGATATAATAAGAAAAAATATACAAAGAAGTCATGTGGTTCATACTTTATAGATAAGCACGGGTCCAAAACCGATAAGAAACAAAACTGGAACCAATGGTTTCGGAAACCAAATTCTGAGAAAAATGGGAACCGAGAACAGACTCAAAGGTGATTTTTGATTTTGATTCAGTTTTTGATCCCAGTTCCTATTCTTCGGGTATACCCACTGTAGAACCGTAGAGGGAGGGGGGATACGTTCTTTTTCGACTTATTTTAGGAATTAGAAAGTTTAGGTTCTAAGTTCGTATATAAATGTGTAAGCACACAAGCAATATAAAATTGTTAGTAAGAATAAGTTGTGTGTTCACTAATGTTAATTAAACGTAGTATAATTATATTCAACTAGGGGAGATTGCTGGGCAAATTCAATGTCCAATAGTAGCTAACTAGTTTTAAATATAACTTAGACTAAGTATAAGAAGACTTGTTGATAAAGAAACCAACGAGCAACCTCAACAAAGTTCAAGTCAGAGACATCGTCAAAGATAACTCGAAGATATATTCTCTAGTTGATGCGGAGTCAACTAGTATGTATAAGAACTTGAAGTTAAAACACATAGGCTCATCAGGGATCGACAATGCCTTGATGAACCTATCAGATCTTTGATCCAACCAATAAAGGTTAGCTAAAAAACCTCTTAGATATATAGGCAAGACTTTTTAAAATTGCAAATGAGTGGGATATAGTAAATTCTTGAGAAAGTCAAGAAAAGTACGAGTTAGTGAAAAGACAACAGACAATTGGTAGCACCAAGGATGTCAAGATCGCGAGTAAAATTGTAAGATCATACGATTTTACGTGATCACTAGGTAAAATAGTGTAGGATCGACATATGATCGTAAGTAAGATCTTGGAATCGAACGTAAACTCGTAAGATTGCTAGTCAATCCGAGTTTACCCTAGCCCATATGTATTTTAATTTTTCCTATCTTTTAGCTCAACCATTTTTTTGCTTAAGCCCATAAATAAAATTGATAAGTAACTGACGAATTAGTTTCTTCTATAATAGATTGATCAGTGATGTTTTATCTATGAGTCTCTTGGTATTTTGGCTCTTATGTTTTGAGACTTTTATGATGCATGTTATGTAATCTGATTCTGCTAAATCGTTAATGTAACAATTGTAACTTTATTTTTTATGTTATGTGAAATTTGAACTTTCACATTGTCAAGAGGTTATTATATGAATTTAACTTTGATGTCGAGTAAAAATGTAAAAAAATTGACTTCTTTATTCATTGTTTGCAACACTAGTTTTAACAGTCTCACTGTACAAGCATAGGTGTTGTAACTCAACTTACATTGCTTATTAACACTTGCATCCTTGGACTCCCACGGTTATACATCTTTTCATTATTGTCATTTCTTGTTTCATCACTATTCTGGTTAGACACCTCTATTCTCACATTATTGCCAATAGTCTACAAACATTCTTCTCTATGACCGCTACTATCCTCAGCATCTTTTACATCATGCTCAAACCGTTCATCTTCTATTACCACCTTGCAGCTATTGGATTTCCATCCTCCTTTTGATCAGTTTATTGTTATTGATCGGTGTACAAATCATATCCCCAAACTTAATTGGCCCTTTTACGCGCTATTTAGACACGCGTCATTTATTAGACATTATGATCACTATATGGTATTTAGCAATTAGTCACATAATTTCTAATTAAAGCGAAATTAAGTATCAAAACCCTAATTGTTGCAATTAACACTAATAAAATGATCATATTCAAGTAATTGAAGGCGTAAACCTAACGGATGGTCCAAAATGAAAAAAATTCAAACCGGTAGGATTATGAATGTTATGACTACCAATCGATCTATCAAATTAGAATTTGATATTAGTAAAGAAAATGGTGCAGGATCAAGGTTTTAATGGTGAAAATCGAATAAAGATGTAGCGGGAAAATTTTGTTAGGCAATTAAGGGAGAGAGAAAAGTTTTTATTTTTATTTTATTTATTTATTTATTTTTTTTATGATTTTACATAATCACAAAATTAGATACTAAGATCTCCATCTTGCAGCAAATTCAACATCACTTAGGTCTCAAAATAATAATTATATTTTTTCATAAACGTTGAAAAGTAAAATTGAGGAAAATATCCTTCTTAGTAAAATTAAAAATTGGGTATTGCTTAAGTACAAAATAAAGTAAGGGATATTAAAAAAAGTTTAAAACTTGATAAGAGATGAATGAAATGAAAATATTTAGAGTTGATGAAATTTATGCCTGAATTTAGTAAATTGCCGCCCAGATATAATGATGTACAAGTGATATTTAAAAAGGTTTTCTTAATTTTAAGCAAATCCAGTTTTTAATGATACTTTTGACTTACAGAATAAAATATACAACTACTTAGGTCTGGTTTTTCTTTGTTGTTAGTGATATTTAGAGTTGACTTGTAGAATAAAACCATACAACTAGTTGGCCTGGTTTTTTCTTTGTTTTAAGTGATATTTAGAGTTGACTTATAGTACTCGTGGTGCATGCTCGCTAAAATATACAACTAATCGGCTGGATTTTTCTTTGTTTTTCTTCTTTGAACCGTAAAGTTTTTCACACCTTGTACCACCTAACTCACAATATATCTCACAAATGATTATATGCTAACGAGTCTTTAACCCACAATCTATAGGTTTGGTCAACAACTGAAATACAACTCGACCAAGGATCTCGGGTAGTTGGCCTGGTTTGTTATTATTACATGTAACCAATATGTATAAAAACAACATAAACTAGATTGATTTATTGATACTATGTGATATTTAACCATTGCTAATTATAACAACGCCATCCTACATCTGAAAATACCATAAAAACTATAAAGACCGGAACCAAATTAATATGATAACTGAAAATATTACTTTATGTCTGTATAAAGTAATTATTACATTTAGAGATGTCTTTAAAGAAATGAAGCAAGTTTCTGTGAAACATCATACATTGTAGGCCTCCGCTCGGGCTCTGAATTAACACATCTTATCGCTAGAACCAAGATCGATGTCACAACTTCTTTGATTTCCAGGAGTGGAACTGGTAGACGATGATCCAATAAATCTTCAAGGTCAAGCTTGTTGGTTGATGAAGATGTTAGAGAAGTTACTTAATCACCTGGGTGCTCTCCTTTAATGACTTCTAACACTAGAACCCCGAAGCTATACACATCACACTTTTCAGTTACTTTCATTGTGTAAGCAAATTCTGCAACATCAAAAAAGTTACCTTTAGGATTCTTTGCAACATCAAAAAAGTTACTGTATCACCTGCGTACACTGAGTCTTGTTTTTAAGGAAATAATAAACTTATGATTGACAACATATAAACTTACCTGGTGCAAGGTATCCATATGTTCCTGCAACATTACTCCAATTCGTCGAGTCTTTGTTCAAAATCTTGGACGTGCCAAAATCCGAAACACATGCTTCATACTCTGAATTAAGCAAGATATTTTTGCTTGATATGTCACGATGAACGATAGGGGGTAAACAATCATGGTGCATATACGATAAAGCATGGGCAACACCTTTGATTATGTTCACCCTCTTCTTCCAAGTCAAATAATGTGTGGTTTCATTGCTCAAAATATCAGCTAAGCTCCTTCAAGATACTCATAAACCAAAAATGAGATTTTAGCATGTGAACAGTAGCCATATAGTTTCACGATGTTGCGGTGTCGTATCCTTGTCAATGCTCTGATCTCGTTAAGAAAATCATTGGGATTGATCACCTCAGAGGACGAGTGAAGTCTCTTTACAGCAACTGTGTCACCTGATGCCAAGCTTGCCTTGTACACACTTCCGCATCCTCCCTTCCCGATGCAATATGCTTCCTTAAACTCCTCAGTTACCTTTAAGATTTCGTGGTAAGTTTCCCTTCCATTGAAAGTTGATTGAAAGGAAATCTTCGGTATGTTTATCTTCATCCTCCGCCTCCGGTTGTGTTGATGACATCTTCTTCGATCTCCTACTATATAAAGCCAATATTCCAGTAAGACCACCAAGTAGAAGAGCTCCAAGGAGTGGAAGGGAAATAATGAGCGCGAGTTTGGAGTTTCCCTTTGATTTATGTCTTCCAGATGCACAATGTTTCAACCCAGTAATATTTCCACACAAATCCTTGTTCCCTTGAAGTGCTTCTATGGAAACATTTATAAAGACTTTGTTATTGGGAATGGGACCTTCCAACTGATTATATGATAGGTCAATGCTCCACAGGCCATTCATTGTTTCGAAGGTGTTTGGAATATAACCAGAAAGTTTATTGTGCGAAAGATTGAGTATCTCTAAACTACTCAGACTTGAAAATGCTAAAGGTATCTCACCTGTGAGTGAATTTTGACTCAAATCAAGATACGATAGGTGAAGCAATCTACCTATCCGAGCTGGGATTTCATGACTAAGTTTGTTGTTGCTCAAGTTTAAGTTGATGAGTTTCGAGCAATCACCAAGGGAAGATGGAATGGACCCATTCAACTTATTTATGGAAAGATCTAGCCACAAGAGTTCACCTAACGATCCTAGATCTAGAGGCACGGCACCAGAAAGTCGGTTATTGTTCAGAAAAAGTTTCAACAGGCCAGTAATGCGTCCAAATTCTTTCGGTATTTTCCCAACTAAATAATTGGAAGAAAGATTAAGTAGTTTTAACTGAGTCAAGTCTCCAAAAGAAGGAGGTATGATACCACTGATTTGGTTCCCTCCCATTTGAAACGTCATTAAGTTCTTGCACTTACTCCAGTTGTCCGAAATCTCCCCATAAAACTTGTTATCGTTGAGATTGATGTAATCGAGGTGTGGGTAGATACCAAAGCTTTCGGAAATGTCTCCAGTGAGCTGGTTCCCATCAACCCGTAAGCGGATCAAGCTCGAGCAGTTGTATAAGCTCGTCAGAATTCGACCTATTAGATTATTATTGACAGCTACTAGCTTCTCCAATTTACCTCCATTGCAGATTCCGTCAGGCAAAGTACCTGAAAAGCTGTTGTTGCTAATCTCTATTCTAACCAACTTAAGTTTTCCTAACTCTCGTGGAATAGGACCCGCAAGTTGATTTTGCATGAGATTCAAAATATTTAAACTTTGTAGGTTACCAAATGATTCTGGCATCGAACCATTGAGTTGATTCTCGCCCAACTGCAGACTAGAAAGGGATACCAAGTTCCCTAACTCTTTTGGAATGGGACCAGAAAGCTTGTTTTTAAAGAGCCGAAGTAGATAAAGGGACCTGAGTTCACCTAAAGATTGTGGTATCGGACCAGTTAGATTGTTCCATTGTAGCTCTAGCGATTCTAGCGACATCAACTTACCAATTTCCTGTGGAATTTTTCCGGTGAATTGATTGACAGAGAAATCAAGATAAACTAGTTTCGAAAGGTGACCAATGTCAGATGGGATGATACCAAAAAAGTGGTTGAAACTAAGATCGAAATACATAAGATTTGGAAACGAATTGAAAGAGAAATAATTAAGTGTACCATTCAAACCAGAGTAAGAAAGGTTCAGTTTGTTTATGCTACCATTTTCATTGCATGAAAGTCCATGCCAGTTGCATGGAGACACTGTTTTTTGATCAGTTGCCCATGAAGGTAAAAGAGTGTTGTTATCTTGGCTATGGAGAGTTGCTTTCCATTTTAAGAGAGCATCAACTTCATCAGAAGAACATGAAGCAAAATATAGGGAAGTTGAGATTATCGTAACAAGTAAGAATATGGTTGAAGGAAATAAGGCCTTAGTGATTGTTACGGATGCCATATGTGCTTTGTGTTTATGTGCATTGGAGTAAGGTTCTTTGCTGCAATATATATACAAAGCATGTGGCTTAGAGCAATGGGTGTAGTAACTCTAAGTTATGACTTAACACCGCGTCATATCAGCTTTAACATTTCGATCTTAACACAAAAAAACACCCTTTATCATAACAAGATCATAACACTACATTTTGGGTCCATTTTTTTTTCTTCTTTCTATTTATAAAATACAAAATAATATTTTCTTTAAAGTTACAAAACTAAAATTTACAGTATTTTTTTTTTTTACTTTTGAAAACAAAAGAAAAAAAACCCATAAGGACTGAAAATGTAAAAAATGTAAATTTACAAAACTTAGCCTCTTCCTCCCTTGAAAAGCTGCAACACCACCACACACCAAAACACCCACTATAAACACACACACGTTATACAAACACACACTGAAAACACATACACACACACACCAAAGCCCATTTAAAAAGCAAAAAAAAAAAGAAATTGTATTAACGCATGTTACCATGGTAACATACGTCATAACGCAGCTCCTTAACGTCATACCACGGTGTGGTAACGCTGCATAACGCAGCTCCAGCTCAGTTTAACGCCTAGCTCCACGTTACGGTACCCTTTGCTCTTAGAGCATTGTACATAAAATAGAATATAGATAAGTTTTTCTTAAGAGTAAAATAGTCTCTAAAATTATACTCAAAACACACGCTAAGTCCCTCATAAACATTAAATACATGGGAGGTACTTAATGTTCACTTTTTGCATCACTCCAAACCCTTTTACTAAATGCTGTCGGTCAACATCCGTTAAATCCTCCATGTGTCTAACACATGAGGGTATTTTTGTCATTTCATTGAGTTAAGTTAATTAAGTTGATGGTACAATCAAGGTTGTCATGATCGCGATCCTGATGGTAGGATCGTACGATCCTACAATCCCACACACAGAAAACGACCAGGATCGTAACGAGATCGTAATTCAGGTAGAGTCATTTCAGGATCGTAGGATCGTGAGTGTTATCGTAAGATCGATCCTATTACTAACTCATTTTTTTTTTTCCCACTTTTTTTTTTTTTTTTTCTTTATTGACTTTTTAAACATAAGTCAATATCTTAAAAACTAATTGATTGTTTATCACTTTATCTCTTCCATACCAATTGATTGTTTAAACATAAGTCATACCCGAGTACCTGACCATTCACATATCAGTTCTTCATTATTAAGAAAGAAACAAAATTTTCATCAGATCGTACCAAATTTCAGTATCTTCTTTGACATGGTAATTAACTTATTACTTATATTCTATTTCTTTTAAATCTTTGATTTTATCATATGAGTTATTTAGTCGATTAGTTTGTTGCTTTTAGATTTTTAGAAAATAGAATAATAGATGTTGATTAACAATGACTAAGAATTTACTCATATTACTTTTAAGATCATGTCATATTTCTTTTGTATTCCAAATCGTTTATTTAACACATGAAATAGGTGCACATGTGTAA
Organism: Chrysanthemum makinoi; assembly: GCA_910596185.1. NCBI lineage: Eukaryota > Viridiplantae > Streptophyta > Magnoliopsida > Asterales > Asteraceae > Chrysanthemum > Chrysanthemum makinoi. Next base: position 1,981,361 of record OU343220.1, read on the forward strand.
TATCTTTTTTGTATCCAAATCGTTCATTTAGTGATTGAAACATGAACTAAATTTGTGCAAGTATGTATTGCAATATACTCTATCTAATATTCTACTAGTACTTGAACATATAACTTTTTTTGTTATCGTCCATTTAGATTCGTTTATCATATAAACTATTATATAGAAATATATAAAAGTATAAAACTAAAATCCCTATAAAAAAATATATATACAATTTCATTTGATCTTAGGATCTCGATCCGATCCTACGATTACGATCATACAAAACCGAAAACGATCATAGGTAAGATCTCAATCCTGACAACCTTCGATACAACCTTAAGGACGGACGGTGCAATTCACTCTTAAAATTAGTATCATCACCTCATCCACCCTCATTCTTTTCTATCTCCACTCACCATCACTAATCATTATAACCGGCCATCACCACCCACCACCATTACAACCATCTACCACCGTTCACTAATCAAATAAAAACAAAAAAGGTATACACTTCTTTCTCAAACTATAAATTCTTCTGTGTATAAATTAAAGGGGGATTTTTATATATCCTCACATACACACCTATATTTACATATTTCTCCAAACACAAATTTTTTATGCATGATGTACAAGCCTGTTAAAGAAATGTTTGGGGAAATATATAAATATGGGTGTGTATGTGGAGATATATGTAAATGCTCCTAAATTAAAAAATTAAAAAATCTTCTTGATATGGGTATTTTTTCTTCTTTTATATAGCAGCATGTCTTCACTTTTACTCATGTAACGACCTCAGTCATTACAACCATCCACTACTATTACAACCATCCAATTACCATTACAACCATTCACCTCCACCCACCACCACTATTACATTTATTTCTTTCTCTTTTATACATCTTCATATACAACAATCACCACCAACCACCATCCTTTTCCATTAATCTTATCTTACTATATTATAAAGCATTAAGGCCTACTAAATTATAAATACTTAAAATTAAGAATTACAACCATCAAAGCTACATGTACAACTAATTTAAACACACTAATGGCATTAAATACTTAAAATGCTAATTTAAACACACTAATGGCATTAAATATCTTAAAATTAAGTAATACAACTAATAAAGCAATATGTACAACTAAATTAAACTCAATTTTCAAACATTAAATATCTTTAAAACTTAATTTCCTAACATTAAATACATTAAATATCAAAAGTCTTAAAATTAAGACATACAACGTATAGAGCACTTAGTATCATTGGTACAAATCAATTAAACACACATATAGAAAAAACTTAAAATTAAGAATAAAACATTAAACACTAATTAATATTATTTTTAAAGCATCACTATAATAAAAAATGCATGTTATAATACACATTGTACAAACAAATAAAACACACAGAGCTTTATACAATTTACATGATACTAAGTCGATGGTACATATGATTTTAAAAACCGGACTGGACCAACGGGTTCAACCGAAATCCGAAGTCACCATTAGTTCGGCTAGCCAATAAAAGCTGTTCAAAAACGAAACGGAGATGACCAGTTGGAAACTTGGAATCGGTAAAATGAGTGAACTGGGTTGGACTGTGATCGTGTTTTTCTTCGGTTAATTAGTTTGCCATTTTTATTTTGTTGACGTCTAAACTTTAATCACAGAATATCCGCCGCTGTAACACACAGGCACCCTACTAGTCTTCTAAAAACCACAAACAACTTCAAATCAAATCACAACTTCCAAAACTACATACCCTCATCATAAATCTACACCATAAATCCTAAATTTTCTAACTCAAGATCCTAAATTTTCTAGTACTACATTTCATAAGCTTGCTATTTTGTATTTTACCTTTTAAGTAAACTAGTTATAATGCGTGCGCACGCACACGATTTTTTAAATTTTTTTAATTATGTATTTATTATAGATTGAAATACGATCAAATTAGTTTTAAATGCTTTTACTTACTAGATTAAAAATAGGAAATCTTATGTATATATGTATTTATTTTTTTATTTAATAAGGAATTGTTTGATTTTTTTAAAATACGAAAGTTACCACTTGGGGTTTTGTTTTATTATATAAAATATTTATTTTTTATTTATTGTTTTTATATAATGATTTTGGAGCCAATGTCGCGATAGTCTCCCTAGTAAAATAAGACCCCAGATGATTTATAGGAACCTCGAAAACAAACCTTTACGTATACATATCCTGGGTATTTCCCAATAATTGTGGTCCGAAATAACATATTCAACCAGAATATAAACCACACCGGTTGCTGCAGTAGCTTTTGATAAGTAAATGTTACCTTATTTCATCATAGTGACAACGTTAGTTAACTTTAGTCCCATTATTCAATAAAATTGGTTACACTCAATTCTCTTGTTGTCGTTTTTAAAGCCATTGGGAAGCTGAACTTGATGTCGTCACCAACGTTATAGTTAAAATAGTCAAATACACGGTGCATACTTTAAAATTTATCGAACATATTATTGAACCTACGAATAATAGAATTTCACCTATTATGACCTTCATATTTTTACACATATAAATAAATATAAACTTGTACTTCACTCTATTAACTTGAAAATATGAAAATATTGTGTATCAAACAAATTATTGAACTTAAATAATACATTTGTAAATCGCACAAAAATAAATTGTAAAAACAAATCAGTAACATCACGTAAGAAATAGTATAGCTTTTTGTACATGTAACTAAAGTACTTAATAATGTTTTTTTATGTATGTCTAAATAGAAGTATCATGTATACTAAAAGCAATACTATTTGACAATATTTACTACTCTGCACTTAGTAATGTCATATACTAAATAGAGCTATTATGTTATATACTAACAACGCATCCACTTAGTCATGTTATATACTAAATAGAGCTATTATGTTATATACAAATAGCCCGCCTTTCTAGCTTCGTTCATAAGATATGCATTTATGTGTCAGTTACCATGAATCATGAACATAATTTCGCCTATTTTCAAACAATCAAAGAGTACACTCCATAGATTTCAAATATGAAAAAAAAAAGATCAAGATGTTGCATCTCTCCTAACCTACAGGATATAAGAAACACAATATAAGAAACTCAATTATAATATAATGTACTTTAATTCATAGTATTATACCATCAAGTTGTACGTAGATACATTTTAGTGAGACTCCTAACAACAAATCCACTTGTTTAACACCTAAAAACATTTGTACATAGAGAATGAATCTAAAAGAATATAGACCCTTTTTTCATCAAGTCTTTCCTACTTGTTGCATCTTCTTCAAGTTTATTCAGATTTCAGCATACGCGAGTAGTTATCAGTTGAAGAAATCCAAATGTTTTCCTTGGTAAATCAAAAGTATCATGAGTTATCATACTTTTTGAATATTGACAAATCTTTTTTTTAAGTTAACCTGAAAATGAAGGTATCACCAAGCAATATGTATATAATGAGAATCCTCCTTCCAAAAATACAACACAAATGATGTGAATAAAGAAAAATGGCAATATTGGCCTAATTCTTGTAAACAATGTGGGTTATTTTTCATTTGAAACGGGTCAAAGTAAAATTATAAATATTTAGCAAAAGGGAAATAGTTGAAACCAACCCGAAGTGTCTTCTTAGTGTAACAACCTTCTTGCTAAGAAACTTTAACATTATATATTGGCATGCAAATTCTTTTTATAAGAAACTTTGTGTACGAATATATAACATAAAGAAACCCTTTCTGACATATAAATTTTCATTTCTTCATCATGTCATTTTTCCAACCAATTGTTGTGATTCATCTATGATGAGTTTAGATGGCAGAAAAAGATTATAATTTTATATTAATCATGCAAGGGTTGTGAGTGAATGAAAGCTCACTTGTTAAAAATAGTACAACAATCAAATTTTACCAATTGGCATACTATTCTTGTTACCAGGCCCTCATAGTTTACAAATTAAGATAATAGTTGGAATATATACCATGCTTTTGCCATGAATTGTTAAAATCCTCTTTCATTTGTGCGCATTGTGGTCTTGCTCCTCCTCCCAATACACAGAAATTGTACATTCTTTTACCTGAAGTACAGCAAAAGAAATTATTGTAAACCATAGCGAGGTTAATTGAAGTATATATATGTTCGCATTGACAAAGACCACGACCGTAAGGAATTTTTTTCATGGTAAAAGCGCTTCTAATATTAACAGCAACCGTAAAAGGTATGTGTTATCCCTTTGATGAGTGCTTATTCACTCTTAGTTTTTACCCACCTAAGACCACAAAAATGACCAAAATCACCCAAATATGCTCAATATATGTTAAAAATATCCTCGGAGTGTGTTTTGTGTCTTGCAGGTACAAAAGGATTGCAAACAGAGCGAAAATGAGAGAAATCAAGCGAAATCGAGAAAAGTCTTGAATCGAATGTCGGAGTGCATTTTCTACATTTTCAGAGCCCGGGACGCGTTTTTGGAGTGAGAGTGGGGAAAACAAACTTAAAACCTGACCCGAAACCAAAATTCCATTTTACCCTTCCCCGATTCCCTAAATGACCAAAATGCCCTTTTTAAACACAAAAAATCCAAAAATCCTATTTTAAGCCTTAAAAACCATTTTTGTAAAAATCCCATTTTTTCTTAAAACCAATTTTAGTTTTCAAAAAGAAAAAAAAATAAAATAAAAAAAAAAATTCAAAACTTAAAACTCAAAAAAACATTTTATTACAAAACTTTTAAAACCTTTTTTTGATAAAACCATTTACCCTCCCATAAACAACCCTTTTCCCACCTTTCCCTTCTCCCTTTTATCTGAAACCAGAAACACACAACAAAAACCGGAAATAAAAAACCCTCCATGGCCAATTTTCCCTCCCCTCTCCATCACTTTCCCATTTCCCAATCCCACTACTTCCTTCCCCAATGCAAGTATCACGAGATACCCATGCCACTGTGGCAATCCATGGGCACAAAACCCCCTGAGATGGCTCGGATTTGCTCTTAACTGTACCTACCAATTGGATGGTGGGGATTGATTGAAGAAAGCACACAAGATGGTTTGTTCTTCGTTTATCTCACAGAAGAAACACAAACACAGAAAACAAGAAAAAGAAGAGAGAAGACATAGTTTTCTGAATATAAATAGAGATTAGTGTAATTGTATCAATTTGTCTAGAATTTTTAAGTTCTAGTCCCATTTTAATTTTCCTGTCATTTTAATTTAATTGTAATTTCAATTTCAAGTTCAATGCAAATTGATTTAATTCAAAGTTTTATGCTTTCTCAGAATTTTCTTTATTTCTGTCACAATCTTGGTGGAAAAGGTATTTTACAAGTTGTTTGAACTCATTCTAAGTTCTTTTCAATGCTGCAATTCAGTTTCTGGAAATTCAAGATAGTTACTGATTTTAAAAAATCACTTCTTTGCCCCTAAGGGGGTGTTTGGTTTTGCAATTGTCTTGGGTCAAACTCCCAATTTGACCCAAGTAGGGTCTCAAATTGTTTTTAGTAAGCTTTAATTTAGTTCATGTGATGTTATGGTAGTGAGTCCATTCAGTTTTTAGATGCTTAATAGCTTTAGAATTTTGTTTTTATAATTTGTTGTGTTTTCGTTACTGTCCCCATAGCAGCAGACCTGTAGTAGTGTTTTCCGACTTTTGTGTGCTTATTAGGTCTAATTTAGTGCTTAATGTAGGCCCCCCTTAGTGCACTTTAGGTGATTTAGATTAGGGGCTCTGTCCTTAGCTTAGACAAGCTGTTTTTTTTAGCTTGTTTTTCCCTTTGGTAGCCACTAATTTAGGCTGCATCAGTGACCTCTTCTCACTTTTCGAGTGTTTTAGATTAGTTCAACTGCATTTTAGATTTTCTTGAGATTATTTGGTGTTTATGTTCATTTTCCCATGTCGCCGCAGGTTTCTCCCTAGTTTAGGTGTGTGCCAACTGCTTATCTTGCTTAATCTTTTTTTTAGTTTACTTTTTCGATTATTATGATTGTGCATGTTGAGGTTGCTTAGCTAACTCATGTTGAGCTTAAATTAACTTAAGCTATCTTTCTTCCAAATGACCCTTAGCTGCCATTGTTCCAAACAGACCTTTTAGTTGTTTCTTTTTTTTTTACATTTGCCTTATTGATGACTTATTTTATAGTTTTGTAAGTTTATATTTTGTAATAAAGATTTACTTTGGTCTCCTTTTCAGTTGCAAAAAGAAATAAACAAAAAAAAAAGAGTTGAAAAAGGACTGGTACAGGGATTCGAACCCTGGTCTCTTTGCATTCACAGCATACCCATACACTAACCAAAACACCAACGACCAAACCACCAACTGCGCTACTGGTGTTTCTTGGTTGTGCTTGTCACGTTTAATATTTAACCTTGTCCTCGTTATTAGCTTATCAGCCCTTAAGCTTTTTAATTGCTTATAGCAGTAGCACATTTTTTTATTTTTCTTAAATTTAGTTTCATTCAAAGTATTTTGTGTAAATTTTTTAGATTTTTCTGAATATGTTTACTATTTTTAATAATTAATTTAGTTTAAAATAGTTTTTAATTCGTAGAAAATAAAATAAAAGTCGAAAAAATACCCGGTTTTTTCTTAAAATCATTTTTAGTCATGTAGAATGTAGGAAAATTGATTTTGCACTCGTAGGACTTTAATTGCATTTTTTTACTTTCGAGGCTCGGGATTAGCTCGGGTTCTCGCGTTTTTGCATTTTAGCACCCTAGGATGTAGTTCAGCGTCGTTTTATTGTTTCTTAGGATTAGTAGTAGTTTATTTAGAGTTTACTTTGTTTTACGTACTTCATTTTCATTCTTGTTCTTTATTTTGTTGAATACGTAATCGAAAACCCAAATTCGTTTACCCAATTCAAGTTCTAGTCACAAAACTCGACGACACCGTCAATTTCACACCTCATTGGGACACGACCCGGGGAAATCACTTTTCCGGTATCACTTTTATCACACCCGTGAGATTTGGCAAGTTAACCATTTTCCTAAAAGGTTGATTTGTCGGGTTTCACGGTTAATTTGATATATTGATATTGTGTTTATTTTCCACACTCACAAACGAACGAATCAAATTTTGGCGCCGCTGCCGGGGAGGTGTGTTGCGACAATATCGTGATTTTTGCGATTAGTGACTTGAAGAACCTTCCTCGTGAAGTTATTGTTTTTGGAAAATACAAAAATACAAAAATATTTTTCTTTTCTTTGTATATATATGTAAAAGATTAAAAATACAAAAAGATTTTTGCTTGTTGTTTTAAATAAAATAGAACACACAATCAATATAACACTTCTCAACTTGAGTGTTATCATAATAAGTTCCCAAACCAAAGATTCAAAACTTGCCTTTGTGTCACTTGCGTGAATACGCTTGTGATTATTGGTTTAAGTTCCTTGTGTTTTTCCTCGGTTTTGTTTTAATTGAAAGTGTTGTTATTGAATGTGCATGTGCACTCGTTTTCGAAAAATTCAAAAATATTCTTCTCATTCCTTTTATCCGTATAATTCTATTTCTCTTACCCTCTCGTACCGTTTGATTCTACTCTTCTTTAACCTCAAAACCGTTTAATTCTATCTCTTTAACCCTCTATATGTTTAATTCTAATGACGACAATCGTCTTCGGTGTATGGAAAAAGATCAACATCATTGTCACAAGTGCGTGTGTGAGCGGTGTGGAAGGCCTAGTTCGAGCGAATTTTGCGATTTGTGCGAATTATCCATCAAAAAGTCTTTTCAAAGTTATTTCACCACCGCCACAACCGAAATACGTTCTAATGTTGACGAACCCGTTCAAACGTCGGAATTACCTCAAACACCCTCCGAGGGTTACGAGGACGATTTCTTTGAATTTAAAGCCCGTAATCTAATTGAACAAATTCAAGCCAATGAAAAAGGTCGAGAATTAGAATTGATTACGATGAACCCGTTCAAACACCGGAGACCATAACGGAAGTGGTGGAACTTGCTAGCTCTAAGAGCACACCACTTATCCCAACTCCGGAATCTTGAAGCGTTTTACCGACGATTTCTTTAGGGCCAGAAATGACATGATTCAAAACTTCTTAATTGAACTTCGTCATGATTCAACTTCGGGAAATACCGCTTTTCCTTCCTTATGTTATGTTGTTGAACCCTCGATTCCTATTCCCGAGCCCGAAATATCTTCGTTTGATCAAAGTTATTGCTACGGTTGTGGAGACTTATTACCACAAGGTTTTCGTTATTCAGATGTATGTGCGAGTGGTGTGGAAACTATCTTGTCAATGGATGTTGTTCGATTTGTGCCGAGAATTCATTTGCTTATGATTCTAACCCGGACTCTTTCAATTATCCGCAAAACAATTTCAACTACCCTCCACAAAATTTATACGAACCGAACCGTATTTTCATCATTTCAATGATCAAACATCGTTTCAAAATTTCTCTCCCCAATACCCTCATTGTGCTAAGTGTGGGGATCCTCATGATGATTATCAATGTCAATCGTGGACTTCGGATTTGACAACGTCCAACCGCACAACTTCCGTCATCAATCAATTTCCTCGTATAATTCTTGAAGAACTTTCCGAGGAACAAGCGGCTCTCAACGAAAGATTACTAGCCGATGGCGGCGGCTCAAAAGCTTCTCCTCTTTAACGAGGCTTGCCGTCTCGATGACGAGGATGAGGAAGATTGGGAGACGATTAAGGAAAAGGTGCATATCTCAAGCCCACAAAGTACCGCACATGTCCACTCTCCACCCTCATATTGCCTATCTACCATAGAACCTTCGAATAACCTTTTAATAGGGGACGAGCACCTTAGCACTATTCCGGAAACGGAACCGTCTTGTGTTGAGTACCTCGTCCCAACCCCAAGTGAGTCCGAGGTTATCTCCGGTAATATGTGTGATGAGCCTCTTAAGGATGATTCTCCTCTTGACATTCCAAACGATCATGTCGAGATGTTCTCCGATTCTGACAATGATTGTACTTCGTTTGACGATTCTTTATCTTATGGAAACATCGATTATGTCGAGGACTTTCCTTCTGAGCTAGTTAGCTTAGAGAGAGATTCGATGATCCTGGAAATTGAGGACGAGATACTTCGTGAAAAAATTGTTCAATGTAAATCTCCTCGTTTCTAAGATCGAATCATTATGTGCTAAACCAGCCCAGCTCCTATCCCCACTAAGGATAATGACTCTATCATGGAAAAGCCCGAAACATCTCTTGAGCTATTGGCTTTTTCCAATGATTCTCTTCCGGAATTTGAATTATTCTGCTTTGATGACGATCATCTTGAAAAGGAGAGTAGTGGCATTCCCACTTTTCATCTTTCTCTTCCCGAGTATGAGTCATCCACATTTGAATTGCCTCCTCCTTCCGAAAGGAGTAGGCTTTTCCATGAGGAGTTCGCCGGTGAACTCGCTCACATCGATCCTCTTCCTCTAAGAATTGAGGATGAGCTTTTTGAGCAAAATGCTCCACATCTTCTTTCATTCATGAGTAACTCGTCTACCCTTGAGGATTTTACCGTGGTTGATACTTGCGTTTCATTCCTCTCCGAGGACAAAGTTTTCAAACCCGGTATCTTACCTTTAAGGGAGTTCACTCGGATATTTCTTAAGTCAAACACGGATGTTGTGACTTCTCTTGCGGTGGATAAGATTTCGAACATTCGTCAATGTTCCTCAATCTAATCTTTTACCCACCTAATCCACCCTTTGTCAAATAATTGACACGTTTCTTTCTCATCCCATGACTTCTCCATGTCTTATCTCCTGCGGGAGTGAGGATACCATTTTTGACCCCGTCATTTCTCTTTCTCTTGAGCTGGTTGCATCTCATCGAAGTGGAACTTTCAACACATTCAATGTTTATCCAAACCACTTGAATGAAAGTCCGATGGAGATTTTCTCTTCCACTTGCTCCCCCATGGACCGATGAATTCGGGGTCGAGTCAAGCTAGCGACTCGGTTAACAAAAACAGTAGCATTCCATGGGTTTTCACCCATGTTTCTGACTTCTTTCTACTTTCTAACAACTAAGTGTGGGGGGAAACCTCCACTGTGTTTGCTCTTGTTTTCAGGAATCCCTTTGATCGTGATGATTGATGCGCCTGTTTTCAATCCAGCCGCCCAATATCCGATCAATTTTACTAACGTTTATCTGGGGATATGTTTTCTAAATCCTTTATGTGTTAAATAACAGATTTCGTCCACACACTTGGCTAGTGGTATTACCTTTTTCCGTTCGATAGTATCGGCCGGCGGGACTTTGAATATTGAGGGCAATATTCAATTCTAAGTGTGGGGAATTCGTCGAATTTTGTCACATATGTACCCTTTAGTCCACAGTACCCCGTTTTGACCCAAATTTAAAAATTTTTTGCACGAAAATAAAGCGTTAATGCTTCGGTGTTAATGGTAGTTTAGTCTTGATTAGGTTAGAAAAAAGGGAATCCCGACTCTGCTAGAGTGTTGATCTAGCTGCTCTCTTAACATTTAGGCTAAGTTTTTACGAGTTGTGCAAATGAAAATGCTAAGCGTGGAGTAGTTGGTTCTCTTTAGAGCTTATATAAGTAATCTATGGCTTTTTCTCCCAGTAGCTCTTAATTGAACCTAAAATACGTGCTCATTGTCAAACTTTTGAACATTCAAATCGTCTTGTTACAATAAAAAGTTTTTAAGCAAAATTGATTTAGAGCTCAAGTTCAACTTTTTATTTAAATTTTTGGAAAAGCATACTTTCTTAAAATCGGAATAATGTTGCAAAGTGAAAGTATCGTAAAATTGCTTGAATGATGCAAAAATAAATTGCAAGTCAAAGTCAAAGTCAAAAAAAAAAAAAAAGTGAGAAAAAGTGAAATGAAAAAAAAGTGAAAAAAAGTTGAAAAATGCAAAAATATGAGTTCCTCAAATAAAAGTATTAAGTTGCTTATGAATAAATGTGCGAAACTTGCTTTTTTTTTTAAATTTAAATCGGAAGTTGAACTAGGATTCGTCAAAGTTTTTTAAAAATTTGACGGTGATTTAGAAATTTTTGAAGTCAAAGACCCCGAAAGCTCCGATACTATTCTCAAAGGTGAAAACCTAGCCTCCTTAAATGGACAAGCTGAGAAGAAAGTCGCTACATGGAGTGATCTCACCTTTGAATCTCGAACTTCTAAATTATCGTCGGTTGTTATCCATTTAGGTTTAGTTTTAACTTAACGGTAGCTTCGTAAATCTTTGGAATCAATTCCGCTAATTCGGTACTATTCTCCGTGAGGTGTCAAAAGCCGGTCACCTAAAGCCAACTGGTTTGGGATGTGCCGAGAAGAAAGCCGCTACATGGAAGAGGCCCTTTCGATCCTTTGACTTTCGTAGTTTCCGGGAAGTTAAGATTTTAGTTAAGTGGATAACAACCATAACAAGGTCGGTTTCAATGGTCAAACTTTTGAAAATGAGCACGCAAACTTAAATTGTATAAGCTGTGGGAGTAAAAGTTAAGTCTCGACTTACATAGATTATTGGTATAAGTAGTGTTAGCATTTTGGCAAAACGTTTGCACAATAAGTTTAGACTTAGTTTGAGAGTATAAAAAAGAGGATGACGATTACAATTCCCTGGAGACACCCATTTTGTGTGAATCCCGTTCCATGATACCACTTTTTGTTAATCAAGCATGTTGTTTAAATTCAAGTCTAGTTTAAAATAAAAAGTCGAAACGGGGTAGTCTTGATAATCTTGAGTCTTTCATTACTTCACATGATTGATTGCTAGGGACTAGCAATTGCCTAGTGTGGGGGAATTTGATGAGTGCTTATTCAATCTTAGTTTTTACCCACCTAAGACCACAAAAATGACCAAAATCACCCAAATATGCTCAATATATGTTAAAAATATCCTCGGAGTGTGTTTTGTGTCTTGCAGGTACAAAAGGATTGCAAACAGAGCGAAAATGAGAGAAATCAAGCGAAATCGAGAAAAGTCTTTGAATCAGGCAGTCGGGAGTGCATTTTCTACATTTTCGAGCAGGGGCGTTTTTGGAGTGAGTGGGGAAAACAAACTTAAAACCGACCGAAACCAAAATTCCATTTTACCCTTCCCCGATTCCCTAAATGACCAAAATGCCCTTTTAAACACAATAAATCCAAAAATCCTATTTTAAGCCTTAAAACCATTTTTGTAAAATCCCATTTTTCTTAAAACCAATTTTAGTTTTCAAAAAGAAAAAATAAAATAAAAAAAATTCAAAACTTAAAAACTCAAAAACATTTTATTACAAAAACTTTTAAAACCTTTTTTTGATAAAACCATTTACCCTCCCCATAAACAACCCTTTTCCCACCTTTCCCTTCTCCCTTTTATCGAAACCGAGAAACACACAACAAAACCGAAATAAAAAAACCCTCCATGGCCAATTTTCCCTCCCCTCTCCATCACTTTCCCATTTCCCAATCCCACTACTTCCTTCCCCAATGCAAGTATCACGAGATACCCATGCCACTGTGGCAATCCATGGGCACAAAACCCCCTACAGATGGCTCAGATTTGCTCTTAACTGTACCTACCAATTGGATGGTGGGGATTGATTGAAGAAAGCACACAAGATGGTTTGTTCTTCGTTTATCTCACAGAAGAAACACAAACACGAGAAAACAAGAAAAAAGAAGAAGACATAGTTTTGAATATAAATAGAGATTAGTGTAATTGTATCAATTTGTCTAGAATTTTTAAGTTCTAGTCCCATTTTAATTTTCCTGTCATTTTAATTTAATTGTAATTTCAATTTCAAGTTCAATGCAAATTCAGTTTAATTCAAAGTTTTATGCTTTCTCAGAATTTTCTTTATTTCTGTCACAATCTTGGTGGAAAAGGTATTTTACAAGTTGTTTGAACTCATTCTAAGTTCTTTCCAATCTTTGCAATTAGGTTTACGGAAATTCAAGATAGTTCTGATTTTAAAAATCACTTCTTTGCCCCTAAAGGGGTGTTTGGTTTTGCAATTGTCTTGGGTCAAACTCCCAATTTGACCCAAGTAGGGTCTCAAATTGTTTTTAGTAAGCTTTAATTTAGTTCATGTGATGTTATGGTAGTGAGTCCATTCAGTTTTTAGATGCTTAATAGCTTTAGAATTTTGTTTTTAGAATTTGTTGTGTTTTCTTCGTCCCATGCATGGCAGTACGTAGTAGTGTTTTCCAGCTTTTTGTGTGCTTATTAGGTCTAATTTAGTGCTTAATGTAGGCCCCCCTTAGTGCACTTTAGGTGATGTAGATTAGGGGCTCTGTCCTTAGCTTAGACAAGCTGTTTTTAGCTTGTTTTTCCCTTTGGTAGCCACTAATTTAGACTGCATCAGTGACCTCTTCTCACTTTTCGAGTGTTTTAGATTAGTTCAACTGCATTTTAGATTTTCTTGAGATTATTTGGTGTTTATGTTCATTTTCCCATGTCGTTAAGCAGGTTTCTCCCTAGTTTAGGTGTGTGCCAACTGCTTATTTTGCTTAATCTTTTTTTAGTTTACTTTTTGATTATTATGATTGTGCATGTTGAGGTTGCTTAGCTAACTCATGTTGAGCTTAAATTAACTTAAGCTATCTTTCTTCCAAACACCCCTTAGGCCATTGTTCCAAACAGACCTTTTAGTTGTTTCTTTTTTTTTTTAAATTTGCCTTATTGATGACTTATTTTATAGTTTTGTAAGTTTATATTTTGTAATAAAGATTTACTTTGGTCTCCTTTTCAGTTGCAAAAAGAAATAAACAAAAAAAAAGAGTTGAAAAAGGGCTGGTGAGGATTCGAACCACTGGTCTCTTTGCATTCCAGACATACCCATACACTAACCAAACCACCACGACCAAACCACCAAGCTGCGCTACTTGGTGTTTCTTGGTTGTGCTTGTCACGTTTAATATTTAACCTTGTCCTCGTTATTAGCTTATCAGCCCTTAAGCTTTTTAATTGCTTATTTTTCAAAAAGCAGTAGCACACCTTTTTATTTTTCTTAAAATTAGTTTCATTCAAAGTATTTTGTGTAAATTTTTTAGATTTTTCTGAATATGTTTACTATTTTTAATAATTAATTTAGTTTAAAATAGTTTTTAATTCGTAGAAAATAAAATAAAAGTCGAAAAAATACCCGGCTTTTTCCTAAAATCATTTTTAGTTATGTAGAATGTAGGAAAATTGATTTTGCACTCGTAGGACTTTAATTGCATTTTTTTTTTACTTTCGAGGCTCGGGATTAGCTCGGGTTCTCGCGTTTTTGCATTTTAGCACCCTAGGATGTAGTTCAGCGTCGTTTTATTGTTTCTTAGGATTAGTAGTAGTTTATTTAGAGTTTACTTTGTTTTACGTACTTCATTTTCATTCTTGTTCTTTATTTTGTTGAATACGTAATCGAAAACCCAAATTCGTTTACCCAATTCAAGTTCTAGTCACAAAACTCGACGACACCGTCAATTTCACACCTCATTGGGACACGACCCGGGGAAATCACTTTTCCGGTATCACTTTTATCACACCCGTGAGATTTGGCAAGTTAACCATTTTCCTAAAAGGTTGATTTGTCGGGTTTCACGGTTAATTTGATATATTGATATTGTGTTTATTTTCCACACTCACAAACGAACGAATCAAATTTTGGCGCCGCTGCCGGGGAGGTGTGTTGCGACAATATCGTGATTTTTTCGATTAGTGACTTGAAGAACCTTCCTCGTGAAGTTATTGTTTTTGGAAAATACAAAAATACAAAAATATTTTTCTTTTCTTTGTATATATATGTAAAAGATTAAAAATACAAAAAGATTTTTGCTTGTTGTTTTAAATAAAATAGAACACACAATCAATATAACACTTCTCAACTTGAGTGTTATCATAATAAGTTCCCGAACCAAAGATTCAAAACTTGCCTTTGTGTCACTTGCGTGAATACGCTTGTGATTATTGGTTTAAGTTCCTTGTGTTTTGCCTCGGTTTTGTTTTAATTGAAAGTGTTGTTATTGAATGTGCATGTGCACTCGTTTTCGAAAAATCCAAAAATATTCTTCTCATTCCTTTTATCCGTATAATTCTATTTCTCTTACCCTCTCGTACCGTTTGATTCTACTCTTCTTTAACCTCAAAACCGTTTAATTCTATCTCTTTAACCCTCTATATGTTTAATTCTAATGACGACAATCGTCTTCGGTGTATGGAAAAAGATCAACATCATTGTCACAAGTGCGTGTGTGAGCGGTGTGGAAGGCCTAGTTCGAGCGAATTTTGCGATTTGTGCGAATTATCCATCAAAAGTCTTTTCAAAGTTATTTCGACCACCGCCACAACCGAAATACGTTCTAATGTTGACGAACCCGTTCAAAGCGTCGGAATTACCTCAAACACCCTCAGGGTTACGAGGGCGATTTCTTTGAATTTAAAGCCGTAATCTAATTGAACAAATTCAAGCCAATGAAAAAGGTTAGAATTAGAATTGATTACGATGAACCCGTTCAAACACCGGAGACCATAACGGAAGTGGTGGAACTTGCTAGCTCTAAGAGCACACCACTTGTCCCAACTCCGGAATCTTCTGAACGTTTTACCGACGATTTCTTTAGGGTCAGAAATGACATGATTCAAAACTTCTTAATTGAACTTCGTCATGACTCAAATACCGCTTTTCCTTCCTTATGTGATGTTGTTGAACCCTCGATTCCTATTCCCGAGCCCGAAATATCTTCGTTTGATCAAAGTTATTGCTACGGTTGTGGAGACTTATTACCACAAGGTTTTCGTTATTCTGAGATGTATGTGCGAGTGGTGTGGAAACTATCTTGTCAATGGATGTTGTTCGATTTGTGCCGAGAATTCATTTGCTTATGATTCTAACCCGGACTCTTTCAATTATCCGTAAAACAATTTCAACTACCCTCCACAAAATTTATACGAACCAGAACCGTATTTTCGTCATTTCAATGATCAAACATCGTTTCAAAATTTCTCTCCCCAATACCCTCATTGTGCTAAGTGTGGGGGTCCTCATGATGATTATCAATGTCAATCGTGGACTTCCGGATTTGACAACGTCCAACCGCACAACTTCCGTCATCAATCAATTTCCTCGTATAATTCTTGAAGAACTTTCCGAGGAACAAGCGACTCTCAACGAAGATTACTAGCCGATGAGCGAGCGGCTCAAAAGCTTCTCCTCTTTAACGAGGCTTGCCGTCTCGATGACGAGGATGAGGAAGATTGGGAGACGATTAAGGAAAAGGTGCATATCTCAAGCCCACAAAGTACCGCACATGTCCACTCTCCACCCTCATATTGCCTATCTACCATAGAACCTTCGGATAACCTTTTAATGGGGGACGAACACCTTAGCACTATTCGGAAGCGGAACCGTCTTGTGTTGAGTACCTCGTCCCAACCCCAGTGAGCGAGGTTATCTCGGTAATATGTGTGATGAGCCTCATAAGGATGATTCTCCTCTTGACATTCCAAACGATCATGTCGAGATGTTCTCCGATCGACAATGATTGTACTTCGTTTGACGATTCTTTATCTTATGGAGACATCGATTATGTCGAGGACTTTCCTTCTGAGCTAGTTAGCTTAGAGAGATTCGATGATCGGAAATTGAGGACGAGATACTCCGTAAAAAATTGTTCAATGTAAATCTCCTCGTTTCTAAGATTGAATCATTATGTGCTAAACCGGCTTAGCTCCTATCCCCACTAAGGATAGTGACTCTATCATGGAAAAGCCTGAAACATCTCTTGAGCTATTGGCTTTTTCCAATGATTCTCTTCCGGAATTTGAATTATTCGCTTTGATGACGATCATCTTGAAAAGAGAGTAGTGGCATTCCCACTTTTCATCTTTCTCTTCGGTATGAGTCATCCACATTTGAATTGCCTCCTCCTTCCGAAAGGAGTAGGCTTTTCCATGAGGAGTTCGCCGGTGAACTCGCTCACATCGATCCTCTTCCTCTAAGAATTGAGGATGAGCTTTTTGAGCAAAATGCTCCACATCTTCTTTCATCCATGAGTAACTCGTCTACCCTTGAGGATTTTACCGTGGTTGATACTTGCGTTTCATTCCTCTCCGAGGACAAAGTTTTCAAACCGGTATCTTACCTTTTAAGGAGTTCACTCTCGGATATTTCTTAAGTCCAACACGGATGTTGTGACTTCTCTTACGGTGGATAAGATTTACGAACATTCGTCAATGTTCCTCAATCTAATCTTTTACCCACCCGTTGTCAAGTAATTGACACTTTGCTTTCTCATCCCATGTCTTCTCCATGTCTTAACTCCTACGGGAGTGAAGATACCATTTTTGACCCCGGCATTTCTCTTTCTCTTGAGCTGGTTGCATCTCATCGGAGTGGAACTTTCAACACATTCAATGTTTATCCAAACCACTTGAATGAAAGTCCGATGGAGATTTTCTCTTCCACTTGCTCCCCCATGGACCAATGAATTCGGGGTCGAGTCAAGCTAGCGACTCGGTTAACAAAAACAGTAGCATTCCATGGGTTTTCACCCATATTTCTGACTTCTTTCTACTTTCTAACAACTAGGTGTGGGGGGAAACCTCCACTGTGTTTGCTTCTTGTGTGTTTGCTCTTGTTTTCAGGAATCCCTTTGATCGTGATGATTGATGCGCCTGTTTTCAATCCAGCCGCCCAATATCCGATCAATTTTACTAACGTTTATCTGGGGATATGTTTTCTAAATCCTTTATGTGTTAAATAACAGATTTCGTCCACACACTTGGCTAGTGGTATTACCTTTTTCCATTCGATAGTATCGGCCGGCCGGACTTTGAATATTGAGGGCAATATTCAATTCTAAGTGTGGGGAATTCGCGAATTTTATCACATATGTACCCTTTAGTCCCTGGTACCCCCGTTTTGACCCAAATTTAAAAATTTTTGCACGAAAATAAAGCGTTAATGCTTCGGTGTTAATGGTAGTTTAGTCTTGATTAGGTTAGAACAAAAGGAATCCGACTCTGCTAGAGTGTTGATCTAGCTGCTCTCTTAACATTTAGGCTAAGTTTTTACGAGTTGTGCAAATGAAAATGCTAAGCGTGGAGTAGTTGGTTCTCTTTAGAGCTTATATAAGTAATCTATGGCTTTTTCTCCCAGTAGCTCTTAATTGAACCTAAAATATGTGCTCATTGTCAAACTTTTGAACATTCAAATAGTCTTATTACAATAAAAAGTTTTTAAGCAAAATTGATTTAGAGCTCAAGTTCAACTTTTTATTTAAATTTTTGGAAAAGCATACTTTCGTAAAATCGGAATAATGTTGCAAAGTGAAAGTATCGTAAAAGTGCTTGAATGATGCAAAAAAAATTGCAAGTCAAAGTCAAAAAAAAGTGAGAAAAAGTGAAATGAGAAAAAAGTGAAAAAAAGTTGAAAAATGAAAAATGCAAAAATATGAGTTCCTCAAATAAAAGTATTAAGTTGCTTATGAATAAATGTGCGAAACTTGCTATTTTTTAAAATTTAAATCGGAAGTTGAACTAGGATTCGTCAAAGTTGTTTAAAAATTTGACGGTGATTTAGAAATTCTTGAAGTCAAAGACCCCGAAAGCTCCGATACTATTCTCGAGGGTGAAAACCTAGCCTCCTTAAATGGACAAGCTGAGAAGAAAGTCGCTACATGGAGTGATCTCACCTTTGAATCTCGAACTTCTAAATTATCGTCGGTTGTTATCCATTTAGGTTTAGTTTTAACTTAACGGTAGCCTCGTAAATCTTTGGAATCGAATTCCCGCTAATTTCGGTACTATTCTCCGTGAGGTGTCAAAAGCCCGGTCACCTAAAACCAACTGGTTTGGGATGTGCCGAGAAGAAAGCCGCTACATGGAAGAGGCCCTTTCGATCCATAGACTTTCGTAGTTTCGGGAAGTTAAGATTTTAGTTAAGTGGATAACAACCATAACAAGGTCGGTTTCAATGGTCAAACTTTTGAAAATGAGCACACGAACTTAAATTGTATAAACTGTGGGAGTAAAAAGTTAAGTCTCGACTTACATAGATTATTGGTATAAGTAGTGTTAGCATTTTGGCAAAACGTTTGCACAATAAGTTTAGACTTAGTTTGAGAGTATAAAAAAGAGGATGACGATTACAATTCCCTGGAGACACCCATTTTGTGTGAATCCCGTTCCATGATACCACTTTTTGTAAATCAAGCATGTTGTTTAAATTCAAGTCTAGTTTAAAATAAAAAGTCAAAACGGGGTAGTCTTGATAATCTTGAGCCTTTCATTACTTCACATGATTGATTGCTAGGGACTAGCAATTGCCTAGTGTGGGGGAATTTGATGAGTGCTTATTCACTCATAGTTTTTACCCACCTAAGACCACAAAAATGACCAAAATCACCCAAATATGCTCAATATATGTTAAAAATATCCTCGGAGTGTGTTTTGTGTCTTGCAGGTACAAAAGGATTGAAAGCAGGCGAAAATGAGAGAAATCAAGCGAAATCAGAAAAGTCTTTGAATCAGTGAGTCGGGAGTGCATTTTCTACATTTTGAGCAGGGCGTTTTTGGAGTGAGTGGGAAAACAATCTTAAAACCTGACCCGAAACCAAAATTCCATTTTACCCTTCCCCGATTCCCTAAATGACCAAAATGCCCTTTTAAACACAATAAATCCAAAAATCCTATTTTAAGCCTTAAAACCATTTTTGTAAAAATCTCATTTTTCTTAAAACCAATTTTAGTTTTCAAAAGAAAAAAAAAATAAAATAAAATAAAAATTCTAAACTTAAAACTCAAAAAAACATTTTATTACAAAACTTTTAAAACCTTTTTTTTTTATAAAAACCATTTACCCTCCCCATAAACAACCCTTTTCCCACCTTTCCCTTCTCCCTTTTATCTGAAACCAGAAACACACAACAAAACCGAAATAAAAAAAACCCTCCATGGCGCAATTTTCCCTCCCCTCTCCATCACTTTACCATTTCCCAATCCCACTACTTCCTTCCCCAATGCAAGTATCACGAGATACCCATGCCACTGTGGCAATCCATGGGCACAAAACCCCCTACAGATGGCTCGATTTGCTCTTAACGTACCTACCAATTGGATGGTGGGGATTGATTGAAGAAAGCACACAAGATGGTTTGTTCTTCGTTTATCTCACAGAAGAAACACAAACACGAGAAAACAAGAAAAGAAGAAGACATAGTTTTCTGAATATAAATAGAGATTAGTGTAATTGTATCAATTTGTCTAGAATTCTTAAGTTCTAGTCCCATTTTAATTTTCCTGTCATTTTAATTTAATTGTAATTTCAATTTCAAGTTCAATGCAAATTCAGTTTAATTCAAAGTTTTATGCTTTCTCGAAATTTTCTTTATTTACTGTCACAATCTTGGTGGAAAAGGTATTTTACAAGTTGTTTGAACTCATTCTAAGTTCTTTTCAATCTTTGCAATTCAGGTTTACGGAAATTCAAGATAGTTCATTTCAAAAAATCACTTCTTTGCCCCTAAGGGGGTGTTTGATTTTGCAATTGTCTTGGGTCAAACTCCCAATTTGACCCAAGTAGGGTCTCAAATTGTTTTTAGTAAGCTTTAATTTAGTTCATGTGATGTTATGGTAGTGAGTCCATTCAGTTTTTAGATGCTTAATAGCTTTAGAATTTTGTTTTTAGAATTTGTTGTGTTTTCGTTCTGTCCCATAGCGGCAGCACGTAGTAGTGTTTTCCAGCTTTTTGTGTGCTTATTAGGTCTAATTTAGTGCTTAATGTAGGCCCCCCTTAGTGCACTTTAGGTGATGTAGATTAGGGGCTCTGTCCTTAGCTTAGACAATTTTTTTTAGCTTGTTTTTCCCTTTGGTAGCCACTAATTTAGATGCATCGTGACCTCTTCTCACTTTCGAGTGTTTTAGATTAGTTCAACTGCATTTTAGATTTTCTTGAGATTATTTGGTGTTTATGTTCATTTTCCCATGTAAAGCTTAGGTTTCTCCTAGTTTAGGTGTGTGCCAATTGCTTATCTTGCTTAATCTTTTTTAGTTTACTTTTTGATGTATTATGATTGTGCATGTTGAGGTTGCTTAGCTAACTCATGTTGAGCTTAAATTAACTTAAGCTATCTTTCTTCCAACGACCCCCTTAGTGCCATTGTTCCAAACAGACCTTTTAGTTGTTTCTTTTTTAAACATTTGCCTTATTGATGACTTATTTTATAGTTTTGTAAGTTTATATTTTGTAATAAAGATTTACTTTGGTCTCCTTTTCGGTTGCAAAAGAAATAAACAAAAAAAGAGTTGAAAAGGACTTGTACGAGTTGAACCTGGTCTCTTTGCATTCACAGCATACCCATACACTAACAAACCACCAACGACCAAACCACCAAGCTGCTCTTGGTGTTTCTTGGTTGTGCTTGTCACGTTAATATTTAACCTTGTCCTCGTTATTAGCTTATCGACCCTTAAGCTTTTTAATTGCTTATTTTCAAAAAGCAGTAGCACACCTTTTTATTTTTCTTAAAATTAGTTTCATTCAAAGTATTTTGTGTAAATTTTTTAGATTTTTCTGAATATGTTTACTATTTTTAATAATTAATTTAGTTTAAAATAGTTTTTAATTCGTAGAAAATAAAATAAATGTCGAAAAAATACCCGGCTTTTTCCTAAAATCATTTTTAGTCATGTAGAATGTAGGAAAATTGATTTTGCACTCGTAGGATTTTAATTGCATTTTTTTTTTTACTTTCGAGGCTCGGGATTAGCTCGGGTTCTCGCGTTTTTGCATTTTAGCACCCTAGGATGTAGTTCAGCGTCGTTTTATTGTTTCTTAGGATTAGTAGTAGTTTATTTAGAGTTTAATTTGTTTTACGTACTTCATTTTCATTCTTGTTCTTTATTTTGTTGAATACGTAATCCAAAACCCAAATTCGTTTACCCAATTCAAGTTCTAGTCACAAAACTCGACGACACCGTCAATTTCACACCTCATTGGGACACGACCCGGGGAAATCACTTTTCCGGTATCACTTTTATCACACCCGTGAGATTTGGCAAGTTAACCATTTTCCTAAAAGGTTGATTTGTCGGGTTTCACGGTTAATTTGATATATTGATATTGTGTTTATTTTCCACACTCACAAATGAACGAATCACCCTTCCGTGTTAAGAGAATAGAAATTAACACTTACATTATATCTATACACAAGCTGCTTAATAAACATAAATTATACGCTTTCACTTTAGTTTCTCTTGAAAACAACTTTATCTCAAAAGCATGGTACGATATATAGTCTTAGAATACCCCCATCTGTCCAGCCTAACAATAGAAGCTTATATAGACTTTATATAGACTATATTCCACTCATCCAAACACCCTCTTAAAGATCTACGTTCATGATTCAACTTCAAAATTAATATGAATAAAACGCAATCTCAAGGTAAAAAACACATAAACGTTAAAGACGAACACATGATGGGCAGCAGTCACAAAATGTGAAACCGTTGGGATAAGAGGATAACTTAGTACCTGCTGATGAGAAGGAATCTCATACTTCATATTGCAGCTAATAAATGAGAGGGTAACTTATTACCATTGATAGAACTTGTTGAGACCTTCAAAGATGCTCCAGTAAAGTCGGAATAGCTAAGTTAGAATAGCACCGGATGCTTCAGTCATGATTTATTCTCATTAGCAAGAGATAAACTAAAAAAAGGTTGCAGTTGCATCATGAAATGACCCATATCCTGTTTGCTGATTAAGTTGGCTGCTCAACATTAAGATTAATACACCATGCGTTCAAACTTCTTGACACTTAGTTGAGTGTTAAAGTGGTTTTTTTAGTATATGTTGAGTGTTTGAGCATGTTGCGCTCCGGCAATCAGTCCATCTTTGTATGTATGATTTTTCATAAGTCTGCAAGAAATGACAAGGTGAAAAAAATAAAAATTAAAACACTAAAAAATAATGAAACAACTGATTTTATGTTTTTAACTGAATCTTTATTATCTACATGTCCTGTAGTCAAAGAAGATAGGGATTTGCTCTAGCTTTTAAATAACCAAATATAAGAAGTATAATCATCATATATAATTCATTACTAATGTTATTAGCAACCAAGTCAAAGCATTCATGCTACTTTAGAAATCTTGCTAAAATAACCCATTGATATTTAAATAATAGCCAATTTCATACATTGTGGCATTATGCATAAAAAATCATACATATCTAAAATAAAAACGTCTTTCAATAATGTCAAATTATCATAAAAGGATTAGGTTTAATGCTTGGTGAATCTTTCAATAACCTCAAAGTAGTCAGGGATGTTCTTGCGGCATCAACCAAGGTACTTAATTGTGAAAATAATGTCTCCACATGCCGTAAGTGAGAAAGGCATGGCCATTTTATGATCATCATACGTGTTGATTTCCATTACATTTATTTCTCTGGTGGGATGCAGACAACTCTTCGATTGCTCTTAACTGAAATGTTCCAAGGACGCAAGAGTCTTTAAAAATTATAACAGTAAATGGTAGAGGGTGATTTTAAGGGAATGTGGTTAT
This sequence comes from Chrysanthemum makinoi, assembly GCA_910596185.1. Classification (NCBI taxonomy): domain Eukaryota; kingdom Viridiplantae; phylum Streptophyta; class Magnoliopsida; order Asterales; family Asteraceae; genus Chrysanthemum; species Chrysanthemum makinoi. Next base: position 2,004,868 of record OU343220.1, read on the forward strand.
AAAGATGTGTACCTTTCTTATCTTTGTAAATGGCAATCATTTTATTGATTTATTTTCCTCTCCAGCTCGCCACTGCCAAACCAGCCCAAACATAAGACAAATGCAGATGTAACTATTTAAATTATATTTGTTCGCTAATCCATTTTATGTTACACCCCGTGCCCGCTAACACAAAAACTTTGACTTTTACGCGGAAAATACGTGTCCTGAAACTGACTTGCTGTCACTTTTTTGACCATTGACAAAAATCTATAAACATCTGGACCTTGAGACTATTTTTAAATGAAACTAGACTCAATTACCTTCGAAATGACGGGTGGCACAACCCGTGACGACTTACGGTTAAAGAGATATGATTTTTCGAAAAGTGACAAAATCTTATGGTTCCAAATTTCAGTTCCAAACCGAAATTTGGTTCCACATTCCACTTTCAAATCGAAATTTAGTGTACCCCATACCGAAATTTCACCCATTTTCATAATAAACAACCCATGCTACCTTATTTCCACACCAGACTCATTCAAAGCCATTAACATTTCATACTAAATGGTTTACAAAATCAATCAACCCGTTTGCTACCCAAAATGGGTGAGAACACACTTAACCCAAACGCTCTTTTTCTGCATAACCCTTTTATGCATCTTTTTTACCTATTTTCCGGAAAAACAACTTCTATGACCCGACAATTAACGAAACTTTCCAGATTTACTTATTCTATTCTTGGGCTCATTTTCATATAAAACATTTACAGTTTGACCCTCGAAATAGTACTTTGCAAAGTGACGGGTTTTGTGCCCAAAACCCGTTTTGACCTATTTCATGTCAAACGACTCCTAGCAACTCATTACCATACCAAACTCAACCAAAATCATTAGTATAACATAATAAACTTATTCCATAATCGAATGACCCGTTTACAACCCTAAATGGGTATAAATACGCTTATGCCAAACACCCCTTTAACTTTGACTATAAACACTTAAAACACACTTTTACCCAACGGTTGGCCACCGATTCATCAAGACAATCATAACATACAAATTGACACTTGACTACACCATACAAACTATCATAGGACCAACGGGGGTACAAACTCGACATTGAGCTCGGTATACTACCTAGCTCCTACTTCCTTACCAATCTTCCACATAACTAGCAATCCGTAAGCCTTAGCCCAAGCTTACCATCATCACCACATAACAACTTACAAATCATTAACATCTTAAACCGTAAGCACAAATGCTTAGTAAGTAAAGCGGGCATAACATATCATTATAATTCATTCACGCATAACACGATATCACAATTATAAAGCATAATCACATACCTCGGCTACTTAAAGCCCTAATCATTCTTTCCTCTAATCCTTTCTCGTCTAACACATAACTAGCATCTTACTCATAATCATATAAGCACAACTAACCAAGCTAATCATCAATCTAGCACATAAGCCACATAACGCGTAACACATAGAAATCATTATAACTTTACATTATAGCCGGTTTACTTACCTTAGCTCCAAGCTAAGTCTAGTATGGACATCATGACTCTACCTTCATCACCATCATCATCATGCTTCATCATCATAATCAAACTTTTAAAACATAACTCATCATCATAATCAAGGGTTTATATAACCCTTTAAACATACCCAATATCCTTTCTAAACCATCATATGATCATACTTTGATCATATGATGAATACCCACTTAACTCATAATCTTAACTTCATTAATAATCAAGATAAAGTGGTTACTTACTTATGAGAATCAAGGCTAGGCAAGATCATAAGCACTAGACCTTCGTCATCATCATGGGATGATAACCAAGCTCAACTCTTTTCCCTATCTTTTTCTCTTCTATAAACCGGACATCAAACACCCTCTAAGAAGAGATAGAAATCTCTAGGCTTCTCCCCATAAATATTTATCTTGCATAACTTTAGCCATTGGGCAAGAATGGTCCCTCTAGTTCCATTCATTCTACTTTGGCCACAACTAACTTATAACGCATATACTACTAAGCAACATTAGTCCCTTAAGTTAGGCATCATAACTTCCTAAACTACGTTACACATTTGTTGACTAATAATTTGACCCTCGGGTTTGACTAGCCAATCACGTAAGGCCTTTGATCCATTTTCATCTAGGGTGGGGTCCATGTACCCGAGAAACGAGTGTTACAATTCTACCTGTGTTATTTAGATTTCGTCCCCGAAATTTCTCGTCTAATGTCAACTAAAACTTAGTCTCATAACATTCCCTTTTTCAACACTTCCCGTTCCTCATTCTTTAGTTGCAACGATCTAAGTGATCTTGCAATTCCAAACACACTATAACACAAAACATATCCTTAATCTACTTTAAATAACGCCTCTCATCGCAAGCTCATCTAAACATTCCCATCAATGACAACTTGTCATATGAAAAACTTACTATTTTGACTTTATATAAGTCAAACTTCAACACTATTTCCACATCTATCACAATTGTACTAACATGACATAAAGTCATATATCGGTCAACTTTACATTCTACATAATACCAACATGTATCTACTTAAAAAACCAGTAACTTATTTCAATTTTATATCAAGTACCATCTAAATGGTACTTTCAAGATCCTTTCTTTGCATTACTTAAGCAACTTTCGTATTGAATTTCGGGAATACTTACCCATTATCTTCAGAACTTAGTGCACAAACTCATCTAGGCATCTATCTTAAGATCTCGCACATAATCTTAAAGCCGCTATACAAGTTCTATTGACATCTAATCTTACTTCTTATGACATCTAACTGGTTTTAGTTTTCACTTTCTCATCTCTCTACCCGTACTCATGTCATATCAGATATACATAAGCCCATTCATTTATACTTCCTCATTTACATAGAGAGGCGTCCCAATCGATGTAAACCAAGAAACATAAACTCATGGTTCGGTGATTCAAAATTTCTTTATTTAAATGAAAAGGCGTCCCAATTCATCTAAATAAGGGAATTACAAATCATCCTACTTATACACGAATATAGCAACTATCTATTATATTAAATCTAATCCATGCTTCACACAACTTCTATGTATCATGCTATCAAGCACACCACAAAAACTTAGACATAAAATAAACTTCCACCATAGACTTAATGCCACATAAACAATAACACATAACACTCATTCAAAAAGTGTTCTCACATTCATAATCAAAATCAAATCATAAAGTCTATGGCTCATATATCACATTGCAATCACTAACACATGTCTAAGCATCAACATTCTAACTAGCCGCAAGCACTAGTCTACCTTATAACTAAGGCATCATAAAACTTTAACTCACTTATTAGCCCATATCCAATACTACTTACACTTCTATACATATTCCATTACCATAAATCGATCATACATTTGTATAGTCACAATATAATAACCGGCACCAACCAAGGTGCACGGCTAACAAATCATTCAAAAACTTGAATTCCTCCACGGGCTTACAACTCATACACATCAACACTAAACATACATCTAATACTTATCATCATAAAGCTCATCTAACAAAAGGCATAATCCCTATCATACTTAATGATTACTTTTCGCGTAACTAACACTTACATTCAAAGCTACTACGAGTGGTTTAAGACTAGGCAACCTATAGTGGAAACCTAATTCACTTAAACCGAAGCTCTGATACCAACTTGTTACACCCCGTGCCCGCTAACACAAAAACTTTGACTTTTACGCGGAAAATACGTGTCCTGAAACTGACCTGTTGTTACTCTTTTGACCATTGAAAAAAAATTATAAACATCTGGACCTTTAGACTATTTTTAAATGAAACTAGACTCAATTACCTTCGAAATGACGAGTGGCACGACCTGTGATGACTTACGGTTAAAGAGATATGATTTTTCAAAAAGTGACAAAATCTTATGGTTCCAAATTTCGGTTCCAAACCGAAATTTGGTTCCAGATTCCACTTTCAAACCGAAATTAAGTGTACCCCATACCAAAATTTCACCCATTTTCACAATAAACAACCCATACTACCTTATTTCCACACCAAACTCATTCAAAGTCATTAACATTTCATACTAAATCGTTTACAAAATCAATCAACCCGTTTGCTACCAAAATGGGTGAGAACACACTTAACCCAAAAGCCCTTTTTTCTGCATAACCCTTTTATGCATCTTTTTTACCCATTTTTCGGAAACCCAAGTTCTATGACCCGACAATTAATGAAACTTTCCAGATTTACTTATTCTATTTTTCGGCTCATTTTCATATAAAATATTTATAGTTTGACCCTCGAAATAGTACTTTGCAAAGTGACGGGTTTTCTGCATAACTTTAGTTTGACCCTCAAACACCCTCTAGGAAGAGATATAAATCTCTAGACTTCTCCCCATAATTATTTATCATGCATAACTTTAGCCATTAGGCAAGATTGGTCCCTCTAGTTCCATTCATTCTACTTTTGCCACAACTAACTTATAACACATATACTACTAAGCAACATTAGTCCCTTAAGTTAGGCATCATAACTTCCAAAACCACGTTACACATTCGTTGACTAATAGTTTGTCTCTCGGGTTTGACTAGCCAATCACGTAAGGCCTTTGATCCATTTTCATCTAGGGTGGGGTCCAAGTACCCGAGAAACGAGTGTTACATTTTATGTATGTATTGAGCTCCATAGAATACAAATAGAATAGTTCATTGATAACCAAACTCGGCTCCCCTGAAAAATTGAGGATATAATCAATTTAGGTCGTGTTAGATCCCAAACAACCCAGGTTAACAAACTTGGCTAAAAGGGTAACGACTCAAATAGACTCCTTTCCAAAATCTATTGAATAATTATAATCTTTTAAATAGTTCTATTAAAAAATATATATTTAGTATTGGAATAAAACATTTAGTTAAAAAGAAGTTTGAAAGGGTGTCGTACCTGATCTATGGCAATACACAATTTTTCCCTATGTCAGTCACTCAGTCTTGACCATTACTTGACATAAGGCATCAACATCGGTTGGTTCAACAAAACGAGTAAGAATTGCAGGGGACGCATCATAGATTCGGGTTTTCTTTTCAATTTGCACCAACCTGCCCTTGACAGTTAAATACACCTACGACGTTTGTACACTTATTCACATTGCATAACTTATAGTAGGTGTAGAAACACAAGAGTAAAAATCTAATGGCCGGGATCAAACGGAGTTAACCATGACATCAAACACCCTCTAGGAAGAGATATAAATCTCTAGACTTCTCCCCATAATTATTTATCATGCATAACTTTAGCCATTGGGCAAGATTGGTCCCTCTAGTTCCATTCATTCTACTTTGGCCACAACTAACTTATAACACATATACTACTAAGCAGCATTAGTCCCTTAAGTTAGGCATCATAACTTCCAAAACTACGTTACACATTCGTTGACTAATAGTTTGTCCCTCGGGTTTGACTAGCCAATCATGTAAGGCCTTTGATCCATTTTCATCTAGGGTGGGGTCCAAGTACCCGAGAAACGAGTGTTACATTTTATGTATGTATTGAGCTCCATAGAATACAAATAGAATAGTTCATTGATAACCAAACTCGGCTCCCCTGCAAAAGTTGAGGATATAATCAATTTAGGTCGTGTTAGATCCCAAACAGCCCAGGTTAACAAACTTGGCTAAACGGGTAACGACTCAAATAGACTCCTTTCCAAAATCTATTGAATAATTATAATCTTTTAAATAGTTCTATTAAAAATATATATTTAGTATTGGAATAAAACATTTAGTTAAAAAGAAGTTTGAAAGGGTGTCGTACCTGATCTATGGCAATACACAATTTTTCCCTATGTCAGTCACTCAGTCTTGACCATTACTTGACATAAGGCATCAACATCGGTTGGTTCAACAAAACGAGTAAGAATTGCAGGGGACGCATCATAGATTCGGGTTTTCTTTTCAATTTGCACCAACCTGCCCTTGACAGTTAAATACACCTGCGACGTCTGTACAGTTATTCACATTGCATAACTTATAGTAGCTGTAGAAACACAAGAGTAAAAATCTAATGGCCGGGATCAAACGGAGTTAACCATGAATGATAAGACTAAAATGTAGGAATGAAGAAAAATATGGAGTTCCATTTCCAAGCTTGATCAACGAGGAGATAAACAAGTGTTAATCTTCCAAGCAATTGGGCACGCATAACTAATCCATCTGGAAGAACCGACTTCTTTAATAGATTGAAGTTATGGCTGCCACGCTTGTCGCTAAATAAAAGGAAGCTCATATTAGATCATGTTTAAGTAGTATCCACCTTAAACACATCTTTCAACTATGGTCATGACAAATTCTCCAAGCTTCCTTTCGCAAGAGAAGCGAAATCGATGTACCCTATGACATGATTATACATATTAAAATAGCCCTAACGTACCTTGATTGAAGGTGAGCTAAGATCGAGCCTTAAAGCTTGGTCTAAATAAGAGCCTGATCATAAGCCACAGGTAGTAGCCCAAGTTCTGCATTACCCACCATTGCAAATCCGCAAATGTAAATTCCCACATAAGCTCATACTCTTCTATCATAACAAAAAAAAATCCATAATTTTGTTATGAATTAAAAGGTATTAATCGATGTGTAGGTTTTTTGATGTTGTTGTTGTGTGCATTGGGAGAAACAGTGTTTAAGTTGCTCTCCCAGTTTTTCTTTTTGTTACACTTTACACCCAAAACTATGGATTATTGAATTTTCGGTACTTGTGTATTTTTAGTTATTTGTTTTAATTTTTTTTATAGCTTTTACCAAATAAGGAAATATTTAGGCTTTTTAATTGAACATACTTTAAAAAATTAATAATAATTTAAAAAAATTTACTACTTCCGTCTCATATTAATTGTCCTGTTTTGACTTTTTAAGTCTTTCTTTCTTAACTTTGACCTTAAATATTTTTATTTGTGTTATATAATATTTAATAAAAATTAACCAATAAAAAATATATTTAAAACTCAATCTATTCATATATTTTGAATCAAGTATTATATAACACAATTAAAAATATTTAAGGTCAAAGTTAGAAATGAAAGACCTAAAAAATTCAAAATGAACAGTAAATATGGGACGGAGGGAATAGCAAATAAGAAAAGGTTGAGTTTTCTTGAAATTTAAAAGTCCCCGTTTGAAGTTTTGTTTTATTATATAAAAGATTCGTAGGAAACTTTTAACACATAAACCAGTTTTTTGTATTAAAGAAAAATGATAGTTTTTTGTATTAAAGAAAAATGATAGTTTTTCTTACAAGCATAATATTGACAAGTGTGCATGACACAATGCTTTTTTCCTAAGTAAGGGGTGTCATGACCTCCCCAATTCTCTTCACTTGGGCCTCACGTGTGCCACATCACCTCCACATCACTCCAACACACACACTTAAAAATACCCTCCATTCACAACTAACTCACTTCTCTTCATTTGGGCCTCACCCACCCTCACAAACACATAAATAACACAAACACAAACACATATATTCTTTTGTCCGTTTCTTCGTCGTTGTAACGGCGAAATGGGAAGTGGCATTGCATCATGGTATCATGGCTAAGGATGACACAAAGTTGCTAAGTGCCACATAGGAAGTGGCGAGAAGTGAGAAGTCCCACACCCCATGCTCTAAACTTTTCTCTCTTATTCCTCAAACACATTTTACCTCTAAACTCTCACTACCACACGCACTATTGATGTAAACCATTTTACCAAAATCTTCGAAATTGAGAAGGCTTCGGCTATACGACGTGGTGTTTGATGTTGAGGTTGACATTGTTGAAGAGCAATCGATTACTATGTTTCCATGATTTAAGGTATCTAGTATTAATCTTTGAGTTATGAGATGATTTGAAAGACGTATCTTTCATTATAGTTTCGAAAGTTCATCTTCCATGGAAAATGTGACTCTGAAGGATTTTGGATAGATCGGTTACTGATACAACATTTTGTGGATTGAGTTGCATGTTTTCGAAAAAGATGTTTGAATATTAAGAGGCTGATCTCTCATAGGGTTGTTTCTAAGTCCAAAAGAGTTGTATCATGCCATATGTTGGTTAGTTTTAATTCATTAATTGGCTAGTTTTTACTTCATCAATTGTGCAAGGCTAGTTTTACTTCGCTAATATCGTTGAATATTATGTAAATATCACAATATCGTATAATATCACAAAAAATTATAAATAAGATCAAGTAAAGATAGAAATGTACAACTTTATATTAATAAAAATATAAAAAAAATGGATATCAACTTAAGTGAAACGCCAAGAACCAAGCTCGACAAAACTTGCTTTTATATACGCCGAGAGAAGCATATGACCATATGCTGATATTCCATATAGACACACGCTTGCCATATGCTTCTTATTAAAATTCTGATGCAACAATATGACCATATGCTGAAATTCTATGTGATCTTAGTGTAGGGATTTCATATTGATTAAACCATCATTACCACAAGTACAAAGCGGATAGATCTATATATTTAATGTTATGAACTAAAACACATAATAAATACTAACCTCGAATCTATTGAAAAATAGATAATCACCAAGTCTTGATCTTGATCACGAACACACAATGGATCTCGTATCACGACGAAACTTTAACTAACTATATTGAGTTAATCTCTAACGAAAACTCACACTATACGTCTAACGAGAGCGTTAGGATGCTAGTGCTTAACCTACGAGCTTACGAACTAAACACGAATGCTAGTCGTAGATAAGAAACGAAATCAACTTCCTTCTTGGGGTGTTGGTCTATCGTAGAGAGCAATAGAGGAGATCAAAGAATGCTTTGATTTGAGGTGTAAATAAATGAAGATCTAAAGGCCTCCTTTTTATACTAATAGGGTAGCTTAAGAAAAAAGCTACTCCTCCCCTTTCCTTAATGCAATATGGTCGGCCACCATGGGGTGCCCATGGGCCTCCATGTTGCCTTTTGGTCCTTGTAAAATTAACATGTATGATACTAGCCAATTTTGGACTCTACAGACGGTTAACCGTTACACTAATGGACTAACGACCGTTATATATATTTCGTGGATTATATTAATTATAATTAATAGCATACTTTAAACATATTAATTATATTTAATAAACGCTCACTAAATGTATACGTATGTGTCCCGATATGCTCACGTAATTCTCGGACGTATAACTATTAATTTATGAGCGCATAACCAACACTTAGCTCAGTGCAAATTTTTCTGACATGAACATACAACCATATGCTAAAATATCATATGGCCATACGAGTCATGCATCAATATTTCATAAAAATTGTATTTTGCTCTATTTCTAGAAACGAAAATTAAAGAAACATTCAAGAATTCTTCCGAACAACATATATTTCATTAAATTATACTTTGGTCTCAATGACACCCGAAAGTGTATTTTACAAACCACGGTTGATTTGTCAAACACAATTTTTAAACATTTTCAAACCATTTATACCAATGCTATTACATACTTAAATTCTACAAATATAACTTAACACACTGAAAATGACCCATAAAACTTTACTCTTCTAAAATACTACAACATAACAATACTTAGAGGTTCAACTTGTTCCATAGCACGGTTACATGCCATGGTTACTTGTCTAATTATCAAGCAACTCTTCCATCCCTTAACAACATCTTAAATCTACTATCTAAGCCCTTTTTTAGATTATAGAAAACCTACAAAATGATTAATTAACTAAACCGTAAGCATTACGTTTAGTAAGTAACCGATCAGTATAAGATCGGGACATATCTATACAAATTTAAAAAATATTATTGTCAGCATTTTACCTCAAATATTGTAGCATAAATCCTAAAAATATTTTAGGTTGAGTTGTTGGATTTAAAACCTTGATAACAACCTCTACATAAATATAAGATAATTTGAATATTAAATGATAATCAATATTAATAGATAAATGAAACCTTTGACATCAATATCTCATCATATACTTGCAATGTTTTCAATAGTGTGATTCGATTAAAAGATGATTCTAACATTGCTGATGTGCTCACCAGTCGTGCAATCTACATGGCGAGATAATCAAATTATATTTCCATGTTATAAGGAAAAAAAACACAAAAGTTAAAAGGCTAATGAATGATGAACACCATTCTTAAGCGAGTATATATATGTGTGGTTCGATAAAAAGATGATTATGACGTTGTCAGAAACTGAGATCATTAGTTAATATAAATTTGTCTCAATCAGAAACAGAAACTAAGATCATCAATCAACGTAAATTTGATTGCGATTAAAAAAGAAAGATACAAAGGTTAAAAGGCTAATGAACGATGAACATCCTTCTTAGGCGAGTATATGTAGGTTCCGAATTAGGGTTTTGTATTCATATTCCGATGAATATCTACGTATCGTTACTTAAACATAGAAAAAATCGATGAAGATAACTACCGTTTTCAATATCTTTTAGGAAGTGCATCTTATATTTGGAATAACAATTCTGATGGGACGAATTTAATTTTTATACTTTTTCGACACCAAAGTGTTAAAAATACATCTGGTTCCTCATAAGGTTTTTTTTTTTTTTTTTAATTTCGACACATCTATGTTTGGGGAGTTTTAATGAAAACTCCAATATTAGCTCTCTTTTTTTTCTTTGTGGGTAACGTGTGTTTCCGACTCGACATTATAAGCCGACTAATCTCACGACAACTACATTTTTAAATAGCTCGGACTCCGCGTAAGTGAACCTCCGTGACCACAAGAGGGTTGATTTTCTTCCCGTCTGATTCAAACCCTTTACCACCTCTTTAAAAAGTTGATATTTTTACTGTCGGCTTGAATTCTCAATTGGCCATTGAGAAATATCAATTACAAAATCGATCTCTTTCATTCATTAGTCGAATCCGATTCTACTAAAAGTGAGTTTTTTGTTATTATAAAAATGATTTGCCATGCAACGTGACAAAAAGGGAAAGCATGACTTGGATCTTAAGGGTGCGTTTGGTATGCTCCCATTAATGATAATGGGTATGAGTTTGATAGTAGTGGTGGGTCCCTCATCTATGAAAGATCCATTCTTAGCTCAATTGATGTATATGGAGTATGAATTATATATATCATTCATTACTATAGTGGTGGGACCCCTCATCATAAACAAACATCTTTAATCATTTTCATAGTCATAGCCTCATTCCCATAGTAGGATACCAAACACACCCTAAGACTTTCATTGGTTTTCCTTTTGCTATCAGCTAATTAGGAAGAACTGGAACCAAAGTACATATTGTTGTAATAAGAACTAGTTATAATATATGTGCACGCACAGGGTTTTGACAAAAAAAATTATTTTGTATCAACGCTAAATATTATGTCTTTAAAGATAATTAAATATGATTATATACTTATGCACGAGTTTTTCAATATTCATTATATCCATTAGAATTTTGTATAATCAAATTTTGTAAAAAAAAAAATTGTTAGATAACTCAAGATTCAACTATATTTGACTGATATAGATGTTGATGTTCCTATTTAAATTTCACTATTGATATTATGATGTACACAAGATGCGAGTTTAGTTGCACATAATAAACGTCGATGAAGTTAAAATATACTCCTTAAAGTTTTTTAAAAATGTTTTTCTACATATCCTTATATAAATAAATAAAAGTTACATTAGTAGTTGTTATAAGTAAAATCACGTTTTTTTTCCCATCATATTAAAGTAGCTAGTACTTACAATTTGATAATTATATTCTCGTTTTCAATAATTTAGTCGTATTTAATATTCGAATTCGTGTCCACATGTGTCATACTTTTAATATGAAATAAATGAGTCCTTAGTAAACATATATAATAAAAAAAATGACATTTATAATCTTATGTATATTTATATGTTGGAGTTTTAAAAAAACATATATATATTGTATTTTTAAGTTATAAAGTATAAGGGGTGTAAAATATAAGGGAGTATTTGTTTAATTTAGAAAGTTATTAAAAAATATGGAAACTTATAATATTACACTTAACTCTATACAATTTTTAAAAATTTAACCACTAAAGTTTTATTAATTACCCCATCTTTTTTTAAGTTTTTGTTTTCACAAATTTGACAACTATATTTTTATGTATTTTTCTTTTCAACCAAATTTCTACACCAAATAAAGTAAATGTTGACAAAAATCAATTTAATTTTGACTTTTATTAACCAATCACGTTGCCCAATTTCGCTTACGTGGCAAAATCAACCTCTCCTATTAGTCCAATTTTTTTTAATGAGAAGAGTTTTGCAAAAACACTCCGAAATGATGTAATTATTTTATTATATAAAAGATACCTGCAGTTTATTAATCCAATTGGTGTAAATTAATACAAGTTAATATATGTCGATTCCCTCCCTAAAAGGGCCATTCGTTAAATCTATTTACATGTTAATTTTACTGCTCAAAATTTTAATAGGATTAGCTTTTATATAATAATAATAATTATAATAATAATAATAATAATAATTTTACTGTTCTATATGACTCAAGATATTTGAACACGTGCTGCTATTCATATATTTAGTAGAATTAGCTTTGCTATAGCTAGAGAAGTGAGGACTCAGATAGTATCTCGGCTCCCAACTAATTTTTTGTAAATCCTATGAGTTTCTAATAAAATAATATTATAATAATAATAATAATCAATGTTGTCAACGTCCCTATCCGTTGATTTCAACTTGTAAGGAGGTTGATATTAGCTTGTTGTCTTTGTCTTAATGCAAACTGGGATGCCGGTCGTGCAGTGAGTTTGTTTATGGGACCATAATTATTTCTGAAAGAACATGGGTCCAGGAAGACAATAAGGCATGTATAACAAGTCTTACGCCAACTCAGCAAGACATGCATAACAAGTCGTCTTCGCTGACATTTAATTATTCCTTCCGAGTTGTGAACGGTTAGGGGAGACCAGCACATAGCAAGTCTTTGGTTAAATTTCCTAGCGGGTCGAATAAATTTACAAGGGTTTTTTTTTTCATCTTTATGCAATCCGAATAAATTTATATAAATTATGCTCGTATGTTTAATTAAAAAAGTTAAGAAGTTTTTTTTCGTTTCTTTTTTATTTTTTCTTTTTTTTTTTAATTTTGTTAAAAAAGTAGTTATAATAAGGTTTTAATTTTCCATGCATTGAGATGGGAACATATTTCATTTATGCGTATCTAATTTGTATGTTTTATTTTTGCTCAGAAAAATCTTATTAACTTTTATTATTTGGTTGCTCATGAAACATGAATGTTCAAATTCTCGTTTTTCATAAACTTGTTTCGATGTTTGTAATACTTGAAAGTAATGCCATTTCCCTTGATGAATTATGTGTCCAGTGTCCAGGAATCCACTAGATCAAGAGTAACCATAATATATACGGGCTTAGCCCAATACACAATACAGTAATATATAGGCCTAGGACTAATGATATCCGCTAACAGTCCCTTTGTTGGAGCGAAAGGAGGGAGTTAATTCCCACTTTGTGCTTGTTTTTCAAAACTTGGACAACACTATGCTTGCTTATTTGGAAAAGGACAAAAAAAAAAGGGACTGTGCAACACGCGAACTTGATCCGCCATCACAGGATCCCAAACAACATATATATCCAACTCAATTTGTGCATGTGTTTTGCATTTTCTGTTGTAAGTTGAAACCTCTACCAATATAAGTTGCAGCAAATTAGAACCTTACGCATGCACACTCATAAACACAAAACATGAACTTCTATTCTACAGCTATATTCTTTCTTGCTACAAGAACATTTTTATGTACCCTATATGTTGCTTCATGTTCTACTAATGAAGTTGATGCTCTCCTTAAATGGAAAGCAACTCTCCACAGCCAAAATAACAACAACCTTTTACCTTCATGGGTACATGGTCAAAAACAAGTGTCTCCATGCAACTGGTATGGAATTTCATGCAATGAAAATGGTAGCGTAAACAGATTAACTGGCCTTTCGTCGTGTGGTTTAAATGGTACACTTGATTCTTTATCATTCCATTCGTTTCCAAATCTTGTGTATTTTGAACTTAGTTTCAACTACTTTTATGGGATCATCCCATCTGACATTGGTCACCTTTCGAAGGTAGACCAGATTCTATGCAACAATCAGTAGAGTGGACCAATCAGTACATTGAGTTCACTTAAGCCACTAGAGCTTCAATATAATAATTTAAGTGGTCCCATTCCAAAAGAGTTGGGAAATTTGGTATCGCTTTCTATTCTGTATTTGGCCGAAAATCGACTCAATGGTTCATTGCCAAAATCATTGGGTAACCTAAAAAATATAGAATATTTTATTCTCACTGGGAATCAACTTTCAGGTCCTGTTCCAGAAGAGTTAGGAAAATTTAAGTTGATACGAGTAGAGATGAGTATTAGAAGATATATAGGCTCAAGCCCGTTTGTGGGGTTTAATGTGGATCAATAAGACATAATACCTCACGGGGTTTAATGTTCAACATGGTATTGGAGTGGGTCTGATCTTCAGACCTAGATGTAAAGTTGAGCCGCCTCTTTTGTGGCACTCTGTCAAACCCTAGCCGCAGGGAAAAAAAATGTTTGCTTCTATTTTTTGTTTCGTTGCTTACGCTTTTGCTATTGCTAGATGGTGAAGATTAATCTCTGTTTCTTTGTCGGATATCTTAATCAACAAATATGATAGTTGCTTTTGCTCTGCAATTATTTGCTTTTTACTTGCTTAAAGAATTGCTTCCGCTTGCTACCGAAATTCTTCATCAACAAAAAATTTTATTGCTTTAATGTTTATTTAGTTTTCTCATCTAATCCGAGCTTTCACGATTTCGATCACCGGATTGCCGGGAAGTATTAGAAGATATATAGTAGTAGAAGATATATAGGCTCAATCCGGGTTTCTAGGGTTTCATATGTAGTCACTATTATAAAATGTGGATCAATAAGACATAATATCTGACGGGGTTTAATATTCAACAATGGGCACAAAAGACTTTCGGTAATTTTCCGAGGTCAACTGCATCGAAGGGAAGCTTGAGAGGTTCAATGTTAATGATAACAATCTAACGGGTCAAATTCCGAAGAGTTTATATAACTGCTCAAGCTTGTTCCGAGCACGATTCAATAGCAACCAGTTTATATAACTTACTCATGAGATCCCAGATCAAATTGGTAGATAATTAGATCACATGTCTCTTCTTGATTTGAGTCTCAATTCACTTACTGGTAAGATACCTTCAGCACTTTTAAGTCTGCGTAGTTTAGAGATGCTCAATCTTTCACACAACTCGGGTTTTTTTTGGGTAAAAGGTCAAAAACCCGGTAAATATATTACTCCAAAAAGCGTTTAAGTACAAAGGATATGGGTGAATCCCATATCTCAGAAACCGTTACATAGGCAAAAAGCTTACATAACATGATACTTCCTATTCTCGGGTTCTATTCCAAAGACATGCGGATCAATGAATCCGGTGTTGAGCATTAATCTATTGTATAATCAGTGGTATGGTCTTTATAAATGTTTCTATACAAGAATTGTTAGGGAACAAAGATTTGTGTGGAAGTGTCTTTGGATTGAAACAGATCGGGAGGAAGGAGTACACCAGAAAACCACAAGCTCGCCTCATTTCCCTACCACTTCTTGGCGCTCTTATACTAGTGGGTCTCATAGGAATATTCGCTTTCTATAGTTGGAGATCCAAGAAAATGCCATTCACACAACTGGTGAACGAAGATAAACATGGTGAATTATTCTTTTCAATTTGACGTTTCATGGAAGGGAAACTTACCATGAAATCCTAAAGGTAGCCGATGATTTTAATTAAGCATATTGCATTGGAAAGAGGGGGGTGAAATTGTGTACAAAGCGAAGTTAGCATTGTTAGGAATAATATAAACTAATATGAAATATTACAACAACGTGATTGAGGCCTGCAAAAGCAGTGTCCTTAAACAGAAATTCGTCCTATCTAGTACGAACTGTTTAGAGGATACAACAATCAATCCAAGTATATAAACTTGAATCTAGCGAATCTGATATGTTATTGTGATGGAGATTGATGAGGTTTATGTGTTTTTGATGATTCCAAAGTGGCAAATTCGTCCTCTATTTATAGGCACATGGTGCCCTTCAAAACAGTCACAATACCCCTTCAAATGGCCTTAGAGACACTTCTATTCGTAATAGTCACAATGGTTCACAAAAATCTGCAGTTAGCGACGCTTTAGCGACGACCCAGCGACAGAATAACCGTCGCTAATTGAGACGGATGCAAACAGTTGCGATGGTTCACCAATAGAAGCCTTTTTAATAAATATAACTGCTACAATTGCGAATAGGCGTGTATTTACCAAAATAATGGTTCATTAGAGACGACTTTGTGACAGAAAAACTGTCACTAATTGCCAATTCGTGGGTCACTATAAAATACAAGAAATTTTATTAGTGATGTTCTAACAATACCCCACATTTTCTATTCAAACACCAATAATACCCCACATTTGAATAGAAAATAAGATAATATAAAGTTACTTATTATTCTATTTCCATCAAATGTAATATGACATGCATCAGATTAGGTGTCTTTTGGACTTGAACCTATCATAGTGAGTACATATCAGATCTACTTTGTGGATAGTGAACATAAGTCTTGAACTAGCCACGTTTTGTAGTAAATCGAGACAATAAGTATCACACATATCATATTTGTGTAATAACAGATTCTTACCGTTGTGTTCATTTCGGTCGTGAACATATCCTTATTCATGAGAATTTTAGAGAACTTAGCCATCTGGTTCCCAAAGATGCGACCACACATCAATCTCATATAGGTAATGCCAATCAAGAATATTCCGCAGTATTCCACTGTAAAAGCCATTAGCATTATTAAGAATTAAAATTCAACCCTTAATCATCAATGAAAAACACACAAAATTCATCTTAGGAATGGGCATACCTGTGTGTTAGTACTTTGAGTCTTCTTCCTCAACTAGTTTTCCTATTGAACCTAGACCATGGGATCTCAGTTTGCTAGGTTAGGTTTCCGGAGTAATCACTCATTTTGTTGGCTTTAAGCCCATACCCTCGATGTAAATATGACTTGTTCTCTACAAAGGCCTTTTGTCAAAGGATCTGCTATATTTTCCTTTGACTTAACGTAGTCGATGGAAATGATTCCATTTCTTAACAAGTCCTTTATCGTATTGTGGCGATGTCTTATATGTCTTGACTTGCCGTTATAGATATGATTCTTTGCTCTGGTAAGAGCAGCCATACTATCACAATGTATACATACAGCAGTCACATGTTTTGGCCACAAGGGAATACCCTCTAGAAAGCTTCTAAGCACTACTCTGCTCTCAGCAGCTTTGTCTAACGCTACAAATTCGCTTCCATAGTTGATCGGTATTCACAGGTTGCTTAGACGATTTCCATGATATAGCAGCCCCACCAAGTGTAAATACATATCCACTTGTGGACTTGCCTTCATTATGGTTAGAAATCCAGTTGGCATCACAAAATCCTTCTCTTGGAGGATATTTAGTGTAATGTAACCCATAATCCATTGTATGCTTAAGGTATTGAAGCACTCTTACTAGTGCATCCTAATGATCTCTACCGGGGTTATGTGAGTATCGATGAGTTGACTTACACTAATATGCCAAATCGGTCGTGTACAATTCATTATATACATCAAGCTTCCTAAAACTTGTGTATATTTCAATGGATACACTTTGTCCTTTGTTCTTCTTTAATTGAACCTTAGGATCAAATGAAGTTACAACCGGTCTATCATCATAGTGCCCAAATTTCTTAAGGGTCTTCTCAATGTAATGAGATTGGGTAAGGATGTATCCATTGGAATTCTTTTGAATTGTATACCAATGACATGACATCGGCTTCTCCCATGTCTTTCATATCAAATGAAGAATGAAGCATTTTCTTGGTTTGGTTAATTACATCCATATTTGTTCCCATAATCAGCATATCATCCACATATAAACAAATGATGACAAATGCATTTTTGTATTGTTTAATATAAACACATTTATCACATTCATTTATTTAATATCCATTTGATAATATAGTATTATCAAACTTCTCATGCCATTGTTATGGAGCTTGTTTAAGGCTGTAAAGAGATTTAACCAATTTACATACCTTATGCTCTTGACCCTTGACAACAAACCCTCAGGTTGTTGCATATAGATTTCGTCATCTAATTCACCATTTAAGAACACAGTCTTCATATCCATTTGATGTATAATCGGGTTGTGAATGCGCTATAGCCATTAGCGTTCTTATAGAGGTTATCCTTGTAACCGGTGAATAAGTATCAAAGAAATCTTGACCTTCCTTTTGACGGTATCCTTTCGCTACTAAACGAGCCTTATACTTTTCTATGGTACCATCATGTCTTAGTTTCTTTTTGAAGATCCACTTATGGCCTATTGGTTTATGTCCCGAAGGAAGATCAACCAATTTCCATGTATTGTTATGCACAATTGAGTCTATTTCACTTTGAATAGCCTTCTGCCAATAGGTGGTTGAGTCAGCGGTCCATAGCGGCTTATATGTTTGTGGTTCTTCATTCACAATATAGGTCATAAATTCAGAATCTTTAGAATCTTTTCTTCTAGGTTCATCATTCTCTTGTGGAACCTTAGAATTGTCGTCTCTTTGTTCTTGAGACATCTATACAATTTTCCTTGGATTTGATTTGTTTATTTGTTTCCTTTTATCCTTATAAGGAAAGGTATTCTCTCAAAGAATTTCTCTTAGCTTATTCTATTGTATGCTGTCCAATTGGACTATAACCTACTAAAGACTTCTTCTTTACGAGACATATAATCTGCTTTGTTTTTGGTCCAAGTTTTGTTTCTTTGTAAAGGTTTTTGAACCTTTGCCAAACACTTCCACTTTCATCCTTTTATATATAGGTTGCTTTCCTTTTCATTTATATATGGATTTGTTACTTCTTTTATTATGAGATTTTTTATTCAACAAATTATATGAAGACATGCTTCTCCCCATAGACTTTTGAGGAACCCGAAATTAACATTGAATTAATCATGTTCTTCAATGTTCTATTCTTCGACGCCAGCCATTTTATTGTTGTGTGCATTGTTTGGTGTACAATACCATAAGTACAAATAAAATTAACAATTGATTTATTTCATCTCTCTCCTCCTCGGACCTTTAGAATTTTTCTTTTTGTCTAGTTGATTTTCAATCTCTTATATGTCTTAATATTCAAGGCTTTCTTTAGATAATTAAGTACACATAAACAAAATCATCAATAAATACTTTCCTCCTCTTGATGGTGTTGCTTTGAAATCACATAAATCTGTATGGATTAAACCAAGTATTTCATTTGATTTTTCTACAGATTTGTGTGAATGACTTGTGTATTTCAATTCAACACATATTTCACATTTGGATATTTTATCCATTGTGCATTTAGGCAACATGCCTAAGTTTATCATTCTTTGCAAGGAACGAAAATTAACATGACCTAATCTAGAATGCCATAAGAAAGAAGGATCAATCATGAACACAGAAGCGGTGCTAGTGCCCGCGTTATTATTATTAATAACATTGTTATCGGTTACAACACTTAGTTTAAAGAGTCCCTGATCAAGGTAACCCTTTCCAACATACACACACCACCTTAGTGATTACAAATTTATCTGATTCAAATACAAGTTTAAATCCTTTATTACTAAGAATAGGGCGTGAACGATTCTTGGTGATGTTGGGCACATGCAACACGTTTGAGAGTACAAGATCCTTTCCGTAAGTCTTCAATATGACTTTGCCTTTTCCTTCAATGTTTGAAGAAGTTCCATTCCCCATGAACATTGGTTCAGTTTCATTCACCTTTTGGTAAGATACAAACATCCTTCTTGAATTACATATGTGCTTTGTTGTATCAAACCACCAATCAACAACATTTCGTGGTCAAGAGGCTTCAATTACTCCGACAAATTGTGTTGGAGATTCCACATGGTTTGCTTGGTTGGAATTTCCTCAAGAATTTCCCCCTCCATGTTCTTTCTTGTGGCAAAAATCCTTGGCTTTATGACCGGTTTCCCTGAGACCCAACAATGATACACTTTCTTAAAGTTGTTGCTCTTTTGTTGGGTGTAATCCTTCTTTTTATCTTTAGAAGAATTATGTCCAGAGCCACCACCATATTTGCCTTTGTTTTTATGGTTGGACTTTGATTTGGAAGAGCTTTCTCCAACCATGTTCGCATTTGGTTCTATTGAATTTGCATCGTTTTTTCACGCATCCTGTTATCTTCCTCAACACGAATTTTAAGAACAAGTTGCTCAAAACTCATATCGTCAGTCAAGTGTTTAAGATATAACTTAAAATTTTTTCAAGATGGAGGTAATTTTTCAATAATAGAACCAACGAGAAAGTTAGAGTTAATACCCATGCCTTCTACTTCCAATTCATGGACAATGATTTGGAGTTCTTCCACTTGTTTCACAAGGTTTTGCATCGATCATCTTGAAGTTCAAAAATTGCCAATAACGAACTTCTTGGAACATGCAACTTCAGTCCTGTATTTCTTTTTCAATGATATCCAGATGTCCCTTACACTTGCAAAGGTAGAATAAATATCATACAAGGAATCATCTAAAGCATTGGAAGATAATTACGCGTAATTAGATTCATTATGATTTCCAAAGCGGCGGCCCTTTCTTTCTGATACGCCCACTTGTGCCTCGGTAGGAACATTTGGTCCTTCCACATACGGATCTGTTGGTTCAGGATCTGTGAGAACAATTGACACATGCAGTGTTGTCAAATAAAACAACATCTTTGTTGCCAGCCGAAAATCCGACCCTTTGAACTTTCAGGGTTTCTCAACATGCGCGCTTCGCTCGCTGATCCATCTTTGAAATTTCTGTTTAAGATTGTTAGGAATAATACAAACAAATATGAAATATTACAACAGCGTGATTGAGGCGCACAAAGCGGTCCTTAAGCAAAGCCCGTCTATCTAGTGCACTGCTTAGAGGATACAACAATCAATTCAAGTATATAAACTTGAATCTAGCGAATCTGATATGTTATTGTGATGGAGATTGATGTGGTTTATGTGTTTTTGATGATTCCAAAGTGGCAAATTCGCCCTTTATTTATAGGCACATGGTGCCCCTTCAAACCACAATACCCTTCAAATGGCCTTAGAGACACATCTATTCGTAATAGTCACAATGGTTCACAAAAAAATCTACGTTAAGCGACGAACACGCAATAACCGTCGCTAATTGAGACGGATGCAAACAGTCACATGGTGAATTATTCTTTTCAATTTCGACGTTTCATGGAAGGGAAACTTACCATGAAATCCTAAAGGTAGCCGATGATTTTAATTAAGCATATTGCATTGGAAAGAGGGGGGTGCGAAAGTGTGTACAAAGCGAAGTTAGCATCAGGTGATACACTTGCGGTTAAAAGACTTTACTCTTCCTCTGAGCTGATTAATCACAATGATTTTCTAAACGAGATAAGAGCATTGACAAGGATACGACATAGAAACATCGTGAAACTACATGGCTTTGTTTGCATCCCGCCAAAACTCGTTTTAGTTTACGAGTATCTTGAAGGTGGTAGTTTAGCTGACATTTTGAGCAACAACACCGCTCAAAATTTAGATTGGACAAAGAGGGTGAACATAATTAAAGGTGTTGCACATGCTTTGTCGTATATGCATCATGATTGTTCACCACCTATCGTTCATCGTGACATATCAAGCAAAACTATCTTGCTTGAATCATAGTACGGCGTGTGTTTCGGATATTGGTATGTCCAAGATTTTGAATAAAGGCTCGTCTAATTGGAGTAATATCGCAGGAACATATGGATACCTTGCGCTAGGTGATAATTTATTTTATAGTCATCCAAAAACATAAAACTAAAAAGTTATATCCTTCAGAACATGATTCATCTAATTGATGACATTACTTGCAGAAACTCGCTACAATATGAAGATAACAGAAAAGTGTGATGTGTATAGCTTCGGGGTTCTAGTATTAGAAGTTATTAAGGGAGAGCATCCAGTCGATATACTAACTTCTCTAGCATCTACAGCAACCAATCAGGTTGAGCTTAAGGATTTACTGGATAACCGTCTACGGTTCCGCTCCGGAAATCAAGAAAGAAAGTTCTAACGTCGATTTTGGTTCTAGCGATGAGATGTGTTAACTCTAACCCAGACATAAGGCCTACAATGTATGATGTTTCACAGAAGCTGCATCTTTAACTTTAAGACATTTCTAAGAATGGCAATTACATTACGAGGAGAGTTATTTTACATACCAAACTTTTCTCACATACTAAGGGACTCATATTCACCATCCATCTAAAAAAAAATCAATAGCTAAGATTAAAAGCTTTTATTATTTCACCCATTTTTATAATTTAAATATCTCTTAAACCGCTAATCGTTAAGCGAAAATATTTACACCGTCGCGACGAGCATTTAAGTATCCTTCTATAGACGGGTACTTTGATATACTTTGAAAAAGAAAAAAATTCGTTTTTTCACGTTTTTCTTCTTTTTTCTTTTATTTTACGTCTTGAAATTTGCATAAAAATCATATATGATAAAACACTAAATTGAATATCACATGTGATATTAGTGTTAAATCATATATGATATGTAATATCACATGTGATATCATATGTGATTTTACACTAATATCACATGTGATATTACATATCATATATGATTTAACAATAATATCACATGTAATATTCAAATTAGTGTTTTATCATATATGATTTTTCTAATGTTTTAGTAACGAAAAAACAAAAAAAAAAAAAACGTGAAAAATGCGAATTTTTTTTTTGTCGAAAGTATATCAAAGTGCCCATCTATAGCAAGATAATTAAATGCTCATCGCAATGATATATTTTTTTTCGCTCAACGATTAACGGTTTGAAAGATATTAATGTTTGAAAAAAAAAGATGAAAGTGGGTTTTTAAATTGTTGAGATTAATCTCATCCATTAGATCAAATAAAAATGAATGGTGGAGATTGATCCCTTAGTATGTAAATAATCTTTTGTCCTCAAATGATCTTATATCATTACATCATATATGGTAATTTTTATCTTTTATCATAATAGTATAGGTTTCGAGTATTCTTTGGCTACCTTTAGGGTTTATCGAAATGTTGGTGTCGCATTTAGACATGCTTCACCATGATATTATTGCAATGAATTTATAACTTTAATGTTTTTTCGATACATATTACTTTGCTTAACACATATGTACCAATGAATTTACGTGTATTAAACCAAAACTTAGTCACTTTGTCATTTCAAACTATTATTCAACTTCTAACACGCTAATTTCCGTAATGAAACCTATGTCATTCCCAATTATCATTTCACTTTTTTTTGGCATCAAAACATAAAGAAACCTATGTAAAACTACTAATGAACAATGAAAACTAAAAACACTACGTAACGGTACTAATCTAAGGAATTGGGTACTTGAAATTGTTGGCCAAATTTCACGGATCTTTAATCAACGATATACCACAATATGAAATAATCTCTATTTTCTATATATCTATCATCATTGTAATCGTTACATGTTCTAATCTATAAATACATATCGAAAAGATACATGTGAACTGTTGTGATGTTTCATGATATGGCAGTTATGTTTGTAACTATCATATAACTGTTTGTAACTGCTATTGGCAG
This sequence comes from Chrysanthemum makinoi, assembly GCA_910596185.1. NCBI lineage: Eukaryota > Viridiplantae > Streptophyta > Magnoliopsida > Asterales > Asteraceae > Chrysanthemum > Chrysanthemum makinoi. The sequence continues at coordinate 2,028,610 of OU343220.1, forward strand.
CTATTTCTAGTGAGTTGACTTTTCCATGTTGACTTTGACTTTCGGGTTTGACTTTTAATATGGGTAGATTGGGATTAACCCAATATTCTCCCCCTTAATCACAATCGCTGCGACGTAGGTCTTTAAGTCTTTTGTAGTCGTCTCACATAACTCCATTTTGCTTCCTTTAACATTTTTGCAACATTGATTGAATTTTAGAATCTTCTGCACTCCCTGCGTCTTCGCATTCTCTGTTGTTTCGCATTCTCTGCGGTGTTTGCACTCTCTGCGATTTTCTGCACTCTCGTGGTTTTGCACTTTCTGCTGTTTTAGCACTCTCTACTGTTTCAGCACTCTCTGCAGTTTCAGCAATCTCTGCTGTTTCTGCACTCACTGTGGTATGCTCATTATATCATTTCTCTTCAGTTATAGTCGTCATAAGCAATGTTGGCTCTAAGTCTTCTTCAATAAAATTGGATTGTTCTCTGACTTGATTCTTGCGTTTATTTTGACATTCATAGGCATAATGTCCAAGTTTGTGACATCGGTAGCATGTGACTTGAGATTTGTCTCTTGTATCTTCTTCAAAAGACGCTCGTTCTTCCCTTTTAGATTGATAATTGTTCTTGTCTTGTTCTCGGCGTCGAGACTGGTTAAATTCCTGGCCATATACTCTAAAAGGTTTTCCTTGTCCTTTATGTCGTGTGAACATCAAACTCTCTTGACTGTTCACTTGTTTATCCTTCTTAAACTTAATCCTTTCTTCATAGGTCTTAAGTCTCCCTATTGCTTCTTCCATTGTCATAATGCTTAGGTCGGAATATTGTTCTATAGATGCAACTATTTGCAGATACCTATCGGGTACAACATTTAGTAGTTTCCATACTAAGATTTCATCTTCTATGGTGTGTCCTAGACTAGCGGCTTTGTTTACGAGAGTTGTAAGTTTTGTAGTGAAGGTGTCGATTTTCTCGTCTTCCTTCATGTATAACATCTCAAAGTCGGATTTGAGTGTTTGAAGTCTTGCTTGTTGAACTCTGGCTTCGCCCAATTTCATGGATCTTTAATCAACGATATACCAAAATATGAAATGATATCTATTTTCTATATATCTGTCATCATTGTAATCGTTACATGTTCTAATCTATAAATACATATCGAAAAGGTACATGTGAACCGTTGTGATGGTTCATGATATGGCAGTTATGTTTGTAACTGCTATTGGCAGTTATTTCCAGCGAGTTGACTTTTCCATGTTGACTTTGACTTTCGGGTTTGACTTTTAATATGGGTAGATTGGGATTAACCCAATAGAAATACCATTGTGGCATTCCGTGGAATAGTTGGTGTGCAAACACCAATTTCTCAGTAAAAACTCATGATACTAACTTTTAGTTGAGTGCTTCATACCAATATTTTGCATAGATGCTATTATATTTAGCTCATCATTATGAATAATATAAGTTGATAATCACATAGTGTATTTACAGTTCTTATCGATGCTACCCTTACTCACTTTCTTAAGCGTAGGAGAAGCACATGAATACTTACGGACTATTTTACCAATGTGACTCAGTTTATACCTTGAGCGATATCATGTACTGTTACTGGCAACTTATTTAAATGCTAGTTGACGATTAACTCGTAGTGTGATTAGAATTGTTAAACTTTAGTCTTTATTTTCCGCTAATAATCACCACTTTAGTTAATTATAATTTGTTACCAATTATGTATTTATGATCAAGCTCAAAATTTGTTCGAAATGTCAAATACTATTCAATAGATAAAACTTATCATCATGCTTGCCACTCGGTCACTTTCACTTTAGCATTTTTTAGAAAAATAGACTCTTTTTGCGTGTTCAATGAGGCGAGTTCTATTGTCAAACAGATAATAATGGAGTTACCTAAGACCAACATGGCTTAATCCAAGCATTACGGGAGAGATGATGTGTAGTTCCATAGAGATTCCCTAAATGTTCTTGAATGTTTTCGCCATCGAATGTGTGGTACTTGCATGTGTCAAGTGAATAGAACATTATCTTCCCGTTCTTGGTATGTAGGCTATGTAGCCATGGAAAAAAGATCTTATTCTCCATTTTTGGTGCATTGGCTTCGATGCAAAGGCATGTTGTACCACCAATTTTGGCACTTTGTATTTGAACACCTTCCTGTGTGTTAGAATGACAGGGGAATATTTGGTTTCAATGATTGGTGGTGAATGGGGTGTTTGGTTTCTTATGTTGTGTCTTTGTGGGTAGATGAGTTGTTTTTGTTGTTTACCATGTATTTATGTGTATAATAGTAAACTTGTAGCCTTTCCTAAAACTTGACAAATTTATATATATATTTTTCATATATATATATCTATAAGTGTTTTACTTCTTATATGTTAACTGCATTTATTGATTATTTTTACATACGTGAATTTCACATCGTTTATGGTTTGATCATCTTTTTTTTGTTGTTTAGGCTTCCTTACAATTACATTTACTTGAACGATAATTTATGCAACTTGCCGTTCTATCTTATACGGCTTTACCAATTTTACATTTAACAAGGTTCCTTTATGTTCGCAGTTTCAACTGTTACCCACCCACAACTTTAGATAGCGCCTAAATGAAACACGACAACTCTTTGATAATCGTATGCGGCATAGCGAGGCATGGCGAATAAAAGGAAAAGACACAATTTTAAGATTCTCAGGTAAAATCTGTTAGATAATAAAGGCTCATAAGCCTGTTAGGTTTGGCCCGTTTAGTTGCTAGGGTTAGATTAGTTTGTCTTCTATTGAATATCTTGTAAACTTCATTATTTAGTGAATTTGATAATACAATTTGTCAATTCCCTATGATGTCTACATGATATCAAGAGCAAGGTTGCAAAAATCGTGATTCGGTAGTCGGGCGGTCGACCACCATGCAGCGATTAATTGGTTAAAGCGGGATTAATTGGTGATTAATTGGATTGGCATTTCTTGTAAGTTTTAGGTATTTCTGGAGACCAAACTAAAGATTTTAAGCGATCCTTGCCTACTATGTTTTCAAACCTCAATAAAAGGCTCCAATTCTTATTATGAGGCCCATTGTGCTTTATAAGTGAAATAAACGATCCTCAAATTAAGTAGAATGCCTAAATTATTAATTTTTTAAAAGTTCACCGATTAGTCCTATTTTTAGCCGATTAGTCGATTTTTGACCGATTCGGTGATTTTTGGTGATTAGTAGTGATTTTTGCCTAGGTTGAGTTTTTCCACCGATTTTCAAAAATCAACAAGGTATATGGCCGATTACCGATGCCACCGAGGCCGATTTTTGCAACATTGATCAAGAGTTAGAAAAAAATAGTTTAGTATGTTTGTGCTTGGATGTTGGATCTGCACCTTTATCATCCGCTATTTGAATTAAATAGATTGGTTTAAATGCTTTGATGTAATTACGTCAGCAGTCTTAACTTATGCAACTATGTCTTGAGTAATTATGTGTTGCATCTCGGCATCAACAACATGTTTTTGTTTCGCCCGAATTCTGCGTGGTTCTTCATTTGGTTATGTCAGGCTCTGTAGCTGTATGATTTCATCTGGTTTTGTTTAGTTTCACATCTGTCTGAATTCCACCCTGCATCTGGTTTTGCTATGATTCTCCATATGTCTGGTACTCTGGTTCTGTTTGCTTGAATCTGCTCTGTCTACACCTGTCTGTCTGAATCTGTCTGCCTGAATCTGTTTTGTCTGCATCTGTTTGCCTAAATCTACTCTATATGCATCTGCATGTATGAATATACTCTCGTTCATCTCCGTAATTATGTTGCTCAGCTCTGTTTTTGGTTTTGTAATGACTTTAGTCTGTCTGTTTAAGACTTGATTGTTGTCGCCTTGTTACAATTTTGATTACATTGGATTGGGACTCCGTCTAGCACAGAGTTTGCACTTTGGACACTTGGTTTTTTGTTTGTTTACAGTTTTAGTTTATTTTATGATTCACAAACTCTCAATATATATCGCTGCAACATTTTAAGTTTGAGAGAGGATGTTAGTTAATAAAGGCTCACAAGCCCATTGGGTTTGGCCCGTTTAATTACAAGAGTTAGACTAATATTTCTTCTATTTAATGTCTTGTAAGCTTCATTATTTAGTGAATCTCATAATACAATTTGTCAGTTCCCACTGATTTCTACAAAAACAATATGAGGGTCTTTTAACAGGTATGTGATCATAAAAGTCTAGGAAAGAGCCTCTACATGCATGGGCGGAGCCACGAGGGGGTTACAGTGGGCACGTGCCTCCCACCCAAAAAAATTATAGTGTAATTTTTTTTATTTTTTGAGCTATTTTCTTGATTTGCCCCCCCTTAAAAAGTGTCTTCCTTCTTCATATCGGAAGTTAAAATCGAGTTTTTTAAGCTTCTATGATGCACAACAGGTTTATGGTGAAGAACCCATTGAAGAAGGTGAAGAAACCATTGAAGAAGATGAAAGAGAGAGTGTTTTATTTTTTAGTTTGATAGTTGACTAGTAGTAGTCACGTGGAGGAGTCAAATATTAAATGAATGATGTCTTTTTGTTTACCTACTTTTATTTGTCTTGATTTTTGTTTGTTGTGTCAGCTTGCATAATTTTTTTTTCTTCCTTTAGCTTTTTTATAGTGTTAAGCAAATTATTTTCTTTAAACAAGCTTATTACAGTAGTACTTGAATCGGATAACTTCAAGTTCACTAACACACTTGTTGTGTTTTTACTCTTCAATATTTGAGCTGACAAAAAAGCCCCCCCCTTTCAAATTTTTGCTCTACCGGGTCTACATGCACACCATACATAAACAATGACCTTAGCCATCAACCTCGTACTATACAAGTTGACCAAATGAGACAAAAATTATATATATAACAATCTATATTTAGATGGGAAAAGAAAACAAACAACATAAATTATGATTATCATGCCTCAGTTATTTGTTAAATTTAATTTAGTTTGTTAGCCAATCTGTTACGACCCACCAATTTTGATATCACTGTATAGGATTTAAGAATACCCCACATAAGTTAAAGAGCTTTAAGAGAAAGTGGGAAGTTGATGAATTGCATTTAAGCTTATAGAACCTTTATAGAATGCTCTTTATCGGTCCCTCTAATTGAAGAGTGTGAAAACATAATAGAAGGTCCATAGAATGATCCAAATTCCAAATAGAAAGTGCGTAGAACTTCATATGTTTATTAGAGTAGTATAAATAAGAGAGAATTCATTTGGCACAACACACCTTAATACAATTATAATAGTCTATTTTAATGTTCTCTCAATGGTGAGCTTGTATAAGGCAAATTTGTGGCACAACATTCGCCAAACTAATGCTTATTGTTAATGACATTAGATAATCGCCTAATGAAAAAAATTTTGGTTATTTGATCGTATATCAACCTGCAATGAGACATTAGACTTCGGTTGACTATAGGTTAAATCCATCTTGTGTATTTTTTTTTCTTCAATGTATTACTTCTCATTGTTTTTGGCTTTTTGGCGGAGAAATATACTAAAAAGAAGAGCAAGATGTTAGAAACTAATTATGAGATAGTGTTTGAGCGATGTTTTAAAACCGGGTTTGAATCAACCCGACCGAGTCAGTCGAGGTCACCGAGTTCACCATGCAGTACCTTTGGGTCAACATGGTTTTTCTTTAAGTAGATTGTAATATTTCGGCTCACCAAAAAACATATAAAACCTCTAATATTTTACCAAACATATATAAAACCTAAAAAAATGATTAACACTCAAAAAAAATTGTCCATCACCAAAATCATTCCAAACTTACCATATATATAGGTGAAGGACTTCACATAACCACCTCTCTTTTGTGATTTTCTCAAGCCAACAAAGCAGTCCATGGAGTTCACACACCAAAATTGGCCAGCATGTGGTCAAGGTGCTTAAAGTATTAAAAATCATAATTTCCCATTTTCATATGCCATATGTGTAAAGCATAAAAAGTACAATAAACAAAGTGTAGTAAGACAAGTAATAAGACTGCGACCCCGAAAGTTAAGAAACAAGGATCCACAAAAATAAATTTATTCACCTCAACTGAGATTTTAAATAACTATAAAAAGAAAAAAGAATAATAAGAAACGGAAGTGAAGAAGAAAAGAAGAAGCCAAAGAAAGCTGAAAGCGAAGACGATGAAAATGTGAAGATCAATGAAGAAGATGAAAGTGGTGATGATGATGGTATTGTTAAGAGGAGGCGCAAGAAGCTCACCGAGGGAGTAACCAAAAAGATGACGAAAAAAATCAGGGAGTTGCAAAAGAAGCGGCAGAAAAAGGGCAACAACAAGATGAAAAATAAAAGTGATAGTATTAAAAGTTAGTTAGGGTTTTCATGGGATGATTTTTATGTGAATTCTTATGTTCGTCATCGATTCACTTACTAGTGAATGTAATTTTGATTGATTGGGGATTAATTACAAGTATCATTGATTGTTTCTCATCATTTCACAATATAAGTATTGATTTGCTTTTTATAATGTCTACAATTAATTGGCGTTTGGGTTCTTGCTATAGTCTTGAAATTGAAATCAAAATGGATAACTGTATAATCGTGTTTGAGTTTTGCTCGGGCCACATATGGTCGTACGTTCTAGACTCATGGAGCTTCATGATACAAGTTGTAGTAATTACTCACTAATTTTTATAGCTAAGATTGATTAGAGTTGGGTCGAAATGTATAGCGGATTATTTGATCAAGTTTGTTTAAATATAGTAGATACTAGCTACAGGTCCGCCCGTTGGGTGGCTACCTTCAAGAATTATTCAAGATAAAATTAGTAACAAAGTTTTTAACATATCGTTAAACTTAATATAATGTTAACCAAAAAAAAAAAAAAATCTGAGTCATAATCGTAAATGGAAATAGATACATATCCATTATAGTTTTTTTTTATAAACCCCATTCGATTTTTGGTGTTGCACCAAATCTTGTGTCTGCACCAAGTAGTTTAGATCAGATCCATTTGCATCATATTGAATCATCTTTTTCCATGCTTTGAGCTCCAACATTCATGTATGGTTTACCCTGATGCAATAAACCATCTTATTGCAGAAAGTAATTAGTTAAGTTTATTTTTAATATATACACCAGTGTAATTTACAGAAGATGGAGGAGATTAACTAAAAAATAAAATTTATAGAAGATGGAGGAGAATTTTCTCTGCAGAAAAATGTACATGTTTTAGTTCAACTATTATGCTACCAAAACAACACAAATTAGATTAAAACAAAATTTCAATGTTGTACATCATGCAGATAAACAATTAGCCAGATAACTTGGAATCTAAAATTGAGAATCATCAGTGGCTATAATAAAGGAAGAAAAAGAAATGCTAATTATGCCAATATGTAAACGTCATGTAGGCAAAAGTATTGCTAAGAAAGTATAATGAAACATTGAAACTGAATGATTATGTTAAAAACTAGCTAAAGAAGAAAATACGCAAACGCAATACCTTTTGACTGCCTGAAGCCTTCCTCAAACTCAAGATCGGAGGTAAAACTTTTGGGTATTTCGCCTTTCATGGAATTTGTCACAGGTGTCTCTGTTTTTAACAGTTAGTAGTAATAGATCAAAAGTACAAAAATATTTTACAATGGACTTGATTAACTGACTTTAAACAAACATAAAATTGTGTCATCCTTATTCGGTTAACAAAGGTTAGTTACATCATCAGAAAAAATGGGGACAATTCTTGCCGAAAGGTATTTCATGCAATTTGCAGCATTTGTGTTGGTTTTAAAGTACATGATACAAAGTTACTTGTTATAAATAGAATTCACTTATGATTAGGTATAGAACCATGGATATTGAGTTCCTGCAATTTTTACAACAAATAGTGAAAGCCGTTTAGGCTATTTAACAACATATATTGCTCAAACAACTGTTGCACTTTATCCAAAGGTAAAATAAAAATTAAGCATGCTTGGATTTACACCATAAATTCATTATCTAATTATTGAGACTGACTTAATTTTTTTATGGATTTCAAATTTCCTTACCTTTTCTACCCACAGAGGCTAAAGGTGATGGAAGGAAGAAAAGTTACTGGTTGTGTGTGTGTGAATGAATGCATATTTTGAGTTTCACTCACAAATAACCAAACACAAAAGCAATTCGGACACACAACCCCAAACACCTCTCTAATATCACAAAAACGTATATCTAGCATTCTTTGAAATAATCAGCTAACATTTACACAAATAGTATATGTAGTATATTGCGCCGAAGATAGTAGCGAGTGCAAAAGATACGGTTAAGCATGATTAAGAGGTTTCTGTGAGGATGACGCCGGTTGGCACCAGGAAGGGTTCGCTTTCAAAGAGAAGGATTTTTTTTAGCTGAACCGTTAGAGGTAGAAGGTAGCAGAAGTGACACGTTCATAAGCAACGATTTTAACAAAGATGTTTAAATAAAGGATTTGAGTAACTTGTAGTTCAAATAGATGGCTATTTCTACAAATAAATGACTAACTATAACCCTTACCAATAGTTTGAATTACCTACCATTTATCTTGTTGGACCCTATAAAGAATAATAGTTCCGATAAGTAAAGCCAAACAACCCTTATATAATTAGCAGTTAAAATTAGCAATACCAACCAACCCATCTTTTACCATAAATTCCTTCATTACTTAGATAATAAGATAACTCCGTTTTTACAAAAATTAATTTAGGACAACATTTAGACAAATTTCGCCTTTAGCTGTTTCTAGACATATGGCTATTTGACCTATTATTAATAAAATAAAGCCTGACTCGACCCATTTCAGTATATAACCTCTAGACATGACAATCGTGCACGTAAAATTTTAGATAAAGGTCGACACTCACCCGTTGATAGTTCTTTTTGCAAGGGTTCTTCATAGATGAGTAATCAGTCATATCTCGCCAAAAGTATATATCACAAAGGTATAGAAATGCAACTCTGATACCGTAGTCACATGACCCTGCACGCCTGCAGGTGCAAATAAAGCAAATGAAGTTGCAACGACAGAAAAAATTATCAAAAAAGAAGCTACTTATTAGCGTTGTAGCTTGTACCCTATTGTACGCTCTATATATTCTAACATGGTGATTAAGTAAAAATAATAGAACATGACATTAAGTATAAGAAATAAGATCAGTGGAAATTTATTATCCACACCCAAACCAACATTCGCACGACAACCATGCTTAACCATATCTCTTTGAACGCGAACCCTTCCTGGTGCTAACCGGCGTCATCCTCACAAAAACCTCTTAATCATGCTTAACCGTATCTTTTGCACTCGCTACTATCTTCGGCGCAATATGCTACATATACTTTTGCACTCCTCTTCAACGGCAACAAATCCCTTTCGGTATGCTAATCCACATCTCTCTTTGAAAGCGAACCCTTCCTGGTGCTAACCGGCATCATCCTCACAAAAACATCCTAATCATGCTTAACCATATCTTTTGCACTCTACTATCTTCGGCGCAATATACCCATTGTAAAGGCTATAAGGTACTCCGGTAGGATACTCAAATACTGCAAATTTCACCTACCAAATAAAAACTGATTACAAAATGGACTGAACATAATTGTGCCTTAATTAATTATTGCCAAACACCCCGCCTTAGTTATGTTAAAATAGAATTAGCCTCCACAAATAAATGGCTAACTTTAACAAAAAGTAGCTACATTATATAGACTAGACGAGTACCCGCGCCTAGCGGCAGCGATGTATAGTTTTCTGCAAAGTTCCGATGACCCATAAGTTTCTTTCAACAACAGATTTGTAGCATTAGAGAATGTTTTGAAAACTAAAATTCGATGCGTGGTGCATAGCAGCATAAATATATAGTTTTTAAAAAAATTATGTGGAGTCGATCTAAGTGTGAGTAATTTCTAATAGGATTGTTTTAAGTTATTAGATTTTTAGTAATAATAGAATCAAGCATTACAAGCCGGTATTATGTAGTTGGCAATATTTATATAGGTAGTTTAGAGGTATAACCAACATGTGTGAAAGCTTTTCTTGTTTTTTCAGTAATTTGCAGTGATAACTAATTTTTTACATGTGTAACGTTATCATTGTGTAGCTTTTAAAATTGTAACTTTCAAATTGGATATCACATGTAGATTATTTGTACTATCAATTTGTATAGATATTTATGATGTTCAAAGCTATTTGTTTGAGGTAAATAATTATCACTAAGATACAATACTATTTATTTTTGTGATTTTAATAAACTTACATAACATTATTGATACATGGAAAAGGCTATACAATATATATTAACTTTTAAACGCGATTCATATATAGTTCCTTAAATGGTGTAAGAGCAACATTTTTAAAATAACATTATACAAATGACAAATTACATGTGTCAAAGCAAAATAAATCAAAAACTACAATTAGTCCTTTCAAAAAAATGTTTCCACAACTACTTCATCATTTTTCTATAATTTTGTGAAATTTGAAACCGATTTCACCACGTTCAACTGGTTGAACCGTTCGATAAAAATAGGTCGATTTAAACCGAGTCAAACCGATCGGTTGGGTCGAAAAATGTCAAATTAAAACGGGTCAGGGTTTGAAGCGTGTCAACCGTATCGGTTTCAACAGAACCGGTATCAGTTACGGGTCAACCGATCGGTTTCAATTGGTTGTTTTAATTTGGTAGATGCTTTTAAGGTGTACAATGTGAATAAATTATTGTACTTTAAGTAAGGGGTGTTTAATAAGAGTATTAATTATATTATTTATCTCTCCATTGACCATGTTTTCAACATCAACTTTCAACATTTTTCACTTTTTACTTTTGTTTTTTTATTATATAGTATAGATATAATGGGGATTATTGCAAAGTGAGTAAAATTAAAAAGTGTAGAAAGCCATCTAGTGTGACAGTGTCCTCCACTCTAAATTATACATAAAATCCGCCCAGGGGTAATATGATCTTTTAACTCATTTTTTCTTTTCCACCTCAAATTTCAAACGACATATCTCTTAACCACAAACTTTTAGAAAAAACCGATTTCACCATAATTTTTAAAATTCGATTCTCTTTAATTTAGTATAAATATTTTTAATTATTTCAAAACTTTTTTGATATTCATTGAGTCATGATTTTCTTGATGTTTTTGTTATTTTCGATCATATTTTTTACCTTAAAATTGCCGAATGATAAAATACTTAAAACACAATAGTTTTATATTTTGATTCACTCTTGAATTTGAATCACTCAAATCGATATGATATGAGTGAGATATCGCACGTTAAATAGGCGTTTTTGTATATTTGTTGCACATAAGGTGTTTGATGAAATGTCACCTTACATTTAGTGTATAATTGAGCTAAATGAACTAATTTTTGTCCCACAACGCATCATTAATCATTTTATTAATGTAAAACTCAAAAAGTGATATTTTTAAATAGTTAAAGTTTTTAACTATTAAAATGATGCAAACTGATGGCTGATGAACAGACCTAATGATGAACAAATCAAACATGGTTCATCAGTTTATTTTGGTTCATCAATCATAGTTTCAGCTTAACATGTTGGCGTTTGTTTTGTATTGTTCATCAGTTTATTTGGTTCATAATCAAAGTTCAGTTTGGTTGGTTCTCAGTTTAGTTTGTTCATCAGTTTTGGTTTGGTTCATCAGTTTTTGGTTTGGTTCATCAATCATAGTTTCAGTTTTAGTTTGGTTCATCAGTTTTGTTTTGGTTCATCAGTTTTTGGTTTGGTTCGTCAATCATAGTTTCAGTTTTGGTTTGGTTCATCAGTTTTGGTTTGGTTCATTAGTTTGGTTAGGTTCATTAGTTTTGGTTTTATGCTTTCTTTTAAACAGTTTAGTTTAGTTCATCAGTTTTGGTTTGGTTCATCAGTTCATCAGTTTTAATAGTTAAAAACATTAACTATTAAAAAACATCATTTTTTGAATCTTACATTAATAAAATGATTAATGATGGGTTGTGGGACAAAAATTAGTTCATTTAGTTCAACTTTAACACTAAAAATCTAAGCTAGACATTTTATCAAACACCTTGTATGCAACAAATATGAGTAAAACACCATCTTTAACGTGTGATATCTTACCCATATGACATCGAATTTGAGTGATTTAAATTTCTGGGTAAAGAGTGAACAAAAATCTATAAATTTCGTGTTTTAAGTTTTTCACAATTCGACATTTATGAAGGTAAAAAATTGGGCCGAAAATGCCAAAAAAATCAAGAAAATCAAGAACTATTTGATATGTTAAAAAAAAAGTTTGAAATACTTATCAAGATTTATACCAAATTAAAGAGAATCGAATTTTAAAAATTATGGTGAAATCGCTTTTTCGTAAAAGTTTGTCGTTTGAAAGTTATTTGCGTTTGAAATTTAGGGTGGAATATAAAAACGAGTTAAAATAACAAAAATACCCCCTAACCAAATTTAGTAAGATAAAAGAAGAGAGTGAATGTGGGACACTTGTCACATTGTGAGTGACTTTCTAGTTTTTTAAATTTTTCTCACTTTCTAAAGGATCGCATCTCTATGGCAGAATATACCTCAGTAGGGTTTTTTTTTTTGTTAAAAGGTCAAAGACCCGGTAAATATATTACTCCAAAAAACGTTCAAGTACAAAGGATATGGGTGAATCCCATATCTCAGCCCAATACATAGGCGAAAAGCTTACATAACAAGATACTTTCTATTCTCTATATAAGAAAATAAACCACTACTCAAAAAATAACATTACACTCCTATGGAGATAACATTACTTCCTACCAAAGCCTTGGAGCTTGATACCATACGTGTCATAATAGGCATCCAAATTTCCTGGGAGATCGTAAACCTGATCCGCATAGTTATCATAATCATAGTCATCATAGTCATCTTCTCGATCATGAGCACCACCAAATAGGTTACTCGACTCATCAAAGGTGTTCACAACCTCCTCATCATCACTATTAGAATCCACAATCTCCCCCACCTTAGTAAATGGGTTAACCCTCTTAATAAAAGAAGTAGCCGGTAAATCCTTATTATAACCCTGATAATCAACCTTTTAAATAGGATTACCATTATCATCAACAAGAGTAGCTTTTCCATCGATAAGAAGCCTTTCAAACTCCCCAATTTTCTCAACAATAGGGGTATGACCAACCGCGTTAGCTTCCATAGAATCACTCACAAGCGGATCTTGTGATACATTACCTGTCTCAAGAGACCCAGCCTCCTTTGCTTCCACTACATTACCAGAAACCTCTACATCAGTAGGATTGGCACAGTCGATAGAATCGATCGTATTTAGTGCTGAAAAAGGATTAGGTGTAGCAATCTTCGTCCCACTCAAACAAGCCACATCCGTGGATTTCTTTTTCGCACTATCCACCTTTTTGGGTTCAGGATGAGGCGCTTTAGGTTGGTACCTAAAATTAGGACCCACTTTAGTAAAACCTCCCTTACCTGGAATACTTGGACCACCATTCCTGCCCTTATACTTGTTAGTGACAGTTTGATAACCATCATTAACAGTCTATTTACGCTGAGTAGGAAGTTGAACAGATTTAGGATAATCAATAAGCGTATGGCCAAAAAATTTACATGTATCACACCGAGGCGGTTTCCATTCGTACTCCACCCGAATCTTTTCAATAGTAGATCCTGTCCCATCAAGTAATGGTATCTCAACTGTGATGCTCTCCCTAAGGACCTGATCTACCTTAACTTCAATCAAGCACCTAGCAAAACTACTGCGACCCGAAGATTCCAAGCACATTTGACTAGTATAAGAATCTAACATTTTTGGCGTATCAATCAATGTAGCTAGGAGGCTGAGACTATCATCAGAAAACATAGGAAGGGGCACGTCATGGAATTTAACCCATATCGGAATATTAGTCAAATCCTCTTTAAGCAGATTAGTATTCAAAGTCCACGTTTTAAGAATAATTGGCACATTCCTAATCATCCACTGTCCGTTTTCAAGCACATCATCAACACCTTTACGAGTGGAAAACTTAAAGAAAAAGAACCCCTTTGCATTCATCATAACCTTTTGAATACCATACTTGGCCAATGTATTACGAACGTAATAATCAACAACCGGAAAAGCAATACATTTACCAAGGAAATAACCATAAAGGGTATTCTCAAATTTAGAGTTTACCTCCTCAACGACTTTCATAGGAATGGAGAGATCCACCCCATTAGACTTTTTACTACACTCCAACCTACGAAAATTGGATTTGCGCTTCGTCAAATCAATAGGCTTAGCACCATTAGGATTAGCAGAATTAGTACCACTTGTAGCACCAACATACGACATAGGTAACGGATTTACCTCAACAGTTGGACCAGTTGTTTCCTTAGGCGAAGAATCATAACTCGTATGCATAGGAGAAACATGTACCCTTCCAGCTTTAGGAGCTACACTAACACCATCACCACTAGGCATATTAGCACCTCTAGTGGTGTCATCGACACCGTAGACATTAGTACGAATAGTATCACTAAGAAGCGAGTAGTCATGCATGTTTTTTTTGGGTAAAAGGGTTTAAACCCCGGTAAATATATTACGCCAAAAACTATGAAGTACAATTGACATGGGTGAATCACATGCCCTCAGCCCGTTACATAGGTGATTTGAATCTACAAATGTAACTGAGCAAATCTCTTGCTAAACGCAGAACAACCACAACTGCTAAACGCAGAAAAACCAATTACATTTAAATTACAATCTAAATGTAAAAACAAAGAAACCCAATTTTCCAACCCTAGCCGCACCATCTCCAACCATGAGCAGGAACAACCAAAATGACAAAGCGAGCCAGAAACTGTTGGGTTCAGTAAATACCCAAACTCCTTAATCTAGGATTTGAATAGAAAATAGCCCAAGTGTCTAGTCCATTAAACTATACCAGGTCACTGAGTGCATAGTCTCTCAGTGAGCCATCTTTAGGATACTCAGTACGAGGCGACAAGATAGTCTCTCCACTCCGCAAGGCGGAACTTAAAGGGTGAAGACTGAGTCAAGAAGAAGATGGTGGATTCAGTGAGTGATGACAATAACTCACTGAATCCAAAAGACTCCTCTCCAACTACTTACACTGAAGACAAACCGAAGTAGAAGACTGAAGGATGTAAAGACTGAAGAATGAGCGGGACAAGGCGGGATAAGTTTGAATCAGATAAGACGAAGTCCTTATCAACCAAAGTCAACTTTCCCTAAATGGCTAAAGATCAGGCTTAGTGTCATCACTGACTTTTGGAAAGTAGTCTTGTCTCTTACCTAGAATAGTCTTTGTGAACAGAGACAAAATACATCAGTATATTGTCTTCTGTATGATGTCAGTTTGTCACTTAGGAAAGAGTTAAAACTCATACATGTATAAATAGCATAAGAGATGGAGTGAAAAGGTTAAGCTTGTGAATTGTAAAAACACACATACAGGCAAGCCATCTTTTCACTCCTCCAAATACAACTTAGTTCCTGAGATAGCTCAGTGAGCTCTAAGAGTTGTGCTCAGACTTAGCCTGAGCTTAGAGAGGAGTCACACCAAACTTTGTTATTTCAATCCCAAGTACTATTCCGCAAGTACTTGGGTAACGTATTCTTCGGATTAACTTCTAATAAGAATATTATGTTGAAAATTACTTTGTGTGTTTTACTTACGTTAATTTCAGTCATTGTTCACTATTAACTTATTTTTGATTTTATAAACTATTTTAAACGATAGTGAACGGGGAACAACAAGTGGTATAAATGAAGGTCCATTTATCCCAAAGACTGCTGAAGGTTTGCCTAAACCTGAAGCTCAGTGGACTCAGGATGAGAGAAGAGTGGTCAACCAGGACCAAAGACTCAAAAGTATCATAATATCTTGTCTCCCTGATGATATTATGGAGTCTGTTGTAAGCTGTAATACAGCTAAACAAACCTGGGATGACCTATTTCATAGTCATGAAGGTCCATCTGATACCAAGGAAAACAGGATAATGGACCTGAAACTTGAGTATAACACCTTCAGGGCTAAGGACTCAGAAACTCTCTCTCAAACTTACACCCGGTACAAAACTCTTTTGAATGAACTATCAAATGACGGTGTTAAGTTGTCCAAACATGAAATCAATGTTGGTTTTGTCAATAGTCTCCCTGAGAAGTGGTTGAATTTCTCTCAGGGACTTAGGAATGCTAACCATATCCAGAATCTTGAGCTTCTTGAAATTTATGGGAAATTTGTCTATGAGGAAAACCTCATCAACAGACGATACCCTGACTTAAAGAAGTCTCAGGAAGTCAAGAAGTCCCTGACCACCACCTCATCACCAATATCAACTGCTTTCTTTTCTAACAATGTGGTTCAAGATTTCCAAGAAAACTCTGATGATGAGCCTGATGAGAGATCAAGTGAGGAGTACCTAAATGACCTGAACGCTGAATTTCAGGAAAGGGCACTCCTTGCTAACTCTCGAAGGTTTATAAAAAGAAACAAAGGTTTTACAACTGCTAAAGAAAATGAAGACACTGAATGCTTTAAGTGTCATAAAAGAGGCCATTTTGCAAAAGACTGTTTTTCAAAAACAATTTCTGAACCCTCTTACAAACCATCAGGGTCTAATCAGTCTTCAGGCTTTAGTAAATTTCAACCAAAAATCTATCAGTCCCATCAAAATTTTCAAAACAAATCTGATCAAAACAAAACTATGGATTTTGAAGCTAAATACAAGAAAGCCAAAGCTAAGCTAGCATTGCTTGAGGCCTCACCCTCAGAAACAACACAAACTGTTAAATCTGTGCAGGGTAAAAACAAAGGCCTTGTTGCTGAAACCTTCGACTGGGATGAAGAGCCAGTGTCATCAGATGATGAAATGGTGCATGTCAGTGCACTGATGGCCCTCTCAGAAGAGGACAAGCTAGCTGTTGGAAAAAATCATGCCAGGAATGGAGAATGGGTCAACATCACAATGAAGAAGGTAAATATTTTACTTTCTATGGATGATGACTCTGATTGGCAGTCTTATATGAACTATATCAATGTTGACCTTAAGTTTGTTGAAGAGCAAAGATTAAATCTTTTTTCAAAATATAACAAGCTAAGTTTTGAACTAAATAAGTGTAGGGATGAACTGCTTCTTTTAAAACAAAATAAGCTTGAGGCTATCACTTTGCAAATTCAAAACACTGAATTAGTTAAAAGAAATCAGGCTCTTCAAGATAAACTTAAGAAAGAAAAAGATATCATTGCTAGTTGGACTACTAAGAATCTAAGAGTCTTTGATGCTGTGGGAGCCCCCAGCAGCAAAAAGAGAGTCATAGGTGAAGATCATCTCCCAGACTCTCATAACAAAGACCAGTCTCCCAAAACATTTGTATCAGGAGGCATGATTACCAATATGTTGACTATCCCCAAGCCCAGTAATTGGATTGAACGGGTTAATCCTGAGAGTAAGCTTCCAAATTTCGATTATGGAAGAATACTAGAGCCTGAAAGCCAAGCTCTAAAGAGCATACTTGGACTCCCTGATGTGACCAGTAGTACTGAACACATTTTTGAGTCTGAAGCTGAATCTCAAGCACCGCTTCCACCCCTGGAACCCCTTCAGGGTGCTGCACCAAGCTCTGAGCTTACTCCAATGCAATTCAATCCTCATTCACCAAAAGAAAGGTCTGGACTTGGTAGAACCATCCTTAAAAGACCATCAAAACCAACTCAACAAGAGTCCACTCCCACTGAGACTTCCACATCCTCTATCCCCACTGAAGCTGACCAAATTCAGCAATTGACTGAACTTGTGAGGAAGCTAACTGATAAGATGGAATCTATCGAAAAATTCCCTGAATCAATCAAGGAAACAAAGTCAGCTTCCTCTAGTTCCTCAAAGTCAAAAGTAACCACCAAAACCAAACAAAAGTGTGATCTATGCCACTATACCAGTCATACCACTGACAATTGTTATAGAATCCTTTTTTGTATGATCTGCAAAAAGGATGATCACAGGACTTCTGATCACTTACAATATGTAAGTAAAGCAAACTATACCAAAATTGGTCATCAGTATGCTTCATCCTCCAAACCTGCTCAAAAGCATAGAGCAAAACCCTTTCCTCCTTGCCCACACTGTAGCTTCAATGATCATCATCATGATGATTGTCTCATGAATACATGCTGTGAGATTTGCGGAAATCCAGCTCATGAGACATCTCAGCATGACAGTGTCATCCAAGCAAGGAGAAATTCCAAGCAACCCAGAATCACTGAGTCATCCTCAGTTTCCAAATGCAAAACCTGTGGTAGCACAATGCACTCAACCACTGACCATGAGTCGATTGCCAAATTCAAAGAAACCTTGAGACCCAAGCCCACCTGTAAGTGGGTCACTAAGAGAAACTAATTCAGTTTACTACTTGTGCAGAGACACGCCAGGGAGCCAATTTGGCATCTAGACAGTGGATGCTCAAGAAGCATGACTGGTGTGAAGGAGTATTTGCACAAGTATGTAAAGGAACCAGGACCCAAAGTAGTATTTGGAAATAACTCATCATGTCCCACTGAAGGTTACGGTTCAGTAAACTGCAATGGAATTGTCTTCTCTAGAATAGCTTATGTCAATGGTCTCAAATACAATCTCATCAGTGTCAGTCAACTATGTGATGCTAAGTACATTGTGCAATTCAATGACAAACAAGGTACCATTTTCAATGCGAACAAAGAAGTTGTTTTGATAGCTCCTAGAAGAGATGAAATTTATGTCTTAGACATGTCTACTCTTTCTCAAGATGGAACCTGTCTCTTTGCCAAAGCCACTGAAACTATCAACTGGCTATGGCACAAGAGACTCTCTCACTTAAACTTCAAAAATCTCAACAACTTGGCAAAAAAAACAAGGTCCTTGGCTTACCATCACTATTTTTTGCAAAAGACAAACCATGCTCTGCCTGTGAAAAAGGTAAACACCACAAAACATCATTCAAAACCAAACAAAAATTTTCCATCAAAAGCTGCCTTCACCTTCTCCACATGGATCTCTTTTTACCTGTCAGTCCTAGATCTATCCAGCATGAGAAGTATACACTTGTCATTGTTGATGAGTTCTCAAGATACACTTGGGTATACTTTCTTTCCAAAAAGAGTCAGGCAGCTGATACAATAATGTCATTCATCAGGAAGATTGAAAACCAGAATGACATTACTATTAAACAAATCAGAACTGACAATGGTACTGAGTTCAGAAATCAAGAGCTTGAGAATTTCTGTGATGAAAAAGGAATCTCTCAAAATTTCTCATCTCCTTATACCCCTGAACAAAATGGGGTCGCTGAAAGGAAAAACAAAACTCTCATTGAGGCTGCTAGAACCATGTTGAATGGCTTAGCCCTCTCAAAGCATTTCTGGACTGAAGCAGTCAAAATTGCCTGTTACACTCAAAACAGGTCAATCATTATCAAAAGACATAATAAAACCCCATATGAGATCTTCAAAGGTAGACTCCCTGACATCGGCTATTTTCATGTGTTTGGATGTCCTGTGGTTATTCATAACCACAAGGATCATCTAGGCAAGTTTGATGCAAAAGCTGATGATGGATATTTCTTAGGCTACTCACTGATCTCCAAAGCCTTCAGGGTTTTTAACACAAGGAGACAACAAGTTGAGGAAACCTTTCATGTCACCTTTGATGAAAGTTCAGAAAGCATCAGGTTCACCAACACCTCAGTGGAGGAAATAGGAATTGATGACTCATCAAGATATCCTCCTGATGAGTACAACACTGAATTCAATTCCTCATACCAAGCTGATGCTGACATCTCATATTATGTCTTACCTCACAACCTACCCCAACCAACTATCAGTGAATTCATTGATGATCAATCAGTCCCTACTGGGATAGGTAATACTGAACCAAATGTTCAGGAACCTGTGATTCAAGAACCCCAACCTGAACAGGACATCTCAACAGATGCTCTAAGTGATTCTGTTGCTCCTGAAACTGAACTCACTCCTGAGTTTCTAGTGACCTCTTCAAGCTCAGATCCTAGACCACAAAGTAAGTGGACAAAATCTTAGGACATTGAGCTTGTAAACATTATTGGTGAACCCACTGAGGGCATGCTCACTAGAAGCATGGCTGCTAAACTAACTACAGCTTCAGCCAATGAATGTCTATATGCTGATTACCTATCAGAAATAGAATCCAAAAGTGTCACTAAGGCTCTAAAACACCCAAGCTGGGTTCAGGCCATGCAAGAAGAACTGCAACAGTTTGATAAAAACAAGGTCATGACCTTGATCAAATGTCCTCAGGATGTTGTAGTCATAGGAATGAAGTGGGTTTTCAGAAACAAAACTGATGAAAATGGCACTGTCATTAAAAACAAAGCCATACTTGTAGCCAAAGGTTATAGTCAACAAGAAGGCATTGACTATGATGAGACATTTTCCCCTGTTGCAAGAATGGAAGCCATCAGGATCTTCCTTGCATATGCAACATACATGAACTTCAGGGTCTACCAAACGGATGTTAAAAGTGCGTTCTTAAATGGTGATCTAAAGGAAGATGTGTATGTTCAGCAACCCCCTGGCTTTGAGAGTAGTGAATTTCCTGACTATGTCTGCAAGCTTGACAAAGCCCTCTATGGACTAAAACAAGCTCCCAGGGCATGGTATGAAACAATCTCAGCCTTCCTGATACAAAACAAGTTTGTCAGAGGAAAGATAGACAACACACTGTTTGTCTATAGAACAAAACATGATGTGATACTGGTCCAAGTGTATGTTGATGATATCATCTTTGGCTCAACAAACTACAAACTTTGCAAACAATTTGAAAAACTAATGACAAAGAAGTTTGAAATGAGCATGATGGGTGAACTCACATACTTCCTTGGACTACAAATCAGGCAAACTGATAAAGGTATCTCCATAAGTCAAGAGAAATACACCAGAAATCTCTTAAAGAAATATGAGATATCTGACTGTGCCTCAGTGAAGACTCCAATGGTCCCTCCTAACAACCTTGGACCTGATCTCACTGTAAAAAATCAGTCAATCAAACCTATTTCAGAGGGATTGTTGGCTCACTGATGTATCTAACTGCTACTAGACCTGACATACAATTCTCAGTCTGTCTAATAGCAAGATATCAGTCCAATCCCAAAGAATCTCACCTCACAGCAGCCAAAAGAATACTCAGGTACCTGAAGGGAACCCCAAACCTTGGACTCTATTATCCAAAGTGCTCAGGGTTTGATCTCAAAGGTTACTCTGACTCTGATTATGCTGGCTGCAACATGGACAGAAAAAGCACCTCAGGGTCCTGTCAATTTCTTGGAGGAAAACTGGTTTGTTGGAGTGCAAAAAAGCAACAATCAGTGGCTATGTCCTCAGCTGAAGCTGAATATGTAGCTGCAGCAGGATGTTGTGCCAATGTATTATGGATGAAAAGTCAACTCAGTGACTATGACATCCATTACAAAATGGTGCCCATCTTCTGTGATAACACCAGTGCTATTGCAATCTCCAACAACCCTGTCCTCCATCAAAGAACCAAACACATTGATATCAGATATCACTTCATCAGGGATCACATAATGAAAGGAGACATAGAACTTCATTTCATCCCTACTGAATATCAACTGGCTGATATCTTCACCAAACCCTTGGATGAACCTACCTTCAGGAGACTGAAAGCTGAATTGGGAATGCTTGACATTGAAATTCAGGCATCTGAAAACCAATCTCAGTAAGTTCTCTGAAATGGTTCATCCTCCCTGAACACCTAAAATGATTCTCACTGAATGAGTATTCAGGGACCCTGACAGTTGTTATTGAGTATTGAATGAGTAACTAAATGATCCAAGTATCAGTTACTTAAATGTCCTAGGTTGGTAAGTATGCCAATTTAATATAGGAATATATGTCTTACTGTCAGGGGTCTCCTCACCTCATCCCACTTGGCATTTAATGCCTCCCCTCACATAAAATATCAAATTGATATTTTATCTCTGCAAAAGTGCACTTTTACTGTGCACTGCAACTGTTCCCTTGAAATACGGGATTTTACTGCGGGCAATGGAGTGGTAGCATTTAATGTGAAAATTCAAACGTTTTTCAAAAACCAACTCTTAATATTCCCATTTATGCACAAACCATCCTTCTCACCACTCTATAAATACCCCCTTCTCAAACAACAAAAACACACACAAATTATTTTCTACAACAAAACTCTGTCAAAATCATTTCTAAAACCCAGAAATATTTGTGTGTGCTCAAAGAATCTCTTCAAACCTCTTTTGAAAAACCCTTCTTGTAAACATTTACAAAAAAATTTCATTACAAACTTGAGAGATCCAAAAATTTTGATTGTTCTTGTCAAAAGAAATTATTTTTTTCAAAAACCCTAAAAATCTTCAATGGAAATGGCTAGAACACAATCTCTCCAGTTTGCTTCTCAGTGGCTAGGGGATCTTACAAATGTTGAATTTAAAACTAATAATGTCATAGGAAATTTTGAATACCCTAAAACTGTCCCAGCCTATAAGGACATTATGAAATTTCTTTATAACTGCCCACTGAAAACGGCCATTGTTCAGTGTCCCTCTATTCTGTACCAAAACCTCCTCAGGGAGTTTTGGGCTACAGCCAAGGCCTTTGACCCGACACATTCTACTGATGAGAACAACCTTAGACCTCTCAGGGAATATCTCATCAGGTGCAGTCTCAACGGGGGGCAACAATTCACCCTGGATTATAAAACTTTTTGCACATCCATAGGGTTAGATTACAACAAAGGTGTTTATGTAGCCCATCCTGAACCCTCCACAGTGAAGGATGGGTTAAAACAAATCGTTTTAGATCCAACTTTTTTGGACAAGACCCCAGTCACCAAGAGTTCATTCCCCGTGGCTTGGAGGATCCTATTCACATTTGTGATTCAGGTCCTCGACGGGAACCACTCATCCGCTGAACAAGTTAACTATATTCAGTTGATGATGGCATACTGCTTGATGAATGGAGTCACTGTCGACATAGGGGAGATCATTTATAGTGATCTCGTAACCAAGCTACAGAGAAAAACTAGGACGAAATACATTTCATATCCTAGGTTTGTCTCTTGTGCTTTGCAAGTGTTACTGGGTACAAATTATCCTCAGGAAGAATTTTTTTTGCTTTACCTGGCATCCTGAGCCAATCAAATTTTCAAAAGGACCCATCCCTTGTCACAAACATTGAATTGACGGCCCATATGGTTGCTGTAAACAAACAGGAGGGATCAGTGTCTCCAAACCCTGCTCCTAAAAAGAGAAAGGGGAAGTCTCAGACTGGGACTAAGACCAAACCCAAGTCTCAGGGCCCTGAGGCTTCAGGAACACTGGCCAAAAGGCAAAGAAAACCCAAGACTGATCTGCCACCCACTGGAGACCAAGCAATACCCACCCAGGTGACAACGAAGGACACTGATAAATCACAATCAGTGCCCTTGGTCCCAAATACTACTCCCAAGATCCAGAGGGAAACATACAACCCGCTGGTAGGGGAGCGCCTTCCATCTCGCCTAAGGATGACATTAGCAAATCAAAGCCTTTGTCTGAGGGCACACTGATCGATCCTAAAGACTCAGAGGGAACCAAACAACCCGCTGATAGGGATATAACTGTCACTGACTCTACTAAAGGCACTAGGAAACACCCACCAGTTGTCAGGGGTCCTGGGGGACAAAGACTCGGAGGGAAAGAAACAACCCGCCGATATGGAACCCACAACCAATCCTGAGTCCAACGAAGGCACTAGGAAATGCCCACCAGTGTCTGAGGGGTCAAAGGGGGACAAAGACTCAGAGGGAAACATACCACCCGATGATATGGAACCCATCACCAACCCCTTGTTAACCGTTGCTGATGTTACTGGAATAATCTTTTCGGAAGATGAGCTTGCTGAAACTGATGATGAAGTTTTATCAGCTACGGAAGAAGTGGACGCTGAGGTTCAATCTGAACAAGAGCCTCAGCCTGATCTACAGGGGCATACTGATTCACCATTCCAGCCTGAAAATGATGACTCCTCCTCCTCCACTGATGAATTTGAAAGATTTGATAACGTTCTCCCACTTACTGAAAGGCAGCTTGTTCAGTGGATCACCAAAGCGTCAAGAAGGTTATACTCTGGGGTCACTGAAACACTGTGGGAACAACACACTGAGGCTGCTGCGAGTTATGCTGATCTAAAGGCTGAGGTACAAGGCTTTGATGAAAATGTTAATGAGCACAGGGATCTGATGTATGACAACCTTCACAGACTGGATGACAACTTGGCTAAATTCCTCAGGGACCTTCAGGGTGTAGGTACAAAGATAAATGAAATCAGGGAATTTGTCAAAGAAGACCCAGCACTCAACTCTCAAGTGCTGAAGGCTACTGAGGTATACTTGGAGCAATCCTCCAGCCTCACTGAAATGCTCGAGATGCTCAAGTCTGCAAATGTTCAGGGTCTTCCATCCTCAGTCCAGTCTCTTCAAGCTACATTAGACTCTGTGAATACGCAGGTGGCTACTTTGGCTCAGGCATCCTCTTCTCTGGCCTGGAATCTTGGACCCATAATGACTGCTTTGGAACTCTCTCAGGAAAATCTTGAAGAAAAAGTCACTGGTATTCAAACAGATACTTCAGATATCAAGGCTATGATCTCTAAAATTTATCAGGCCTTCAAGGGTCAAGCAGCTCCGTCCCCCTCAGCACCAACACCAACTCTTGCCCTCACTGGCTCGGAAACAGTTGAGGGGAGAAAGCTGAAGAAACTCCTCTTCACACTGAGGGGGAGACAATGCCACCAGTATCAGTAGCTCAAATCTCATCATCACCACCAGTCTCTAAGCAATAGCCCGCCTATCTCATCAATCCTCACCCACCAACATCAACAACAACAACACTGAATCACACCAATACAACAACTTCCACCACGGTAGCGGCTTCATCTTCTGGGCTCAGGGACAAAGGAAAAGGCAAAATGACAACTTCTGAGCCTGAGAAGATTCCCTACAAAATCGGCGACACTAAATACCTTCTCACACCGCAATAGCTAAGTAAATATCTTGCTAAAGGACAAATGAGATTGAACCAAGCTGAAGAGCTTGGTCCAATTATTGAAAAGAAGAAGAATTCCAACCTGAGATTAAAGTGCCTGGACTGGAGTGTAATAGAGAGCTGCCTGAAGGAGGGAAATTTATGAACTGTCTAGTGATTGAAAAGCCTGAAAGAGGGCTATATTTCATTGATGTCTATGGAAACCCAGCATTCCAAAGGTGGAGTGATATCGATCAGGTAGGAGTGGCTACAATGATCAGCTATATTCCAATGGCCTCTCAAATTCGACTCCTAGAAATCAGGTTCTGCGCTGAATTAAACGCAAAGATAAGAGACCATCCTGACAGGGAAACACTCATCACCAAGAAAGTCAAGCTTGAAGCTCTAGGAATCCATCTGGACTGACATCATTTTGAATTAACTTTTGTACTAGTAATAGGGACCTTGTAATTTGATCAATAAATGATGTATGTTTCTGTTAAAATATTCAGTGTTCCTTATTGTATCTATTAGTACATTCAGTGTAAGAAGAAGCCATTTGCTCACTTACACTGATCAAACACTTAGGCTATTTGTATATCCAAATAGGGGGAGACTGTTGGGTTCAGTAAATACCCAAACCCCTTATTCTAGGATTTGAATAGAAAATAGCCCAAGTGTCTAGTCCATTAAACTATAACAGGTCACTGAGTGCATAGTCTCTCAGTGAGCCATCTTCAGGATACTCAGTACGAGGCGACAAGATAGTCTCTCCACTCCGCAAGGCGAAACTTAAAGGGTGAAGACTGAGTCAAGAAGAAGATGGTGGATTCAGTGAGTGATGACAATAACTCACTGAATCCCAAAGACTCCTCTCCAACTACTTACACTGAAGACAAACTGAAGTAGAAGACTGAAGGATGTAAAGACTGAAGAATGAGCGGGACAAGGTGGGATAAGTTTGAATCAGATAAGACGAAGTCCTTATCAACCAAAGTCAACTTTCCCTGAATGGCTAAAGATCAGGCTCAGTGTCATCACTGACTTTTGGAAAGTAGTCTTGTCTCTTACCTAGAATAGTCTTTGTAAACAGAGACAAAATACATCAATATTTTGTCTTCTGTATGATGTCAGTTTGTCACTTATGAAAGAGTTAAAACTCATACATGTATAAATAGCATAAGAGATGGAGTGAAAAGGTTAAGCTTGTGAATTGTAAAAACACACATACACGCAAGCCATCTTTTCACTCCTCCAAATACAACTTAGTTCCTGAGATAGCTCAGTGAGCTCTAAGAATTGTGCTCAGACTTAGCCTGAGCTTAGAGAGGAGTCACACCAAACTTTGTTATTTCAATCCCAAGTACTATTCCGCAAGTACTTGGGTAACGTATTCTTCGGATTAATTTCTAATAAGAATATTATGTTGAAAATTACTGTGTGTTTTACTTACGTTAATTTCAATCATTGTTCACTATTAACTTGTTTTTTATTTATAAACTGTTTTAAACGATAGTGAACGGGGAACAATAAGTGGTATAAATGAAGTTCTGCCTAAACCTGAAGCTCAGTGGACTTAGGATGAGAGAAGAGTGGTTAACCAGGACCAAAGACTCAAAAGTATCATACTATCTTGTCTCCCTGATGATATTATGAAGTCTGTTATAAGCTGTAATACAGCTAAACAAACCTGGGATGACCTAGTTCATAGTCATGAAGGTCCATCACGATACCAAGGAAAACAGGATAATGGACCTGAAACTTGAGTATAACACCTTCAGCTAATGGACTTAGAAACTCTCTCTCAAACTTACACCCGGTACAAAACTCTTTTGAATGAACTATCAAATGACGGTGTTAAGTTGTCCAAACATGAAATCAATGTTGGTTTTGTCAATAGTCTCCCTGAGAAGTAGTTGAATTTCTCTCAGGGACTTAGGAATGCTAACTGATAACGCTACACGCGTCGTTCGGGGTCAAGGAAACTTCCTTTTCTTCGAGCAAGTTTTATAACACCCTAGGCAGTGAACCTAATCGTTGTAGTGTAGTATTAGGGGTAAGCCACGGGTATTGATATCGTTCTCTAGGGGAATAGGAATGCTAGTGAGAAGTTACTACGCTAAGGTTGGGGTTGAGGAAGATTATTTTTTTATCTTTTTATGTTTTTTTAGAAAATGGAAAGGTACGAATCTCGGGGTTTGGATTTGGGGGTTGGTATTTCAAGCGATTACTCTAATTATCTAATTATCTAATCTAAGGTGTTGTAGTCTATGTCTAATTATTGTGTGCTCGTATGATAGTTTAAAGATGTGTTCACTTAGGTTTTATTACTCTTTAATTATCACCTATTGATGGTTGAATTGTCACGTCCTTATTCTTAATCGCGTTGTGTGTCTAAAGTCGTAGGGTATGCGTTTATCCCTAACTCTTTGAACTTACCAAAGGGTCTCGTCTACAAAATCTCTGGGAATTATAAACTCTAACTCTAAGGCCCTCTTTGGATGGTTTAGACTACAACTACTCTAGGTGTCATAGTCTAAGGTTCACAAAGATTAATCAAGCATTAACTACACAACGAATGACCTATCGCATTACTAGATCATTGATAATTAAGATAAGAGACAACCAATCAATATTCAATAATTAAGTTTCATATTCCCTAAGCAAACACACAAATAAATTTGCCGGACATGGAGAACATGCAAGCATACACACAAATAATCAAAGACATAATTGAATTAATTAAGTAAAACACTTATCTTGATGTAAGATAGGGTTTGAAACCCTAAAATACTGTACAAGACAGCCTTGGTTCGGTTTTAGGTTTTTACTCCAAAAGACTACACTCTAATACTCAAAAATTCGGATTCTATATATAAGATTACATATGCGACGGCGTCACCTTATGATTTGTGACGCCGTCGGGTCACCGTCATTAGGGTTTCGTCTTGGCCACGTTAGTCTTGCGACAGCGTCACCTTGTTCTTGTGACGCCGTCCTCTTCAGCTTATGACGCCGTCTGGATCAAATCTAGGCCGTCTGAGTTGCGACGGCCTACTCTTTTAAAGCTTGACACCGTCACTTGAATATAAGAAATTTGACTTATGTCCCGTCACAAAATGCTCCGATGGCGTCGCAGTTAAGCAGTGACGCCGTCACCTTGTGTTTCAGCAGCTTGAGTGTCTCGATTTCTTGACTTTGGCCATTTTCTTCGTATATCCGCTCCTTTTCGTCCAAATAAGTGCTATTACAGCAAATTGCCTTCAAGAGACCTAAAAAGTGAAAAGGAACGAAATTAAGTAATAACGGATACAAAAGTGATCAAATAAGGGCTTAAATGACCCCTAAAAAAGGTACATTTTAAAACCTTATCAAATATCCCTACACTTGGTATTTGCTTGTCCTCAAGAAAATGTGCTTTTAGCCAATTAATTTATAAGTTAGGGGTCATGAAGCATTGGTTTAAAACAGTCCACAACCCATACAAGCCCCGCAAAAGTCATAACAAGCACGGAAATTACATACTAGCACCTCACAAGGGGTGTTTGGATACTCACATCTCTCTTGGGTGTATATGAAATATAACAAGTTGGAAATGGAAGATAAACACTTATTAACCGGTCCTAGTACATAGATTACCATAGGCTTGAGACTAGATCAAACCTCCATCGCTTTGGCGTAAGCACCTAGGAAAGACTATCAAAGAGGTCTTTAAAGGGTTGTAATGTTAGGCTTACGGTAGGGAAACAAAGGGTTTGGTGGGATAGGCTATTTAGTGGTGGCATGTCAAAAATCTTTATGTTACAAGCATACGAAGAATGGCGTTGCTAAGCCAAGACTCGACACTCTAAACTCTAGATAACTGAAACAAACAAATATAAATTTAAAGATAGATGTAGGTTGGTAGCCCGTTTTTTTTTTTTTTTTTACACTCTATTTTTTTCTTTTCTCTTTTTCTATTTTTTTCGATTTTTTTTATTTTTTTTTTTCATACACTTTTACTCTACCATCCTCTACTGTAACATCAAAATGATAGGGATTTATAGGCACATCCCTACACTTGAGTTTTTATTACTCTAACACTAATTTGACCCGAATTGAAAAGATCAAAACACTTGGGGTATGTTATTACGCAAATAAGGCAATTTAACGTTCCCTTCTAATCATTTAAACTTTAACTTTTTTCCATGAGTCTCAATCGTCCCAAAACTGTATACAAAGGATATGACTCGACTTAGCAACTCATGCAAGCAACTAGATAATTGAACTAAGGGTTTGGGGTGATAACAATAATGCACTAAAAGTCAGTGCATACATGGTAGGCTAAGGCGATTTGGGTGTATATTTGGGGGTGGGGTGTAAACAATGCTCTTCATTGATATTCCAGAAAATCAAAAAATCAAGAGAACCGCCAAAAGGATAGGCTCTGAGGGGTTAATTAGGGGCATCGTGTACTAAAGATGAGTACAACGCAAAGGTGTGGGGGGATTACTCAACCGATGTGGAAGAAGTAATTATATTACAGGTATCAAACAAGGGTTATCCTAATGCCTCTTATCATTTAGTTATTCCTAACTACACAAGTGTAGTCTTACTAGCGATCTCGGGATGCATCACAAAACAAGTTCTAGAATCTAATATACTACCGGTTCACACTCTAAGCATTAAAGATGAATGCTTTAATTCCTACTAATCTAAGGGTGATCCTCACATTTTGGGTGGAATTTAGGTGGTAAAGGGTTTTTGTGCTAGTCATATAACTTCCTATCCATAAGACGCTTTTGTTAAGACTAATGGCCCACTCCTATATGTCATGAAAAATTAAAAATTTGGTGCCAAAATTACCCTAACCGACATTTTCTCATGGTTTGTTACACAATTGCAATTGGACAAAGCAAATAATCAAGGATAAGCATAGTTTCAAAGTTCCCGTTTTATTTTCCCTCCCTACACTTAAACTGAACATTGTCCCCAATGTTCCCCGAAAGTATCAAAGTTATGATAATGGAAGGTAATTAAAAATGAAAGAAACTAGTACTCCCCTGATTAGCTCGGTAGGATCCGTGTAAAGTGGTGGTTAAATCCTTTCCAAGAAAAATGTATGCGTGATAAGCTCCTTCCAATCTTTTGTTTCTTCTTCTTGATAAATAAAACCTGCACATTCAAAGAAAACAAGCAAAACCTTCGCGTAAAATCGGCGGTAATAATATATATAAGACTCTACTAAACTAGGATATAATGCTTGTGGAATGGATGTTTACAGAATTTTTGGAAAATTAAGACCTGGAAAATTCCAAAAATTTATAAGTAGCTCAGAAAACGAGAAAAAAAATAATATGTTGTTTTTACTCCTTCCTGACGCCATCAGGTTGCGACCCTGACGCCGTCAGGTTATCCTGACAAAAACTGGTCTGCGTTTTTCTGAAAAAATTCTGGAAAATTTACATCTTTAGAATCTGGAAAAATTTCTGCAAAACATCCATTATGACTCGATACAAGCATTTGACTCGAACAAACACACATATATATCTTTTAATGAACTGCTATTCTCATGTTTACGTTTCTTTTGAAAACGTGTGTAATCCTCCCTACACTTATCCTTTATGTCAAATACCTTTATATGCAATTAAGACGAGGTTAAAAACAAAATAAAGCATTTTTACAAATTTAAACATGAGAATAAACAATCAATAAAAGATATATGACACTAACAAGCAAACAATTAAGCATGGGTTGCCTCCCACAAAGCGCTTTTCTTTATTTAAGAGTCTTGTAGCTAGACTCGTAGTCGTGCTCCTACGTAACTTCATTACCGTTACCTTCTTCCTCATGACGGTCTCTATTGGGGGATTCCATGTTGTAGAAGTGCCCTATGATGCACCTCTCTAAGAGTTCTTCCTCTCCCCACTCAGTCCTATATTTCGGTCCTAGGTTCAAGCAATCCTTATAGAATCCGAAAATCTTAGCCATAACATAATCTACTCCTTTTTCTTTATCCTCCTTATTCCTGTAATAGACCGACAGTTTAAGTTCCTTTTCATCATTAGAGAGTGATGAAAACTTCTCAATCTTAAACGGCATTTGGTAAGCTATGTCATCGGTCTCATCTTTGAATTGCACTATTTCTAACGAGGGGTCATAGGTCATCCCGGTGTCTTCTATGAAAGGTTTTCCTAGAATAACGTGGGACAAGCTAGGATCTATGGCCGTACTAATATCATCCACAATTATGAAGTCCGTAGGAAACGTGAAACTACCTACATAAACGGCAATCCTTAACTCTACAAGAAATTGCACCTAACCCTAGGATTATCGGGGTCTTGCCTAGTTGGAATAGGCCTCTTCATTACCTAATTGTAGTAGGTGCTAGTCATTATGTTGATTGGGGACTTGCGATCAATGTAGGCCTTTGCCACGAAAAGGTATCCTATGCAACATGGTATGTTAAGATTCCAAGGGTTCCCAAACTTGATTCTAGGACTTTTCCTAACATACATGTGACGGAGGTCACGCACTAAGTGAGGGTGGCGAGATAGTTCTTCTTCCGTAGGAAACTTATTGAAATAGTCAGTATCTACTTCATCCACTTCCTCGGTTGTTTCATTCGTTGGTGTTTCACTAACCTCAAGTGTATGGTCCTCTTCGTCATTTGTTCCATTGGGTTTTACTAAGGTGATGGTATTGACGAATTGGACGTGTTTAGCTAACTTACTTGGGTCCTTAATCTCTACACCAGAAGGCTCGGGAGTTGAGATAGCATTAACCTTCCTATCACTATTGGTCATGGCTTTCAAAAGGTTATCTATCTTCCTATCAATTTCGGCTTGTTGTTGGTTAAAGTGGTCCGAGAGCTTAGCTATTTGAGCTTCTTGGGATGCGACTAGGTGTTGCAACATCCCCTCAATGTTTTGTTGGGTAGGGCTATGAGATGGGGGCCATGAGAAATCATTGGAAGTGAATTCTTTGGTTTGTCCCCAATAGAAGTCAGGCTTGCCCTTCCATGCTTCTCGGGTTTCATTGAAATTCCTAGGTCCGGGTATTGTAGGGAATCTTCCTCCCGTTCCATTAATACGCGAGGATGCGTAGTCAACGGAAGCATGTTCGGGGGATCAGGTGTAAGTGCGCGTGTCACAAAACGGCTCACACGAGGAAGAAACTTTGTTCACATGGCGTGAAGACTTAGGATTTTCGTAGGAGCTCATTAGGAATTTAACTTGATCTTCAAGTTCGATCGTCCTACGGTCGGAAGATTGTGAGTCAATGGGAGGCAAGGAGATTGCCTTAACGGTTTTGGGCAACTCACGGGGGTCATTCCAACTTTCGTTGTCATAGAGAGCAAGGTCCTCTATTATACCGCATGATTCTTCCGCGGTGAGATCACTAAGTTTTCCACCGGCCGCTTGGTCAATGGATCGCTTTATGGGGAAGTTGACATGATCGTAGAAGATTTGAACTTGGAGCCAAAGATCAATGCCGTGATGAGGGACTTTATGAAGTAAGTCTTTGAATCGAGTCCATGCTTCGTAGAGAGATTCACCTTGACGTTGTTGGAACATCAAGATGTCATTCCTAAGTTTAGTGGTTCTCCCCGGTGGGAAGAATTGAGCAAGAAAGCGAGAGGTGAGATCATCCCAACTTGAGATGGAGCCGGCGGGAAGTCGCTCAAGCCAATTACTAGCTTGGTCCCGTAGAGAGAATTGGAAGAGACGCAGGCGCGTGGTCTCCCGAGTAGTAGCATCAAGGTCAATGGAATCGACAATTTTAAGGAAATCACTTAGATGCTGATTTGGATCTTCGGAACGAAGTCCATGGAATGCACATCCGTTTTGCACCAACCGGATGGTGTCGGATCGCATGGCTGTAGTTTGGGCTTGGTCGGGAAGCTCAATGGTGTTCCTATAGCCTAGGTGGCTTGGTTTCGAGTATTCACCAAGAGTACGGGCTCTTGGCGGGTCAATTGGTGGTGGGTTTGATGAATGGTGGGTGGTTATCACCTTCCATGATGAAAAGTGATGGGGTTACGAACAAAGGTCACGAAGAAGGGGGATAAACTACGAGAAAGATAAAAATTGAGAAAAAAAAGTTTACTTGATAGGAATCAAGCAAAGAAACCTAAACGAGGTGGACTACTAACTAGCTATTCTATTCCCCGGCAGCGGTGCCAAAAACTTGATAACGCTACACGCGTCGTTCGGGGTCAAGGAAACTTCCTTTTCTTCGAGCAAGTTTTATAACACCCTAGGCAGTGAACCTAATCGTTATAGTGTAGTATTAGGGGTAAGCCACGGGTATTGATATCGTTCTCTAGGGGAATTGGAATGCTAGTGAGAAGTTACTACGCTAAGGTTGGGGTTGAGGAAGATTATTTTTTATCTTTTTTAGGAAATGGAAAGGTACGATCTCGGGTTTGGATTTGGGGTTGGTATTTCTACCGATTACTCTAATTATCTAATTATCTAATCTAAGGTGTTGTAGTCTATGTCTAATTATTGTGTGCTCGTATGATAGTTTAAAGATGTGTTCACTTAGGTTTTATTACTCCTTAATTATCTCTTATTGATGGTTGAATTGTCACGTCCTTATTCTTAATCGCGTTGTGTGTCTAAAGTCGTAGGGTATGCGTTTATCCCTAACTCTTTGAACTTACCAAAGGGTCTCGTCTACAAAATCTCTAAGAATTATAAACTCTAACTCTAAGGCCCTTTTCGGATGGTTTAGCCTACAACTACTCTAGGTATCATAGTCTAAGGTTCACAAAGATTAATCAAACATTAACTACACAACGAATGACCTATCGCATTACTAGATCATTGATAATTAAGATAAGAGACAACCAATCAATATTCAATAATTAAGTTTCATATTCCCTAAGCAAACACACAAATAAATTAGTCGGACATGGAGAACATGCAAGCATACACACAAATAATCAAAGACATAATTGAATTAATGAAGTAAAACACTTATCTTGATGTAAGATAGGGTTTGAAACCCTAAAATACTGTACAAGACAGCCTTGGTTCGGTTTTAGGTTTTTACTCCAAAAGACTACACTCTAATACTAAATAATTTGGATTCTATATATAAGATTGCATATGCGACGGCGTCACCTTATGATTTGTGACGCCGTCGGCTCGCCGTCATTAAGGTTTCGTCTTGGCCATGTTAGTCTTGCGACGGCGTCACCTTGTTCTTGTGACGCCGTCCTCTTCAACTTATGACTCCGTCTTGATCAAATCTAGGCCGTCTGAGTTGCGACGGCCTACTCTTTTAAAGCTTGGCACCGTCACTTGAAAATAAGAAATTTGACTTCTGTCCCGTCACAAAATGCTCCGACGGCGTCGCAGTCAAGCAGTGACGCCGTCACCTTGTGTTTCGGCAGCTTGAGTGTCTCGATTTCTTGACTTTGGCCATTTTCTTCGTATATCCGCGCCTTTTCGTCCAAATAAGTGCTATTACAGCAAATTGCCTTCAAGAGACCTAAAAAGTGAAAAGGAATGATATTAAGTAATAACGGATACAAAAGTGATCAAATAAGGGCTTAAATGACCCCTCAAAAAGGTACATTTTAAAACCTTATCACTAACCATATCCAGAATCTTGAGCTTCCTGAAATTTATGGGAAATTTGTCTATGAGGAAAACCTCATCAACAGACGATACCCTGACTTAAAGAAGTCTCAGGAAGTCAAGAAGTCCCTGACCACCACCTCATCACCAATATCAACTGCTTTCTTTTCTAACAATGTGGTTCAAGATTTCCAAGAAAACTTTGATGATGAGCCTCATGAGAGATCAAGTGAGGAGTACCTAAATGACCTGAACGCTGAATTTTAGAAAAGGGCACTCCTTGCTAACTCTCGAAGGTTTATAAAAAGAAACAAAGGTTTTTCAACAGCTAAAGCAACTGAAGACACTGAATGCTTTAAGTGTCATAAAAGAGGCCATTTTGCAAAAGAGTGTTTTTCAAAAACAATTTCTGAACCCTCTTACAAACCATCAGGGTCTAATCAGTCTTCAGGCTTTAGTAAATTTCAACCAAAAATCTATCAGTCTCATCAAAATAATCAAAACAAATCTGATCAAAACAAAACTGTGGATTTTGAAGCTAAATACAAGAAAGCCAAAGCTAAGCTAGCATTGCTTGAGGCCTCACCCTCAGAAACAACACAAACTGTTAAATCTGTGCAGGGTAAAAACAAAGGTCTTGTTGCTGAAACCTTCAACTGGGATGAAGAGCCAGTGTCATCAGATGATGAAATGGTGAATGTCAGTGCACTGATGGCCCTCTCAGAAGAGGTTAAGCTAGCTGTTGGAAAAAATCATGCCAGGAATGGAGAATGGGTCAACATCACAATGAAGAAGGTAAATATTTTACTTTCTATGGATGATGACTCTGATTGGCAGTCTTATATGAACTATATCAATGTTGACCTTAAGTTTGTTGAAGAGCAGTGATTAAATCTTTTTTCAAAATATAACAAGATAAGTTTTGAACTAAATAAGTGTAGGGATGAGCTGCTACTTTTAAAACAAAATAAGCTTGAGGCTATCACTTTGCAAATTCAAAACACTGAATTAGTTAAAAGAAATCAGGCTCTTCAAGATGAACTTAAGAAAGAAAAAGATATCATTGCTAGTAGTACTGCTAAGAATCCAAGAGTCTTTGATGTTGTGGGAGCCCCCAGCAGCAAAAAGAGAGTCATAGGTGAAGATCATCTCCCAGACTCTCATAACAAAGACCAGTCTCCCAAAACATTTGTATCAGGAGGCATGATTACCAATATGTTGAGTATCCCAAAGCCCAGTGATTGGATTGAACGGGTTAATCCTGAGAGTAAGCTTCCAAATTTCGATTCTGGAAGAATACTAGAGCCTAAAAGCCAAGCTCTAAAGAGCATACTTGGACTCCCTCATGTGACCAGTAGTACTGAACACATTTCTGAGTCTGAAGCTGAATCTCAAGCACCGCTTCCACCCCTGGAACCCTTCAGGGTGCTGCACTAAGCTCTGAGCTTACTCCAATGCAATTCAATCCTCATTCACCAAAAGAAAGGTCTGGACTTGGTAGAACCATCCTTAAAAGACCATCAAAACCAACTCAACAAGAGTCCACTCCCATTGAGACTTCCACATCCTCTATCCCCACTGAAGCTAACCAAATTCAGCAATTGACTGAACTTGTGAGGAAGCTAACTGATAAGATGGAATCTATCGAAAAAGTCCCTAAATCAATCAAGGAAACAAAGTCAGCTTCCTCTAGTTCCTCAAAGTCAAAAGCAACCACCAAAACCAAACAGAAGTGTGATCTATGCGACTATACCAGTCATACCACTGACAATTGTTATAGAATCCTTTTTTGTATGATCTGCAAAAAGGATGATCACAGGACTTCTGATCACTTACAATATGTAAGTAAAGCAAACTATACCAAAGTTGGTCATCAGTATGCTTCATCCTCCAAACCTGCTCAAAATCATAGAGCAAAACCCTTTCCTCCTTGCCCACACTGTGGCTTCAATGATCATCATCCTGATGATTGTCTCATGAATACATGCTGTGAGATTTGTGGAAATCCAGCTCATGAGACATCTCAGCATGACAGTGTCATCCAAGCAATGATAAATTCCAAGCAACCCAGAATCACTGAGTCATTCTCAGTTTCCAAATGCAAAACCTGTGGTAGCACAATGCACTCAACCACTGACCATGAGTCGATTGCCAAATTCAAAGAAACCTTGAGACCCAAGCCCACCTGTAAGTGGGTCACTAAGAGAAACTAATTCAGTTTACTACTTGTGCAGAGACACGCCAAGGAGCCAATTTGGCATCTAGACAGTGGATGCTCAAGAAGCATGACTGGTGTGAAGGAGTATCTGCATATGTATGTAAAGGAACCAGGACCCAAAGTAGTATTTGGAGATAACTCATCATGTCCCACTGAAGGTTATGGTTCAGTAAACGGCAATGGAATAGTCTTCTCTAGAATAGCTTATGTCAATGGTCTCAAATACAATCTCATCAGTGTCAGTCAACTATGTGATGCTAAGTACATTGTGCAATTCAATGACAAACAAGGTACCATTTTCAATGCCAACAAAGAAGTTGTTTTGATAGCTCCTAGAAGAGATGACGTTTATGTCTTAGACATGTCTACTCTTTCTCAAGATGGAACCTGTCTCTTTGCCAAAGCCACTGAAACTATCAACTGGCTATGGCACAAGAGACTCTCACACTTAAACTTCAAAAATCTCAACAACTTGGCAAAACAAAACAAGGTCCTTGGCTTACCATCACTAGTTTTTGCAAAAGACAAACCATGCTCTGCCTGTGAAAAAGGTAAACACCACAGAGCATCATTCAAAACCAAACAAAATTTTTCCATCAAAAGCTGCCTTCACCTTCTCCACATGGATCTCTTTGGACCTGTCAGTCCCAGATCTATCCAGCATGAGAAGTATACACTTGTCATTGTTGATGAGTTCTCAAGATACACTTGGGTATAATTTCTTTCCTAAAAGAGTCAGGCAGCTGATACAATAATGTAATTCATCAGGAAGATTAAAAACCAGAATGACATTACTGTTAAACAAATCAGATCTGACAATGGTACTGAGTTCAGAAATCAAGAGCTTGAGAATTTCTGTGATGAAAAAGGAATCTCTCAAAATTTATCATCTCCTTATACCCCTGACAACATGGGGTCGTTGAAAGGAAAAACAGAACTCTCATTGAGGCTGCTAGAACCATGTTGAATGGCTCAGCCTTCTCAAAGCATTTCTGGACTGAAGCAGTCAAAACTGCCTATTACACTCAAAACAGGTCAATCATTATCAAAAGACATAATAAAACCCCATATGAGATCTTCAAAGGTAGACTCCCTGACATCAGCTATTTTCATGTGTTTGGATGTCTTGTGTTTATTCATAACCACAAGGATCATCTAGGAAAGTTTGATGCAAAAGCTGATGATGGATATTTCTTAGGCTACTCACTGATCTCCAAAGCCTTCAGGGTTTTTAACACAAGGAGACAACAAGTTGAGGAAACCTTTCATGTCACCTTTGATGAAAGTTCAGAAAGCATCAGGTTTACCAACACCTCAGTGGAGGAAATAGGAATTGATGACTCATCAAGATATCCTCCTGATGAGTACAACACTGAATTCAATTCCACATACCAAGCTGATGCTGACATCTCATAATATGTCTTACCTCACAACCTACCCCAACCAACTATCAGTGAATTCATTGATGATCAATCAGTCCCTACTGGGATAGGTAATACTGAACCAAATGTTTAGGATCCTGTGATTCAAGAAACCCAACCTGAACATGACATCTCAACAGATGCTCTAAGTGATTCTGTTGCTCCTGAAACTGAACTCACTCCTGAGTTTCTAGTGACCTCTTCAAGCTCAGATCCTAGACCACAAAGTAAGTGGACAAAATCTCAGGACATTGAGCTTGTAAACATTATTGGTGAACCTACTAAGGGCATGCTCACTAGAAGCATGGCTGCTAAACTAACTGCAGCTTCAGCCAATGAATGTCTATATGCTGATTACCTATCAGAAATAGAACCTAAAAGTGTCATTGAGGCTCTAAAACACCCAACCTGGGTTCAGGCCATGCAAGAAGAACTGCAACAATTTGATAAAAACAAGGTCATGACCTTGATCAAATGTCCTCAGGATGTTGTAGTCATAGGAATGAAGTGGGTTTTCAGAAACAAAACTAATGAAAACGGCACTGTCATTAAAAACAAAGCCAGACTTGTAGCCAAAGGTTACAGTCAACAAGAAGGCATTGACTATGATGAGACATTTGCCCCTGTTGCAAGAATTGAAGCCATCAGAATCTTCCTTGCATATGCAACATACATGAACTTCAGGGTCTACCAAATGGATGTTAAAAGTGCGTTCTTAAATGGTGATCTAAAGGAAAATGTGTATGTTCAGCAACCCCTGGCTTTGAGAGTAGTGAATTTCCTGACTATGTCTGCAAGCTTGACAAAGCCCTCTATGGACTAAAACAAGCTCCCAGGGCATGGTATGAAACACTCTCAGCCTTCCTGATACAAAACAAGTTTGTCAGAGGAAAGATAGACAACACACTGTTTGTCTACAGAACAAAACAGGATGTGATACTGGTCCAAGTGTATGTTGATGATATCATCTTTGGCTCAACAAACTACAAACTTTGCAAACAATTTGAAAAACTAATGACAAAGAAGTTTGAAATGAGTATGATGGGTGAACTCACATACTTCCTTGGACTACAAATCAGGCAAACTGATAAAGGTATCTCCATCAGTCAAGAGAAATACACCAGAAATCTCTTAAAGAAGTATGAGATATCTGACTGTGCCTCAGTGAAGACTCCAATGGTCCCTCCTAACAACCTTGGACCTGATCTCACTGGAAAATCAGTCAATCAAACCTATTTCAGAGGGATTGTTGGCTCACTTATGTATCTAACTGCTACTAGACCTGACATACAATTCTCAGTCTGTCTAATAGCAAAATACCAGTCCAATCCCAAAGAATCTCACCTCACAGCAGCCAAAAGAATACTCATGTACCTGAAAGGAACCCCAAACCTTGGACTCTATTTTCCAAAGTGCTCAGGTTTTGATCTCAAAGGTTACTCTGATTCTGATTATGCTGGCTGCAACATGGACAGAAAAAGCACCTCAGGGTCCTGTCAATTTCTTGGAGGAAAACTGGTTTGTTGGAGTGCAAAAAGGAAACAATCAGTGGCTATGTCCTCAGCTAAAGCTGAATATGTAGCTACAGCAGGATGTTGTGCCAATGTATTATGGATGAAAAGTCAACTCAGTGACTATGACATCCATTACAAAATGGTACCCATCTTCTGTGATAACACTAGTGCTATTGCAATCTCCAACAACCCTGTCCTCCATCAAAGATCTAAACACATTGATATCAGATATCACTTCATCAGGGATCACATAATGAAAGGAGACATAGAACTTCATTTCATCCCTACTGAATATCAACTGGCTGATATCTTCACCAAACCCTTGGATGAACCTACCTTCAGGAGACTGAAAGCTGAATTAGGAATGCTTGACATTGAAATTCAGGCATCTGAAAACCAATCTCAGTAAGTTCCCTGAAATGGTTCTTCCTTCTAACACCCAAAATGATTCTCACTGAATGAGTAAGACTCATTCAGGGACCCTGACAGTTGTTATTAAGCATTGAATGAGTAACTAAATGATCCAAGTATTAGTTACTTAAATGTCCTAGGTTGGTAAGTATGCCAATTTAAAATAGGAATATATGTCTTACTGTCAGGGGTCTCCTTACCTCATCCCACTTGGCATTTAATGCCTCCTCTCACATGAAATATCAAATTGATATTTTATCTCTGCAAAAGTGCACTTTTACTGTGCAGTGCAACTGTTCCCTTGAAATACTGGATTTTACTGCGGGTAATGGAGTGGTAGCATTTAATGTGGAAATTCAAACGTTTTTCAAAAATCGACTCTTAATATTCCCATTTATGCACAAACCACCCTTCTCACCACTCTATAAATACCCCCTTCTCAAACAACAAAAACACACAAATTATTTTCTGCAACAAAACTCTGTCAAAATCATTAGCAAATCAAAGCCTTTGTCTGAGGGCACACTGATCGATTCCAAAGACTCAGAGGGAACCAAAAAACCCGCTGATAGGGATATAACTGTCACTGACTCTACTAAAGGCACTGGGAAACACCCACCAGTGTGTCAGGGGTCACTGGGGACAAAGACTCGGAGGGAAAGAAACAACCCGCCGATATGGAACCCACAACCAATCCTGACTCCAGCGAAGGCACTGGGAAACGCCCACCAGTGTCCGAGGGGTCAACGAGGGACAAAGACTCAGAGGGAAACATACCACCCGCTGATATGGAACCCATCACCAACCCCTTGTTAACCGTTGCTGATGTTACTGGAATACTCTTTTCGGAAGATGAGCTTGCTGAAACTGATGATGAAGTTTTATCAGCTGGGGAAGAAGTGGACGCTGAGGTTCAATATGAACAAGAGCCTCAGCCTAATCCACAGGGCCATACTGATTCACCATTCCAGCCTGAAAATGATGACTCCTCCTCCTCCACTGTTGAATTTGAAAGATTTGATAACGTTCTCCCACTTACTGAAAGGCAGCTTGTTCAGTGGATCACACAAGCGTCAAGAAGGTTATACTCTGGGGTCACTGAAACACTGTGGGAACAACACACTAAGGCTGCTGCGAGTTATGCTGATCTAAAGGCTAAGGTACATGGCTTTGATGAAAATGTTAATGAGCACAGGGATCTGATGTATGACAACCTTCACAGACTGGATGACAACTTGGCTAAATTCCTCAGGCACCTTCAGGGTGTAGGTACAAAGATAAATGAAATCAGGGAATTTGTCAAAGAAGACCCAGCACTCAACTCTCAAGTGCTGAAGGCTACTGAGGTATACTTGAAACAATCCTCCAGCGTCACTGAAATGCTCGAGATGCTCAAGTCTGCAAATGTTCAGGGTCTTCCATCCTCAGTCCAGTCTCTTCAAGCTACATTAGACTCTGTGAATACGCAGGTGGCTACTTTGGCTCAGGCATCCTCTTCTCTGGCCTGGAATCTTGGGCCCATAATGACTGCTTTGGAACTCTCTCAGGCAAATCTTGAAGCAAAAGTCACTGGTATTCAAACAGATACTTCAGATATCAAGGCTATGATCTCTAAAATTTATCAGGCCTTCAAGGGTCAAGCAGCTCCGTCCCCCTCAGCACCAACACTAACTCTTGCCCTCACTGACGCTCCAGAAACAGTTAAGGGGGAGAAAGCTGAAGAAACTCCTCTTCACACTGAGGGGGAGACAATGCCACCAGTATCAGTAGCTCAAATCTCATCATCACCACCAGTCTCAGCAATACCGATCTCATCAATCCCACCACCAACATCAACAACAACAACACTGACAGTAATCACACCAATAACAACAACACCACCACCCCTGGTAGCAGCTTCATCTTCCTCAGGCCAGGACAAAGGAAAAGGCAAAATGACAACTTCTGAGCCTGAGAAGATTCCCTACAAAATCGGCGACACTGAATACCTTCTCACACCGCAACAGCTAAGTAAATATCTTGCTAAAGAAGAAATGAGATTGAAACAAGCTGAAGAAGATAAGAAGAACAGAGAAGCACTGGCAAAGGTGGTCGCCGAAGAAGCTGAGAACATAGGAATTGATCCTAAGAAACTCCAAAAAGGTCAGGCAGGACAAAAGTTCAAGGAAGCTCAGGCTGCTCAGATGGCTGAAATGAGAAAATAGTTGGAAGAAAAGAAGAAGAAAACTGAAGCCATCAAGCAAAGCAGAATTGAGCATTACAACTGGACAATGACAAGCCGAAGGCTTCCTGAAAAGATCACAGACGTCAGAAACATCCCCAATACCAAACCACTAGCCATGAACGTTTACAGAGGGGCTGATAAAAGACACTTCGAGGTTCATGATCCCCTCAAATTCACCGACTTTGGGATCACTGAACTCGATAAGCTTGGTCCAATTATTGAAAAGAAGAAGAATGCAGTGGTTAAGGACCTGATGAAGATGCTCAGTAAAAGATATGAAAGACTGAGAGATTGTCCAGCCCAACTGGGAATTCAGCCCGCCTTAACTGCACCTCAAGGATCTCAACCACAATCATCCACTGGCAAAAGGAAGAGAGTTGAGTTCCAACCTGAGATTAAAGTGCCTGGACTGGAGTGTAATAGGGAGCTGCCTGAAGGAGTGAAATTTGTGAACTGTCTAGTGATTGAAAAGCCTGAAAGAGGGCTATTTTTCATTGATGTCTATGGAAACCCAGCATTCCAAAGGTGGAGTGATATCGATCAGGCAGGAGTGGCTACAATGATCTGATATATTCCAGTGGCCTCTCAAATTCAGACTCCTGCGAATACCAGGTTCTGCACTGACTTAAACGCAAAGATAAGAGACCATCCTGACAGGGAAACACTCATCACCAAGAAACTCAAGCTTGAAGCTCTGGGAATCCATCTGGACTGACATCATTTTGAATTATCTTTTGTACTAGTAATAGGAACCTTGTAATTTGATCAATAAACGATGTATGTTTCTGTTAAAATATTCAGTGTTCCTTATCGTATCTATTAGTACATTCAGTGTAAGAAGAAGCCATTTTCTCACTTACACTGATCAAACACTTAGGCTATTTGTATATCCAAATAGGGGGAGACTGTTGGGTTCAGTAAATACCCAAACCCCTTAATCTAGGATTTGAATAGAAAATAGCCAAAGTGTCTAGTCCATTAAACTATAACAGGTCACTGAGTGCATAGTCTCTCAGTGAGCCATCTTTAGGATACTCAGTACGAGGCGACAATATAGTCTCTCCACTTCGCAAGGCGGAACTTAAAGGGTGAAGACTGAGTCAAGAAGAAGATGGTGGATTCAGTGAGTGATGACAATAACTCACTGAATCCCAAAGACTCCTCTCCAACTACTTACACTGAAG
The DNA here is from genome assembly GCA_910596185.1 of Chrysanthemum makinoi. Taxonomy (NCBI): domain Eukaryota; kingdom Viridiplantae; phylum Streptophyta; class Magnoliopsida; order Asterales; family Asteraceae; genus Chrysanthemum; species Chrysanthemum makinoi. Next base: position 2,072,185 of record OU343220.1, read on the forward strand.
ACAAACTGAAGTAGAAGACTGAAGGATGTAAAGACTGAAGAATGAGCAGGACAAGGCTGGATAAGTTTGAATCAGATAAGACGAAGTCCTTATCAACGAAAGTCAACTTTCCCTGAATGGCTAAAGATCAGGCTCAGTGTCATCACTGACTTTTGGAAAGTAGTCTTGTCTCTTGCCTAGAATAGTCTTTGTAAACAGAGACAAAATACATCAGTATTTTGTCTTCTGTATGATGTCAGTTTGTCACTTAGGAAAGAGTTAAAACTCATACATGTATAAATAGCATAAGAGATGGAGTAAAAAGGTTAAGCTTGTGAATTGTAAAAACACACATACACGCAAGCCATCTTTTCACTCCTCCAAATACAACTTAGTTCCTGAGATAGCTCAGTGAGCACTAAGAGTTGTGCTCAGACTTAGCCTGAGCTTAGTGAGGAGTCACACCAAACTTTGTTATTTCAATCCCAAGTACTATTCCACAAGTACTTGGGTAACGTATTCTTCGGATTAACTTCTAATAAGAATATTATGCTGAAAATTACTTTGTGTGTTTTACTTACGTTAATTTCAGTCATTGTTCACTATTAACTTGTTTTTGATTTTATAAACTATTTTAAACGATAGTGAACGGGGAACAACAGAAACCCTAAGCGGATTCCATAGACAACCTAGCCGTACCAAACCACCACCATGGCTGAATGAAAATATGAAACCCTAATAGCACCACCAACATAAAGATTAGTTAAACCCTATCAGACCACCGGAATCCATGCTTCACCCATCCATGACCACCCAGGCGGCAAAGGAGCTAGAAAAATCCAACCCCTAACCGCAAAACCCAACACCTCGTAAAGGGAGATTGCATAACCTAAACTAATCTCTAGATGAAAGAAATACAAACGCACCCTTTAGATTGCCATGGATCGACCATAATTAAAACCCTATGCCGATCCCCCATCAAAACCCTAATCGGTTTTGAACCACCATGAAACCAACCTTTTCCAATCACAAAAAAACCTAATCGGGGTTTGAATGAAACATAGGATTGGACTCTCTCTATTCAAAATTCTAACCGAATAATGAAGATAATTGGATTTTGATAATAAATTGGAAGAATTTTAACCCTAGATGATGAAGATCGAACTAGAGATCAAGAGGCAAAAATCGCCCCATAGGGGTTAGAGAGAGAACGGCTGACTTTAGTAGTCATGCATGTTAAACGTACTAGTAATACCCACAGGCTCATCCATATTATTCACTGTACTAACAACACCAGTAGGACCAACCTCCCAAAACACATCATCAATAACAACCTTCTTAGTTCCATCAGTTACAGGTTCACGATTAAAGAAATCACCTTTACCCGATGATGTACCAGGTGTTGGCTGATATGAACGTGTACCTGTGTCTGTTGTCATAGCAGCTCCAATCACAGAAGAATCAAGACTATCATTAGATGGCTGGGACGCATCATAACTACAAGATTCTTGCTCATTACGATCACCCACATTAGCCATACAAAACAGATTCAACAAACAAGAAGTAACAAAACCCTAAACTAGAAAAACAAAAGTTACAGGAAAACACGAAGAGCAATCATCCAATCTTCAACACGAGGTCCTAAGCAAAGCTTAGGCATGCATTAAACGAACATGAAACATCTCTAACCGATATCCTCTATAGCAAGCAAAATAATGAATTAAGATCAGTTTATACAATACCCTAACAAGAAAAACGAAAAACAAAAACCCTAATAATCTAAACGATTACAAGAACCTAGAAGAATCAAGCAAAGACACGAAGGTAATTGCCCAATTATAACAGATTAAAGCAATAGAATAGGAGATTAGAGCAGGTTGGTAGTCGTTTTTTTAGGGGTTTAGGGAATCGCCAGTCGCCACAGGGGGAATCGACTTTAGGGTTTTTTACCTCAGTAAGGTTGAGGGGGTACCTCACAATCTTTGAAGGTATAAATCAGACTTGCGCTCAGTAGGGGGTAACCTTTCAGCTCCTACCAAATGTTTAAACCCATATAATCATTCTCAAATCGAAACTCAGCTATACATTATTCCGTACCACAATTCCGTGCAATACCGATGGTTAATATTATGGTGATGATCAATTCGAAAAACAATAACCACATACCTAAAACAGTTTCTTATTATTCCATGATTATTGATTAAGTTTAATATTTTTCGAATGATTTGTTCATCTAATGATTATATATTGTTTTCATCTTAGAAGGGTATATAATTGGGAGAGATTTAATGGGATCAGGTATATTGAATAGGTTTGGGTATATTTATTAAGGAAAATGGGGGAAAAAGTGATCGAACGGTCCTCCTATCTACAAAGCCAAGTTTAATTATTTAAATGATTTTGGGGGAAGATTGATTCAAACAAACTCTCTTTATATAGGTGCGGGATATCAACTGACGACAAGTTCTATGTATTGGTAGTGCTCAAGTCTAATCCATAACTATACGGCTGAAAATACGTGAGCCTATTGAAGGCACACACCTATACACCGAGGGATTGTTTAATTAATAAAATTAATGTATTTATGGTATATATATTTAGTTGTATTAATATATCACGAAACGATTTAACGGCCGTTAGTCAACCATTAGAGAGTAGGGGTGTTCAACGGGCTAGACTAAATAATGTGTAATGGACTAAGTTAATTAGTAAAAGTTCAAACAAGCCCAGCAAGCCCATATAGAGATTAGGGGTGTTCATCAGCTCGGTTTTCGGGTTATTCGGTTTATTCGGTTCGGTTAGTTCAGTTAATTTTTTTTGGGTATAACCGAAAACCGAACCGAACCGAATTCAAATTTTATTCAACCGAACCGAAAACCGAACCCCTAAAACCGAAAACCGAACCGAATAACCCGAATTACTTAATTTTCTTTATTTTTTATTTAATTATGTATATTTTTAGCACAAAATATTTTTTTCAAGCTTAAATCATGTTATATTTATACTAAAAAAGAGTTTTAGTGATTTTTTTCATATATATACATGGACAAAATATATATTTTATATGAATTCGATTTTCGGTTTGGTTTTCATTGCGAAAACCATATCCAAACTGAAAACTGAATTTTTAGTTTGGTTCAGTTCGGTTTTGACCAAATTGGTTCTGTTACGAATTCGGTTCAGTTCGGTTTCGGTTTTTGGTTACCTTGTGTTGGAATCACTCCTAAACCTAAATCAAGTGTTAGTGATTCATATGTAATAGTTAGCTTAATTATGGCCTTTATGTTTTTTATTAGCCTTAGGCTTATGTAGAAGGCCCATAAGCCTAGGCCTAGCCCAATAAGGTAAAAGGATGGGAACTAGGAGTGTTGCCCTAGCTTCCCTCCTATAAATACCTTGTAATAACCCTCACTTGAGGGTTGGTTGTTCATTTTATTCACTCTCTTTCACTCTACGCATAACCGGTTTACTCTTTACATGTGTGTGTGTGTTTAACGTGTTTAACCGACCTCTATTTCTTCTCTATTTCTTTTATTGATGCTTGTGTTGTAAAACTAGTGACCTAACAGTGGTATCAATCGCCAACTAGTTGGGTGAACGGATTGTTTCTTGAAGTGGGTTTTGGTCCTACGCGTAGAACATACCCTTCGGTATTGATACTTTGGTTCGCTTAAAAACACGTTTTTTACATTTTTTTTCCAAGATTCTTGTCCTTTCAACGTTTTAAGGTGTTAAAATAACTGTTTTTGGCAAAAAGTTTCAAACTTTACGCGTGGATCTACGTTTTTAAGCTAGTTTTTGTTCGAAGGTTTCGTCCTACGCGTAACCTGTTTAGACGTTTTGGTTCATCAATTCTCATACTTTTGTGTTATTTTGGTGATATTGAAGCTATCTCATCACAAAAATCTGGTTTAGAAACATCTTTGGGCAAAATCAATTTTACGAGTAAAGCTACGCGTATCAAAACCCTAGTTTTACGCGTAACTTTATCCTTGGATTGATCTTCAGTTTCGTGGTTTACTCCGTGTTTTCTTGCTTGGATAAGCCTGAAAATACGTCGACGTTGGATATCTTTTGCACTGTGATAGTGTAAAAGATCATTGGGGCAAAACCCTAAAATTACGCCTAAGCATAAAGCTTACGCGTAGAAACTCCTACGCATAAGATTTATCTTACGCCTAAGCTTAGTCTTACGCATAAGGTAATCCTACGCCTAAGTTTTCTACGCCTAACTTCTTGTTTTACGCATAACTTTAGTGTTTTTTCCTTACTTACGCGTAAGCTAAAACTACGCGTAACTCTATCTGTTACGCGTAACTTTGGTGTTTTTACGCATAAGTCCTACTTGGTTTATTGTGATTTCTACGCCTAAGGATACTTCATTAACAAAGGTTCATTCGACTACAAAGATCCATTTTTACCAACACAAGTTTTCAACATGTCACAACCACCATACTCTAACTATTTCCCTTACACTTATTCTCAACGTCAACAACAACTAAGTCCACAACATCAACAATGGAATCAACAACAAGCAATTTATCAACAACAATTTAATCAACAACATACTCCACAACTTGCTGCAATTCCACAACCTCAAATGGTTCAACCATCACCAAGTCTTCAAGTTCAACCCTACACAAATGAATTCAATCAACATCCATCAAGGAACACTATGAAGGAACTCACTTGGTTTGTAAAGATGTGTGAAGCGTTAAGCAGCCAACAATCAATTCATGAGGCTGGATCACTTGATAGACCTCCAATGCTCACTCCAGGAAACTACGATCAATGGGTGATTAGGTTCTTTAGGTTTTGTGATCTGAAGAAGCCACATGGAAAGTTCTTAAAGAAGGTTATCTTGGAAGGTCCATTTCAGATGCATACTGTCATCGTACCCGGCGATCCAAATGCTAATCCACCAAGAGATGAACAATCAAACATTGCTACTGTTGCACACCTGAATGCAGAGGAACTTATACACTATGAAGCTGATGAGCTTGCAATGCAATATATCCTCTTAGGATTACCCAACCCAATTCTTCGAAGTGTCGATGCTCAAAAGACTTCAAAGGCAATGTGGGAACATATTCATCTTCTTATGGAAGGATCTGCACTCAATCAGGAGGATATGGAATCCAAAATTTACTTGGCTTATGAACACTTCATGATTGAACCTGGAGAGACACTAGAGTCTTATCATCATCGATTCTCAGACATCATAAATGATTTGGATAAACACAACATCATCATGCCAAGAATTGCAGTTAATACTAAGTTCATGAGTAGTCTTGGTCCTGAATGGGAGAAGTATGTCATTTTTCTCCGTCAAGCGAAGAACATGCATCATTCTACATACGGATTGTTGTACGATTACTTGAAGCCTCATGAAAAGGAAGTTGATAGGGAAAGGATTCTCCGTGCTCAAATTGCTTCACCTTCACATTCGGAAAATCAACAACTTGCCTTGTATACTCAAAACAGTTATTCTCCTCAACCAGCAACTCAACCAACTGCTACAATCACACCATATGATCCTTCACAGCATCAATCTCAACAAACTCAATTGGTTCCATACAACAACAACAATGCTCAAGCACTTGTCAGTGAAGCTAATGAGGAATCTGATCCGTTCGAAGCATTGCAACAAGGATTTGCTATGATTGCTAATGCTTATACCAACAAATCCAACAATCGTATTCGTTCCTCATCTAACACAAGGAATCAAGCTGTTGTGAACAATGGACGAGTTGAAGTTCAGAATCGTGGTTATGGTCGTCAGATGGACGGTGGTTAAGGGTTTAATGCTGTGGGTAGGAATAACAATAGAGCTCAAGTGGTGGAACAGGGAAATGCTCAGAATGGGTTGAATGGTCTTCGATGCTACAACTGCAATGAGAAGGGACACCTGGCTAATGCATGCCCAAAGCCGAGGACTAGGGGCAGTGCTTTATGGCTCTTAAGGATGAAGCTGGTGGAACTCTCACAGAAAAAGAACAGAGCTTTATGGCAGATGCAGACTCAGATGATGATATGGAGGATTTGCAGGCCAATGCAGCTGTTATGTTGATGGCTAATATGCATGAGTTACACATGAGTGACACAGGCCCAGTGTATGACACTAATGGCTTGTCTCAGGTACCCGAACAAACCATATTTATCTCTGATCTAATATCTCCGCCAACATCTGAATCCGGCAAGGCTCAGAATGTTCAAAATGAGTCGTCCACATCTCATTCCGACGATTTTCAAATAGACCCCATAGTTATATTTGACGATCAAGATGACCTTATGGTTCCCTTGATACTCAAATTGACTCCCTGGTTATACTTGAGGATCTAAGTAATGATCATGTTGTGACTCACGTTGAACACGCCGAACTTTTGCCTCATCCAGATTTTGCTCGTTTAATACAAGACCAACAAACCATAGTGGAAGAATGTCGTGCAATTAATCAGGACTTGAAAAGTAAAAATGCACTGTTAACCAAGGATTTTGAATGTTTACAAAAGCAACTCAACTTTTTCAAAACTCAAGAAAAACGTGAAAAAGGTTTTGAAGCAGCCTTTGCCAAATCTCATCAAAACGAACAATATTTAGAGAGACAGATGCGTGATCTAGCCGCTTCGAAGAATGCTTTGTTGTCTGAAATAGAACAACTGAAACATGAACATAAAAAGCAAATTAACGCTCTCACCTTGGAAAATCAAAAAGCTAAGGCTGAGTTGTTAACTTGTCAAAAACAATTCTCTGCATACAAAAAGCATTCAACGAAACAAATAGATGATCATCTTGAATAAATTATCGGCTTGCAAAACAAACTTAAAGAGTTTAAAATTGTTGTTTACAAACATGGCGAGTCGGTCACAGCTATTGAAAAGTTTACTTTAAAACCCAATCCAAATGGATATGGACCGAATCTTGCTGATTACAAACCTAAGCTTTCAACCAAAGCATTCAAACCAAATCCTGAAGTTTCCAGTGCTGAATATAAAATTGATAACTCTGTTATGAGTGTTGTTGAATATCATCGTCAAGAGGAATTAGATGCAGAAGACGAGAGTCGATCAAAATTAGAAAATGTTGTTTACAACAAACCTTTTAACTATTCAAAAGCGGGCACTTTCGTCACACCAACGGATTCTTCAAACACACCAAGGATTATCATAAAAACATCTGAGTCTTCTAATGTTAATCCAAACCCAGATTATGCACAAACTTATGGTCCTTTACCTTCCATCAGTGAAGTAAACTCAAAACCTGAAAATCGCAAAATTCTTAGATATTTTGACCTTTTCATGGCTGACCTCAAAACTTTACAACATGAGATAGAATATCATTCTGAAATCAAAGTTCAACATTTTCAATCGCCTCTGGCGCGAGAACAAAGAGACATTTTTCAGAAAAATCTTTTACCAAATGTTAAAAAATTGAAAAGTTGTGCATTGTCTTGGGAAAGGGACTTTCATAAGGAACTTGGATTGATGAAGGTCGTTTTCGAGAAAACAGAAACATCTATTTCTAATACTAAACGTAAAAAGAAAATGTTGAGAAAAGATGTTGATCGACTCTTGGAAGCTGTTATCTGTGCTGATGTCCATAATGCTGTGTTATTGAATTCTTTGCCATTTGCATCTGATTATATCTCTGCTGATACTGTTGATTCTGTGGTAACTGTTGCGAATTCTGATAATGTGCATCAGATCGAGTCATTAAAAGTTGAAAATGAACGATTGTCAAACGAACTTTCATATGCAAAACGTCGTCTTAATTGATGTCAAAAAGATATTCACGATCAACAAATTGCTTATCAAAACAAAATCACCCAGTTGCGTGCAAAATCTTCTGATCCTAAAATTGAGCAACTGGATGATCAAAACGTGTCTTTTAAGTGTCTAATTTCAAAATATGAACAAGAACTTGTAAAAGTTAAAAAGGAATATGGTGTCATATTTGATTTACTCAAACAGACTCGTGATGCAGAATCAAACGAACTTGATCATTTTCTTGCACACACTAAGGAAGTTATGAATTTTTCGGGAAATCTTCATTCTGAAAATCAAGAATTGGTGCACACTATCTTTAAGTTAAAAGAAATTTTAGGAAAGTATGAACAACTTCCGCCTACCGTGCTTAAGAGAATAGCCCCAATAACACTTAGTAATCGTGAACCTAGAATCCCTACTTCCAAATCACAAGTTGCTAACGTGCTTCCTTCTACTGAAACAGGAATAGTTGCGTCTTTTCCAAACATCCGCACTTCACAGCCTAGGATCACTACATCGAAGAATAGGAAGTTGCGACCTAAGAAAAGATCAATAAGGAATGCTAAAGTAGAAGAACACCCTAGGACTATGAATAAGACTCATGTTGCTTCCACTATAGATATTGCGTCTGGCAAATGTAATAGAAATAGTGATGTAACGAATGCTAAACCTTTAAGTACTTTTGATATTCAGTCGGATTCACCTTGTGTTATTTGTCGTAAAAGTATGAATTCTGATTGTCATGACAAATGTGTTGCTAAAGCTATCATCTCTCGTTTAAGGAATCCTAAGAATCTGAATACCTCTAGGCCCACTAATCTTTCTATGTCTGTGCTTGGTAGACCGCCCTCTTTAGATTCTAAGAAACGCATTGCTGTCTATGTAGCTCCAGTTTCACCTCCTAGGAATGTAGTACCACCTAGTGCATTCATTAAGACTAAAGCAAATACTAGTTGGAGATGGCAGAAATGGATATATAACACCAATGTTGCAAAAATCGTTCAACTCGGCCGATTAATCACCGATTATTCGTTAATCCGCCGAGTACCTTGTCGATTTTTGAAAATCGGTCGAAAAATCGGCCTAGGATAAAAATCAACACTAAGCAGTCAAAATCGGCCGAATCGGTAAAAAATCGGCCGAATCGGGCAAAAATCGGTCATTTTAAAAATAATAATAATTTAGGCATTATACTTAATTTGGGGATCGTATATTTCACTTATAACGCGCAATGGGCATCATAATCAGAATTGTAGCCTTTTATTGAGGTTTGGAAACATAGCAGGCTTGGAATAGGTTAAGATTTTTAGTTTGGTCTCTAGAAATACCCAAAAATTGCAGGAAATGCCAATCCGATTAATCACCGATAATCCCGACTTGACCGATTACTCGCTGCAGGGTGGTCGACCGCCCGACTACCGATTCACGATTTTTGCAACATCGTATAACACACTAGGATTTAAATGGATACCTAAAGCTATTGATGTGTGTATGTCTACTATAACTGCTCCGGAACCCTCTAACATTTCGGGATCCACATCTACTTATATTCCATCTGTGTCGTCTGTGTGTAATGCAGGTGATACAGATCATTATCTGGATTGTTGATAGCGGATGTTCCCGACACATGACAGGCAACCTTAAACTGTTATCAAACTTTATTGCAAAGTTCATTGGCACTGTCAGATTCGGGAATGATCACTTCGCAGCTATCATGGGCTACGGAGACTATATCAATGGGAACATCGAAATTAGCAGGGTTTATTATGTGGAAGGCCTCGGTCACAATCTGTTTTCAGTAGGTCAGTTCTGTGATGGAGATTTGGAGGTTGCTTTCAGGGAGAAATCTTGTTTCATTCGTGATCTACAAGGAAACGACCTTATGTCTGGCTCGCGTAATTCAAGTCTTTACACTATCTCTATGCAAGACATGGTTGCTTCATCTCCCATCTGCTTACTTTCAAAGGCAACATCAACAAAATCCTGGCTATGGCACCGTCGTCTCTCACATCTAAACTTTCAAACCATCACCAACCTTGCTCGACACAAACTAGTTGAAGGACTCCCACGATTTCGGTATTCTAAAGATCACCTTTGCTCAGCTTGTGAACAAGGGAAAGGCACTCGAGCTCATTTTCTTTCAAAGGTGGAACACAGCTCTCAGCATGTGCTTCATCTTCTTCACATGGATTTGTGTGGCCCGATGCGCGTGCAAACGATCAATGGCAAACGCTACATCTTAGTAATTGTTGATGACTATTCACGCTGGACTTGGGTCTACTTTCTTTGAAGAAAAGACCAAGCTCCTTAGATGATCATCACCTTTCTCACGAAAATACAAGTTCAACTCCGAAACTCCATCAGACAAATCCGTACAGACAAAGGAACTGAATTTGTTACACAACTCTTCGTGAATTTTATGAGAAAGTGGGAATTCAGCATCAGAAATCTATTGCACGCACACCAGAACAAAACAGAGTTGTTGAAAGACGAAACCGAACGTTAGTGGAAGCTGCAAGAACAATGTTAATCAATGCTAAACTCCCAGATTACTTGTGGGCAGAAACTGTATCTACTGCATGCTATACTCAAAACCGTTTTATGATTACAAAATGCCACAACAAAACGCCTTTCGATCTTGTCCACAACAGAAAACCGAATCTCAAACACTTTCATGTATTTGGATCTCTTTGCTATCCGAATAATGATCGTGATGACTTTGGAAAGCTCAAAGCCAAAGCTAACATTGGAGTCTTTATTGGATATTGTGATAATTATAAAGGTTTCCGAATCTGGAATCGTAGAACAAAGGAGGTTATGGAAACGATTCATGCTCATTTTGATGAACTTACGGAGATGGCTTCTGAGTATAACAGCTTGGAACCCGGTCACAACCACTTAAACTTCCCCCAAACCCCATCATCAGCTGAACAAAGCCCCCAGCTCACTCGTCAACAAATGGAAAGGTTATTTGCTCCTCCGTTCAGTGACGATATTGATGAACGTTCTCCAAGTGTATCCGCTGTTTCCGCTGCTCAACCTGATAATACTCATATACCTGATACACCTGCTACAACAACCACTGTTGAAGATGCACCACCAGTTAACTCTACTACAACAGTTGAACAAACCGCTTCCAACAATGATGAACCGGCTGATGATGTTCTGAATGAAGTACCCCCACCTGCAGATTTTGATCCAAATGCGTTCTTTAACCCGTTTTCTAATGAAACTGCTGCACCTGATGTCGCGGAATCATCAACAAGCCATTTGAATCCTCAAAATCTGCACAACGTATACCAACATCAACCCTCCATACATAGATGGACAAAATACCATCCTCTGGAAAATATTATTGGCAACCCGAATCAACCAGTCGTTACGAGGTAACGTCTTCACACAGACGGTGAACATTGCATTTATGCACTCACTGTCTGCCAAACTGAACCCAAAAACATTAAGGATGCAATGACAAAAGACAACTGGATTGAATCCATGCAAGAAGAACTCAACCAATTCAAACGTCTTGAAGTATGACAACTGGTTGAAAGACCAACAGGGGTCTACGTTATTGGTCTCAAATGGATTTGGAAAAACAAATTGGATGCTGAAGGGAACGTTATCAGAAACAAGTCATGTCTGGTGGCTAAGGGTTATAGACAGGAAGAGGGTATTGACTTTGAAGAATCATTTGCTCCGGTTGCTCGTCTTGAGGCTGTTCGGATATTTCTAGCGTTCGCAGCACACATGAACATCACGGTCTTTCAGATGGACGTCAAAACTACTTTTCTGAATGGTCAACTGAAAGAAACAGTTTATGTCAGCCAGCCAGAAGGATTCATTGATCCCGCGCTTCTGAACCATGTATACAAACTGAACAAAGCTCTATATGGTATCAAACAAGCTCCTCGGGCATGGTATGATAAGCTATCATCTTTCCTCATTGCCAATAACTTTACAAAAGGTTCGGTCGACCCAACTCTTTTCATACAATATCACGGGGAACATATTTTGATTGTTCAAATTTATGTGGATGACATCATTTTTGGGTCAACTCATAAAAAGTACTCAATCGCTTTTGCAAAACTAATGAAGAAACATTTTGAAATGTCCATGATGGGTGAACTCACGTTCTTTCTAGGACTGCAAGTTCATCAATCACCTCGTGGTATTGTCTTGAGTCAGTCCAAATATGCCCTTGAACTATTAAACAAATTTGGAATGCAAACCTGTGACACCTATGCCACACCAATGGCTCACACCAAGAAGCTTGACGCTGATTTACATGGGAAATTGGTGGACCCTACCAAATACCATAGTATTATTGGGTCTCTCATGTATCTAATAGCCAGCAGACCTGATATTGTCTTTGCCGTTTATCTTTGCTCCCATTATCAGTCGCGACCAACTGAAACCCACCTCTCAGAGGCTAAAAGAATCCTCTGATACATCATGGGAACCATTAATTTGGGGATCTGGTATCCGAAGAATTCTGGTTTTGAACTAATAGCTTTTTCAGACGCTGATCACGCAGGCTGCTTAGACTCTAGGAAAAGTACTTCAGGAGCACTACAATTTCTTGGTGACAAACTGGTGTTTTGGCAATCGAAGAAGCAGGATTGTACATCGCTGTCATCAACCGAAGCAGAATATGTAGCCATGTCGGCGTGTTGTGCTCAAGTCATTTGGATGAGAACACAACTCAAAGACTATGGTTACGTATTTGACAGAATCCCGATGTACTACGACAATCGGAGTGCTATTGCGATATCATGCAACTCAGTTCAACACTCTAAATCAAAGCACATCGATCTTTGATATCATTTCATCAAGGACCACGTGGAACAGGGTACTGTTGAATTATATTTTGTGGGTACAGAATACCAATTGGCAGATCTTCTCACCAAAGCCTTAGCTCCTGCTAGGTTTAATGAGTTGGTCCACCGGATTGGTATGAGGTGTTTGACTCAAGAGGAATTGGATGAACTCTTAAAACAGTCTTAAAAACCAGTCAAACACCAAAACATCTTTTGTAAATATTTTTCAAAAACAAAATACAAAAATATAAAATCAGATAAAACATCAAAAATATTCTTCTATCTATGTTTCTTTTAACATTGCAAGTACAACTCTTCCGTCAACACTCATATCTTTCAAAATTCAGTATTTTTCCGATCAAGTGTTGAGGGGGAGAAAATAAATACTTAACTGTTTCAAAATAACACTGTACTTGCATGTTACCTAATCCCGGTTGTTTCTTTAACAAGGTGGTCACATTTCTGGTTCACTGACACTCCTCGGACTAAAATTTATACCCTTTCATTATTTCTTAAGTCGAGGGGGAGTGTCGTCAAGTTTCTGTCTTAAAAATCTTTAGTTTGGTAACCAAAAATGGAAGTTAAAGGCTTTGGGTGAAAATGGAAAAGGTGGAGGGACTAAAAGTGTCAATAGCTTAAAGTATTTTTTTCTTAAAAACACTCCACCAACCTCATTTATTTCATCACATTTAATACTCACCAAACATATCCTACGCTTAAAATTCGTTCAACAAATCCGTGTTTTGGATCATCAATTTGTAAGTTGTTTCATAATCTTAACGTGTTTACAAACATTGGTTTTGATTTTTATACGAATCCAACGGTCAAATTTTTGTATATGATTGATTTTGTGTTCTACGCATATGCGTTTGAACACATGATCAAGATTGTGTGTTTATGGTTAAAAAGACAGCGTCAAAACGTTTCTACAACATCAATGACATCATTTTTATCCTCAAAATGCACCCAGATACACGAATTTATGGATTTGGGAAATTAGGGTTTATGCGTGGGTTTGGGCGTTTTCATTTGTGAACGTTTTTTGGAGATAAAGATTGTTATAATAGGTTGTTTTAAAGTTGAATTGATCATATTTAAACCCAGAACTTGCCCAGAAACACAAAAATTGAAAGAATTGAAATTTAGGGTTTATGTTCATACGGTTTGGGTATTCTTGATTCATGACATGTTTGACGTTAAAACTTGGATAAAACAACTCTATTGGCTCCCTAGACTTACCAGAAAAACTATGGTGCAAATCCTAGGGCTAGATTTCATACGCGTAATTCATGAACTTTAGGGTTTAGTCTTACGCGTAAGACTTCCTACGCGTAATTGTTTGATGTGTTTTCATGCCATGATCTGTTATAGAATGAATGTTAATGTTAATATTGATGTTATGGTGATGTTATTTCAGGCTTGCTACTCGTAAAACTCAGAATCAAGGTTGTTAACCATCTACGCATAAGGATCACCTTACGCGTAGCATGTTATGCGTAAGAGAAATCTTACGCGTAGCGTTACGCGTAAGGTTCTACAAAGGGACTACGCGTATCCTGTGAAGGATATGCGTAAACAGTGACCTCTACGCATAAGGTCTACTCTTACGAGTAAGCCTTACGCGTAAGGTTTTATATACGCCTACGCGTAAGCTTCAGGCATAAGGTCCCCTTTTCCTACGCGTAATATTTCTTACGCGTAAGCAAGGATCCTACGCATAAGCTTGCATCTCCGCGTATATTTATCTTGTTTACGCATAAGCTACCATTTCTACGCATAAGCCTTGATCAAACCTTCATTATGAATTGTTACGCGTGCAAACTTGTAAATAAATAAATCATATCGTCACGAAACCAATAATGTCACTAATAAGCTTAAACGTTCAATATGTTGTGCTAAATAAGTGATAACATAAACTTTAAAACTTAAAGTTAACTAACTCACGAAACTTATCGCGACATCATTGGACTATTGAACAAACAAGTGACTTTCGACTCGTAACTATCATTGACATTGCACATACAATAATTAGACAATAAAACCTTCTGTTGACTAACATTATGTCTTTCGATATGTTGGTTCTTTTGGCTAATGTTATTTCAGATCACGACATGGCTGCTCAAATGAATGTGGATGCACCAAATGTTCTCACCATTGCCGATATCTTCCCACATGGCTATCCAATGAAGATTGGAAAGAACAATCTCATAGTTGACTTTGAAACTCTCACCTGCTCGGAATCTTCTTGTCTCATTGCAGTGGATATTTTGAAGAATCATCCCTATAAGAACATGCTCACCAACTCGCCATCGTTCCGAAATCTACATATAGCAATTCGGAATACAATGCGGATGGTCAAATGTCAAATGTTGTGACGGTGACGCTCAATCACAAGCAACTCACCATCACTCCTGCAGACTTACGGGCTGTTCTCCTCATTCCTGACATCTTACCAACTGAATTATCTGCTGCACCTACTGAAGAGACTGTTCTGCAATTCTTGATTGATATTGGGTATGACGAAGCTTCAGGGGTTATCATTAAGCATTCTCACGTGGATCTCAAGAACATCCCTCATCCTTGGAGAACCCTTTATATCATCATCACAAAATCCATTTCTGGTCGTGGACGGCTATGAGCATCTCAAGCTCGTGGAACGAAAATCTTCGGCTCGATCAACATGAAGCACATCGAAGTTGAAGCTCTGATTTGGGATGACATGATGACATTCCTCAAAAAGCTTGGCTAAAAGATTCCTTACATCAGATACACTAAACGGTTGATCCAGAGAGCACTTGGGTATAACCCTGATATCCCCAAAAGAATCAATGACCCCGAAAATCTTGACATATTGTCTGAACCTACCCTAACTGTCAGATTTAAGGAGTCAACGACCAAGAAACAAGGTGCTGTGTTGCGAGATCACCTTATCTCAGATGAACTCAAAAAGCTCTATTCTTATAGAAGATATTTGGTTGTGGTAAAAGAGAACAAAGTTGGATTTCTGGATGATAAATCTTCTGGTACACCTACCAGGAAAACCAGACGAGGAAGTGCAGGAAGTGCTGCAAGCACTAAGAGTAAAAGAAAGTTTCCCAAGAGGACACCTCCAAGCAAAATTAGAGTTCCTTCCAAGGAAGTTGTTCCTATTCCCGTACCTAAGCCTGAACCGCAAAGAAAGCTAATAGACGAGGACTCTGAGGGTACTGCATCAGATGAAGAGATTTTCTACTCTGAAACTGCTAAAGATGACACTACAACAGTACCTAAACCTCCCAGTCCTCCAGTTGACCAAGGAAAAGGGAAGACTCCAGTACTTGTGCCTTATAAAGAAAGCTCTGATGAAGAGCAACTGGATTCTTCATACAGGAAAAAGTTCAAATTCATTAGACTCCAACACGTTGCAAAGGAATTTGCTAAGGATCAAATGGGTGGCCCCGGAGGGTCAAGTGGTAGAGTTCAACCTACACCAAATCCTGATGCGGTTAATCAACCCGATAAGGGATCTGGTGCCACCACTTTGGAACAACAACAAACGCGTTTGGAGGACACTCTTGAGTATGACTTTGAAGAACCAATAAAGGAAAAGACTGAAAAGACTTCTGGTGATGAAACAAAGACTGATGATACGACTAAGTCTGGAAAAGATGATGACGCTGATTATGATAAGCTTCTTCTAGACAGTCCAACACGTACCAAGGAGAAAATCTCGGAACCACCAAAGGACTCGGAGTCTCCTCATCTATCTTCATCATCAGATTCATCTTCTCACTCTTCACCACCACCATCAAAAAGACCAACCAAATCATCATCCAAATCAGTGAAGAAGCCAACTACATCTTGGATGTCTCATGCAAAGTCACGAATCATTAAAGCTGTCAAACAGGTCAGAGAGAAAAATATTACTTAGAAGAAGTTAGATTTTCTTGCTGACCAGATACAATATCTTCATGATGAACAAGACGAGATGAAAGTTGAAAGGGAGTATGTCCAGAAGCTCATGAAAGATGATCTTCAAGTGAAAATGGACGAGATGATCAAAGGATACTCTCACAAGTTCCTCATGGAGGTCGTTCCTAAACTGACAAAGAGATGTATACCAGACAACTATATCCGAATCTCTTACATCTGGCCAAACAAGCAATGAAATCAACTCCAATGAATTTGAGCATCAATCCAGTTGAATCCACAATCTTCTCAGATGATGAATTGGTGAACCGGCTAGTAGCTCAAATGTCGAAACGCTCTGCAACGTTTGCCTCCCACGAAGCTAAATTATTTGAAGCATTGCTGGAATACCAACTCAGGTCATCATTCAGAGAAGAAGCTGTAAGGCCTAAACGTTCAAGAGATGAAGAAGACAAAGATCAGGATAAGGATCACGAACCCAAACGCACGAAGAAGTCTGATGAATCATCCTCCATTCATTATTCAATGCAGCCTCCACCCCAAAGGACTCCAGCTCAACAAAGATCCCATCCTCGCTCTTCAACTAAAAAACATCAGGATTCCGAGACACCACCCCAGACTCAGAAAACCGGTGATCACTTTAAGTATACGGGTGGTGACAATGAAAAAATCCCTGAGCCACAACAACAACCCATCTCTCCTGAAACAGCTAAGAAACCAGAATCTTCAACCAGGCCAAAGAAAAAGAAGGAAAAGGCGCCTATGACCGACGTCTTATCATGGCTGGACGAAGATGATACTGAATTTGAATGGTTCTCGAAGCTTGTTGATTCCACTCCCTACCCATCTGAAGGTCAAGAGGTGACAGAATGTAGTACATTGGAGCATGCGAAACTACTGCAAGAAAAATTCCGTGTGAAAAAGATGACGAAATCCAAGTTGAAGCGAATCAAGAATGAAGCATTTCAACTGCTAAAAGACAGCTCAGAAAGTGCTATCGAAGTCGAGTATCACCTTGATAATATAGCACGAGCCATGTCTAACAATATGGATTGGCTCAACCCAGAAGCAAACATCGACTTCACCAAACGGGACAATCCTCCATATTACACCGAATGGTCCAAACCTCTACCAACAATTGGCCAACCAGATTAGCCTAGGATTCCATTCAGACATTTCTTCAACAAAGACTTGGAATTTCTTCTTCACGGTGGCGATGGTTCAAGGAAATACGCAACATCTTTGACACTTCCATTCCCGGCAGCCATATACTCTAACTGCATAGCCATCGAGGAAAGAGCTAACCACATGTTCTCCAACAATGTGGAAGAGTATGACCGTGATGCACTGTACACTACAAGAAAAACGGGTATTTAGGAGGGTGGAAAACCGTGCCAAATACTCAAAAATCCGTGCCAAATGCTATTTGGCACGGCTTTGGCACGCTTTTGGCTCTGTCCTAAATATGAGGGTGCCAAATACATTTGGGTCGGGTTGAAACTGTGCTAAATAGTATTTGGAACGGTTCATGGGACGGTTAACTTTGTGGTGCCATGAGTGAGGTATTTGACACGACGGACAATCTTCCGTTCCAAATTGGCATTCGTCACACTTCTATATCTCGTGCCAAATGCGTATTTGGTACGAATTCATCTCCCGTGCCAAATGCGTATTTGGTACGGTTTTTATTTTATCGTGCCAAAATTAACTAGGACGGTATCTACCGTGACAAACGTATTTGGCACGATTTCTATTTTTTGTGCCAAACACACCAAAAAACATTTGGCACGCTTTTGAGTTCATTATAAAAATCATTTGAAACGGTTTTGCATTCGTCAATTAATTATTTGGCACAATTTGCGTAATCATTGTTAACGTGGATTAGCACCATTTTCCATTACAAATAGGTTTTAGTATGCAATCATATCAACTAACCATCTCAAATATGCATAAATATAATTTAATCGAAGCCAAATATAATTGAACTCAAATTTTATTAATCATCCATAAAATCAAGTCAGCATGGTCATTTAAATACCATAAAGTAAAAAATAACACGCCCAACATCCTTGTAAACAATGGTCTTTAGAATAATGAAATCATAACTAGAACTCAATATAAATCATTAAGACGATTTATTACTAACGGAAATGAATAAAGCTCATCGGATCACGTTTTCATCATAAACCCTGCATATTACAATAATCCAACATTAGAAATATGTATGAAACAATAAAAAAAAATTGATATACAAAATAGCAATAAAAAAGGTATACAAGTTTTAAAACGGGTCAATGTTTCAAACTCAAAACTGAGCCGGGTCTAATGGGTTCAATATCATCCTAATGATTTTAGCTTCATTTAAAACAGGTTAACTGGGTTGAAACTTTTTGTTAGATTCATTGAAAATGGTATTAAATTAGCAAACATTTTGAATCAATGTGGCTTCTGTAATGGGTATAGTATATATTTTTTACTATAATACCATAGTATCGATTCAGTGTATAGATTTATAATACAAAGCTTCAGTATAGAATTGATACATGAAACAAAGGTAAATGTAACAGAAATTGGATCAAACTTGGTTTACCTTTTTATATAGTTAGCCCAATGTCCATACTATTTGAATATTTAAATCCGAAATAACTATATAACCCTTTTTTGCCAAACTGAGATAAAAATAATAATAAATAAATAAATAACTTTAAAAAAAAACATAAAAAAGAATAAACTTACTGTTTATTGCGGCAAAAAGGATATCTTCATTAAGAACTCCAAGACACTCTAACATGCTCCTGCAATACCCTTTTTTCCGCATTATCTTCAGCAACATCCATAAGTTCTTTGTTGTTGCCAAGATGAACGACATACGTCTTGGGCATCTTAACCCTGCAACGTAGAATTTAGAAATGTCAATTAAACAATTGAAAAGTTTATTCAAAAGCATATAATTTCAACATATTTGTTTTAGCTAAGAAAAGTAATTAGGGAGATTCAGAGAGAAAGTAAGGCATACTTTAAGCGTTCTTGAGTCTTATTCTTTCAATATTCAGGTGATACATAGGAATCAATTATTGGTATGATGACCATCGACATCTGCTTACATAATCCAATTTGAAGTAATGCCCTCACATTTGTTGGATCCACCATAGCACCTTTGCGGTACTCTAGGGGCATCTTAATTCAGACCAGCATCCATCAATTTTCCGGCAACAACAGTGTTCAAAACAACTAAATCAGCTTTATGGCAGTATTTATAGCTTCTTGACCTCTAGCTGAAAAGACCTAACAACATAGGAAAAATAGCATATAGAACAATAAACTTGAGGTAAAATTATAACATCAAGGGAAGAGTTAATTATGTTAGCAGGCTAAATCATACAGATGATTATCAACATCTGTTTAGATTCCTCATATGTGTATCTTTTGCACTGAACATCATAAATGACAGTATGACACTTGTTCTCAATGATACATGGATATGTATTAATCAAAGAAAGAATATGACTAAACATCATGAGTCAACAAATATAGAGACGACATATAATACAAAAAACCAAATAGTACCTAACATTAATCGCCTTCTATATAACGTGTTGTTCCTTGCAAAAATAAGCATCATGGTATCACCAGCCACTCTTCTTAGAAGAATATACAAGAGATGGTTCATACCCACTTTTTCCTTAGTCAAGAGAAAGCAGTAAAGGATACTGATAATCACAAGTGAAGGCTTTAAGGGAATTATTGTAAGGCTCTAAACTAAGAGAGATACTAAATGGCATCAATATCACCTAGTGTTTGCTTATGATCTATGCCTAATCAGAATGTCTTCTTGCATGATGAAAAATCAGAATGTCATGGAAGTCCATTAACAGTGACAAAGCCAAGATTTGATATATGGGTGGGCCAAATAGTAACATAGCGATTTACCATTAAGAGTATCATTACTTTTGTGAATGATACAACATAAATTTAATCACAAGACTGAACTAAAGATGTAAAAAAGTAAATGTAACAATGGCTTTACACGCATATGAGAGATATGTATAAGATGATGTGAGCATAAAATAACCCTTTAGACTAAAGGATACTTTCAAACTTGAATAAATGAGAAGTTATAAGAGTATTATACAATCACCATGTTAAATTTCTCCGTATAGTAGTCATATCGCAATTAAGATAAGCTAGTTCTTCTACATGGGAGGACCATATTGAGTTTTATTGGACCAATTTATATATAATAGTATTAAGTTCAGCTATTAAACAACAAAAAATGTTTTTAACCAAATACCATCCTAGGGTGTGTTTATTTAAGCTTATATGTGGCTTATAAGCTTATTTGTGTTTCGGCTTATATTTCATAAGCCCTAATTTTTTGGCTTATTTTGAGACTTGTGGGTTTATATTAGTTTATTATAATATGATAAACTTATATAAGCCCATAAGTCTAAAAAAAAGCCGGAAGTTGAGGCTTATGATATATAAGCCGAAATCAAATAAGCTCATAAGCCCACATATAAGGTTAAACAAACACCCCTTAGTATATATTAGCTTTTGGGGCACATACAACAATGTACTTCTTTGGTCTAAAACTATAATCAGTTTTACTAAGCAATCCCAAACAGCATTTGAAAAATGAGAACAGATAACCATGTTATTGTAAACATATAAGGTATTAAAAACATAAATCTACACAACACTGATTAACAAATACAAAAGCAATAATCTTAAATAAGTATAAGAAGATAAATCTTTATCAAACATCTCAAATAAGCATAAACACATATATCATACACATGATTGATTATCAAACACAACTTTGCTTACTTAATTCACACAGACTACATCCCCTTTTAAGGAACCATACTAATTTCTAACAACAAAAGAAATAAATCATCCAATCGACCAATTTTCAGATACAAAAAGCCACAGATAAATCACACTATCCATTAATTCAATACTGAAGATGAGTACTTTCATACCTCAAACTATATATTTAGGTGAAGAATTACTTTGCCGTGTGGTTATGGTATTGGATAACTTTTGGGGAAATTATGGAGCGTGAATATAATATATATTAAGGAGATTTATTAGTCATTTCAAATCACAGTTACGATATATATGGAGAGAAAGTCGTGATTGCATTGGGTCAAGAGGAAACCTTGGAGGGAATGAAAATACTGGAGGGATTTTTTTGTGTTTGAGATAGTTTGGTGTTTGGATAGTTTTTGTAAGTGAGTTCCAAAAACGTCTGAATATTGTAAGGGAGTGTTTGTTTCGGCTTATGTGTGAGCTTATGAGCTTATTTAATTATGGCTTATATAACATAAGCCTCAGTTTTGTGGCTTATATCAAGACTTATGCGCTTATATAAGTTTATCATATCATAACAAACTTATATAAGCACATAAGTCTCAAAATAAGCCGAAAAATTGCGCCTTATGTTATATAAGCCAAAATCAAATAAGCTTATAAGCTCACATATAAGCCAAACAAACACCCCCTTAGACCGGGCACACCTATGACCTTCATTTTGCCTCACATCAGCTTTCTTTCTCCGACAACCTACAAACGACTTTTACCATATCAAGACGACCTATACTACAAAAAAACATATCTAAAAAAAATACATTTTAATCAAAAAAACACACATACACGACCTTGGTCGTCTGCTCGACCTAAAACTTCTTCCGACCTCCAGCGACCGACACAACCACATCAATGGCGACCGACTCGACCTTGTGGCGACCGAAGGTCGACTGACCTTGGTGCGAGTAGCCTTATGTCTAATAATCGAGCTTGTCGGTTCAAGATTTTATCGATCTCAAGTTATGGTTAGAAATATATTTGGATTTTTTTTATCTTTCACGCGTCTTAATTTGATTAAGTAAATTTTTTTTAATATATTATATAGTTCTTTTTATAAGTTGATGTTGAATCTTAGTTATGCATGTTATATCAAAATCTTGATTCATTAATAAGATAACTATATGTGTTTTTGTTAGTAATTATAGTTTACACTCATGTTCGAGCTTTCACAATTTCGGCGCTCGAATTACGGAGGTATATTAGGTGACAAATAAGTATTAGTGGGCTCGGTTTAATTGTGCAATAAGCTGATACCCAATAGGGTTTACCTTTGATGCCTCATGTACTCTATTTATAGTTGATTAATAATATTGAATAAGATACGAAGTTCACATCATTCTAACACATACATCTGAGTCAAAGACACGCCCTGCCAAGTAACCAGAACATATATGACCTAATCAATCTTTTGTTTATCTTTTTTTTATATATAATATGAATATTTTTAACTTGAATTTAAATAAAAAAATATTTATTTAAGAAACGTCAAAGTTAACTCACCAAAAATTAAAAAGGCGACGTGTTTTAAGTAATATGATAAATACTCTTCAATAAACAAATTAATTATAGAGATTAAAAGTTAATGATGAAGGCTATTGAATAATTAATAAAATCAATTATAAATTTAATTTGATGTCCAATATAATACAAGCATAATATAGTCAACACGTGCGGGAAAAAAGGTGTGAATTGGGTCAATTTTTTAAAGATGTTCTAAATACATAAGAACTAAAAATAATTTATAAAAATCGCCCCAAATATATTTGCATTATTCACAACATATAAAAACTGTTCCAAATACATAAGTATTTAGCATCAGCATTAGATAGTGTTCCAGATACATATAGGTATTTGGCACTGTTCGCACCAACCGTTCCAGATACATGAGTATTTAGCATCAATAGTAGATAGCGTTCCAAATACATATACTATTTGGCACAAGTGGTACCAACCGTCCCAAATACATAAATATTTGGCACTGGTAACTCAAACCGTTCCAAATACACATGTATTTGGCACCATTATTAGAAATCGTTCCAAACACATACGTATTTGGAACAGTTTCTTAATAACAGTCTCAAATACCTGTTTTTTTGTCACGGTGACCCCAAAGTGCCAAATATGTGTATTTGGCACGATTCTTTGACCGTTCCAAAACGTTTCGTCCCAAAAACCTCCTTTTCTTGTAGTGGTATGGGATTCACCACTGGTCGGAACGCCGAAGAATCTACTACAGAAGCTGCCAGGTTCAGAAGTCTCAACATGAAGTGTTCAGTACTAAGAGTATCGTTGCCATCAAACATGTTGATCTTTCGTCTAAATGGGACTACACTTTCCTCAAGAATATTATGGTGAAAAGGCAAGACGAAAGGGATTATGCATTCTCTGAAGCGGACTTTGAGAATTTGTCTATCAACGACATTGAAGACATGTACCTTGCCAAAGTACAGGGTCGCATGAGACAATTTTCAACTGAAGTTCAACGTGAATTCATCAAGTCCTTGTTGATATTCATCGACGCATCGTCATCGAGAACGTGTAGAAGATCTCCATTGCGGTTGAATCATATCGAGTGTCAACTTCACTCCACCTCAGCTAGATCTTCCCGAAATTAACCAGCTTTCACAATACACTCTCATTAGCAAACCATTCGGAGTGGTTTACCTCAGTGAAACACTACGCAACTGCTGATGGCGTGTAGAGATCTTCACAAGTTTGGGGATCACACATTGAAGAAGGTTAGGGACGGATTAGCTTATAGGTTGAAGGATATTCATGAAGGAATTGGGTCTAAAAAGCGATGGAATGCTAAGGAAAGACGGGATGTGAAGAGGATCATCACCATGATTGATGAAAGGTTGTATCGAAGGGATCAGTTCAGAACGCTGGAGAGCTTTGTAGGCGGTCGTCGCAGGATTGCTCTCGCCGGCTATCAACGCCCAGTTCGCATTCTTGGAAACATTGACGGACTTCCTGGTACCCCTTGAACTGCTTCTATTTCATTATATTTTGGATGTGTGATTTTATATGTCTATGGCTTGTGCACACATAACTGTGTACAACCCGCACTTGTAAATAAAGGACCCTGTGGTACGCATCAGTGCCACAATCCTTATAAAAGGAGCGAAAGCTTCTTACTTTTGAGTAAAACCTATCAAACCTTTCACTTTTCAAGGTTTTGCTCAAAAGGACAAGTACTTCCCCTTATATGTTTTCAAAACCTCAACCGTTTATATCACTTGTTGAGGGGGAGTATTTGACTTAAAATCTTTGTTCAACAAATTGTTCTCAGTGGTTATCTTCCCACAAAACTCAAAATGGACATATTTATTCTCAACATTTCTTCAAAAATAACATTTATATGCCATTTTTGAGGGGGAGAAAAATACGTGATAAGAAATATGTTGTGTTTTGCTCTTGAATCCTCGTGTGAAAAGACATCAACCAACGAATTGACGAGCTCTGAAATGCTAGTAACTCGAAAAGACTTGTCCTGGACGGGTAATAATTTCAAACTAGTTCGCTAGTAATGTAAACGTGTCTCGCAAAGGACTTGTCCGAGTAGGATGTACCATTCGAGAAACTCTTGATAGACATGAAATTTGACGGGTTTGACAACCTTTCGAGGTTATCCACACCTTCAAGGTAGTTATTAGAGCTAGTTGTCACCTAAAAGCTGACAATGTAACTCTATAACTATGCAACGTAACCGTGTCTCGCGGGGAATTGTCTATCTTGAGTCAATCAATTCAAAAAGTGTGCGCTCTTTCCTCACTTTGCAGATTTCTGTTAAAACTCTGAAGCACATGTTGAGGGGGAGTATTTCTGAAAATCTAAAACTCTCGAAGTGTTCAAACATGTTTTTCATTTACAAACACTTTGGGAGATTTCCAAGAAAATGGTTTTATGGCAACATAGGTTAGTCATGGAGTTATAAGGTG
This sequence comes from Chrysanthemum makinoi, assembly GCA_910596185.1. Taxonomy (NCBI): domain Eukaryota; kingdom Viridiplantae; phylum Streptophyta; class Magnoliopsida; order Asterales; family Asteraceae; genus Chrysanthemum; species Chrysanthemum makinoi. Next base: position 2,097,466 of record OU343220.1, read on the forward strand.
ACTAAGGTTAGGAATAACCGTCCTATGATCCGCCAGAGCCGGAGGGATCTACCCAAGGACACTACCAATAGTTAGAATTAGAAGTCCTTAGGTATGATTATAAAAATGAGAAAATGAGAAACGGAGAAAGAAGGAGTTGAAGAATTAAAAAGAAAAGCAAAAAAAAGGGTGAAAAGAAATAGCCCTCCAAATTATTCAACTTAGGGCAGACACCGGGTTCAATTCATATGCTACTGGTTGTCACTAGATGACACCGGTATTGAAGATTAAAAGTCGTCATGGACCCAGTGACGCATGCACTAAACCTTCTTAGCCACTCAAGTTTCTACCAACAGAAGCTTGTTTCATTCTCACTGGGAACCCTACGTAAACTATCGGCTTTCTCTTAGAGATCGCTGGTATTGAAGAAGGAGACCCTCTCCCTAGTCTCCGCTCAGGAAAACCAAAACGCACTATTGAGTCTAGAGCCACGAGATTCATCAAAAGATCTCTTAGGAACACTTGACATTTTATCACTTGTCATTCATCACCAACACTTAGGGGGGGATTGTTGGAATCACTCCTAAACCTAAATCAAGTGTTAGTGATTCATATGTAATAGTTAGCTTAATTATGGCCTTTATGTTTGTTATTAGCCTTAGGCTTATGTAGAAGGCCCATAAGCCTAGGCCTAGCCCAATAAGGAAAAGGATGGGAACTAGGAGTGTTGCCCTAGCTTCCCTCCTATAAATACCTTGTAATAACCCTCACTTGAGGGTTGGTTGTTCATTTTATTCACTCTCTTTCATTCTACGCATAACCGGTTTACTCTTTACATGTGTGCGTGTGTTTAACGAGTTCAACCGACCTCTATTTCTTCTCTATTTCTTTCATTGATGCTTGTGTTGTAAAACTGGTGACCTAACACCTTGGATATTACCCAATCCATGAACACCCCTAATAGAGAGTGGGTCGACCGAATGAAGCTAAGGATGTGGGAATTTGTATTTGACTTGAATTGCAAGTTAAGTTTAGTATATAATGAACACTTTGGTTCATAATTCATTCATTACTTAGAAAACCATAAACTCTAAACTAAATCTCTCCTCCCTTCTAGACACCAAAAATAAGTTTATATAAGATTTAGAGTTAATTAAATAAATGGTCTTTGTGCTTTGTCGGGTTTAACAGATTTAGTCCCTATATTTTTTTTGCGGATCTCGTCCCTATGGTTTTGACCCGTTATGGTTTTGGTCCCTTGACCATTTTTTCTGTTAGTTTGACCGTCAATGATGGTTAAAATGACACGTATACCCTCGTTTGTCTTAGCATATAGTCATTGTGGTTTGTCTCGTATAACAAATTTAGTCCTTTGTTTTTTTTTTTGTTTTTTTTTTTATTTATTTTTTTTAACTATTTAATTCACATTAGTACTAAATTTTTATTTCATTTTTTTTAATAAATTTTTACTTTTATTTCTTATCGCATATTTAGTCAAAATTTTCTTAAATTATAAAAAGTTTTTTTTTTTTTTTTTAATTTAAAACCTATGTCAAACCTTTAAAACTTTTAAAGTTTAAAGTTTTATTTTTTATAATTTTGAACAATATTTTTTTTAATTCAAAAAAGATTAAAATTTTGACGGATTATGTCAAAACTTTTACAGAAATTATGTCAAAACTTTTTTTGTCAAAAAAATTATGTCAAATTTTTTTAAAAATTTTAAAGTTTAATTTTTTTTAAATAGATTATGTCAAAACTTTAAAAACAATATTTTTTAACAAATTAAACATCTAATATTTTAACAATTTTTTTTAATTTAATATTTTACTTTTTTTAAAGTTTTTTAACAGATTAAAATTTTATAATTTTGAAAAATATATGTTTTAATTAAAAAAAATAAAATTTTGACGGATTATGTTAAAATCTGACTTTAATTATGACGAAAATTTAACCCAATTTTTTAAAATGCTTTTTGTGAAAATTTTATAAAAAAAATATCGTAAAAAGTTCAAAAAAAATTTTAAAAAATCTCTCAAAAAAGTTTTAAAAATATATGTGAAAAACTTACTTAAAAAACTCAGACAAAAAAATTTTGAAATAAAAAAAATATAAATAAAAATGTATTAATAATATTATTAATAAAATATTCGGAAAAAAATTTAACCACCCACGGGGATCAATAAAGTTCAGACACAAAAATTTGGAAAAAAAAATATTAATAACATTATTAATAAAAAATTTGGACAAAAAAATAATTAAATAAAGTAGGGATCAAATTCGTGATATGCTACAAAACACAGAAATACCAAACCCGTAACGGGTCAAAACCATAAGGACGAGACCCACAAAAAAAAAGTATAGAGACTAAATCCGTAAAATCCGACAAACCACATAGACCATTTATGTAAATAACTCTAAGATTTATGTAATGGCTCGTGGCACGTAGTTACATAAGTAGTGCAATATAGTGACATACACATTATACACATTTAATTGAATCTGGTTATAGAAGATTGACTTTTAAGGAAAGAAAATTGGACCCTTTTCCATTGACCCTATTGGTCAATGAATAAAACATAAGTGTGTAATCATTGATTAGTTGTGTCCGTTTTTCCAAAGTTGTCAAGATCGAGATCTTACACAGGATCGTTTTCGTCTTTGTAAGATCGTGATCGTAAGATTCTACTCAAATGTTAATTCTTAATAGTTTATGTAATTTTATACAGATTTACAAATTCTAATAAACTATAACAATAAAATACTATGAATGTTTCATATAAATGTTGTCCTAAATTATAATTAGAAAATGTTTAATATGATTAACATGTTGTTTTTTGAATTCTACAAACAAACAACCCATGAATTTGTAGTTTTTTAGTTTGTAATATGAGAAAAGTAAGATCGGATCGGATTAGATCGTAAGATCGTATGGTAAAGATCGGGATCCTATAAGATCTTAAGCCTGCAAAGATCCTATGTAGGATCCGGATCGTTTTTACTTTGCAGTATCGTAAAATCGTAAGATCCTAAGATCAGGATCGGGATCCTGACAACTATGCGTTTTTCATTGAAGGTTGACTAACATGATTACATGAGTATCATAAATTAAAAATGTGTTTTGGTTCTTAAAATTTGCTTCTATTACATTAAATTTTGAGTTTGTTATACACTCTTTAAAACTAATTTTGTTGAGCGCATATGGAAATGATGTACAGTCAAATCACAGCGTAATTATCAAATAAATTTGTTCGAATTATAACGTAAATTACAACAAGAACACTTTATTAGATGATAAGTTAGTTGAAACCTCTACCAAAAGTGTGCTAGTATTTAAGGGAGTAGTAGTTATGCTGGATTTTATAAGTATTTGATAGTATATTAAGGGAGTCAAATTTGCCGACCACCTCAAGCTTAATTTCTGTGGAAACCAAAAAGGTATATTTGTGCATGTGTTTTGCATTTTCTGTAGAAAGTTGAAACCTCTACCAGTATAAGTTGCAGCAAAGAACCTTACACATACACACCCATAAACACGAAACATGAACTTCTATACTACAACTATATTCTTTCTTGCTACAAGCACATTTTTATGTACCCTATATGTTGCTTCATGTTCTACTAATGAAGTTGATGCTCTCCTAAAATGGAAAGCAACTTTGCACAGCCAAAGTAACAACACCCTTTTACCTTCATGGATACATGATCAAAAAGTAGCGTCTCCATGCAAGTGGTATGGAGTTTCATGCAAAGAAAATGGTAGCGTATACAGATTAAACCTATCGTCCTCCAGTTTAAATGGTACACTTGATTCTTTATCTTTCAGTTCCTTTCCAAATCTTGTGTATTTTGAACTTAGTTTCAACTACTTTTATGGGATCATCCCATCTGAAATTGGTTGTCTTTCGAAGCTAACAGACTTGATTCTGTCCAAGAATCAATTGAGTGGATCAATCCCTGCCGAAATCGGTACATTGTGTTCACTTAAGCGACTAAAGCTACAATATAATAATCTAAGTGGTCCCATTCCAGAATCATTGGGTAACCTAAAGAATTTAGAATCTTTGGTTCTCATTGGGAATCAACTTTCTGGTCCTATCCCAGAATCATTGGGTAACCTAAAAAATTTAGAATATTTGATTCTCATGGAGAATCAACTTTCTGGTCCTATTCCAGAAGATATAGGAAAACTGAAGAAGTTAATTCGAATAGAGATGAGCACAAACAGATTTTCAGGTCAATTTCCTGATGGGATCTGCAAAGAAGGGAAACTTAAGAAGCTCGTAATTTTTAATAATAACCTAACAGGCCGACTTCCAAAGAGTTTATACAACTGCTCAAGCTTGACCCGATTACGGTTTGACGGGAACCAGCTCACTGGCGACATTTCTGAAAGCTTTGGTATCTATCCACACCTCGATTACATCAATCTCAACGATAACAAGTTTTATGGGGAGATCTCGGACAACTGGAGTAAGTGCAAGAACTTAACGACGTTTCAAATGGGAGGTAACCAAATCAGTGGTAACATACCTCCTTCTATTGGAGACTTGACTCGGTTACAACTCCTTAATCTTTCTTCCAACGATTTGGTTGGGCAGATACCAAAACAATTCGGACGGCTGACTAGCATGTTAAGCCTTGTCTTGAGCAAGAATCGACTTTCTGGAGTCATACCTCTAGATCTAGGGTCGCTAGGCGAACTCTCGTTGCTAGATCTTTCCATGAATAAGTTGAATGGTACCATTCCATCTTCTCTTGGGGATTGCTCAAAACTCTTCAACTTAAACTTTAGCAACAATGAACTTACTCATGAGATCCCAGAACAAATAGGTAGATTAGATCACCTGTCTCTTCTTGATTTGAGTCGCAATTCACTTACTGGTAAGATACCTTCAGCATTTTCAAGTCTGAGTAGTTTAGAGATGCTCAATCTTTCACACAATAAACTCTCTGGTTCTATTCCAAAAACCTTCGAATCAATGAATGCTGTGTGGATTATTAACTTATCATATAATCAGTTAGAAGGTCCCGTTCCCAGTGGTAAAGTTTTTAAAAGTGTTTCCATAGAAGCATTGCAAGAGAACAAGGATTTGTGCGGAAATGTTATCGGATTAAAACAATGTACAGCCAGATGGCGTAAACCAAAGGGGAATCCCAAACTCGCACTCATAATCTCCCTTCAACTTCTTGGAGCTCTTCTATTCAGCGGCCTCACTGGAATTATCGTTTTTTATAGTTGTAGATCAAAGAGGATGTCAACAATACAATTGGTGGATGAAGACACACATGGAAAAGTTTTTTTTTCCATATCTACATTTGGTGGAATAGATACTTACCATGAAATCCTAAAGGCGACCGAGGAGTTTAACGAAGCATATTGCATAGGAAAGGGAGGATGCGGAAGTGTGTACAAAGCCAAGTTGGGATCGGGTGATATAGTTGCTGTAAAGAGACTTCACTCGTCCTTTGAAGTGATCATTCACGATGATTTGCTAAACGAGATCAGAGTATTGACAAGAATACGGCACCGGAACATCGTGAAACTATACGGGTACTGTTTTCACACTCAAAACTCATTTTTGGTTTACGACTATCTTGAAGGCGGTAGTCTATCTGACATTTTGAGCAATAACAACGCTCAAAGTTTGAATTGGACGAAGAGGGTTAACATTATCAAAGATGTTGCATACGCTTTATCGTATATGCACCATGCTTGTTCACCCCCTATCGTTCATCGTGACATATCAAGCAAAAATATTTTGCTGGATTCAGAGTATGAAGCATGTGTTTCGGATTTTGGTACGTCCAAATTTTTGAATCCAAACTCATCAAACTGGAGTAACGTCGCAGGAACGCCTGGATACATTGCTCCTGGTAATTTATCTTCCATAATTATAATTCTAAATGCAAACTATCAAAGCTTCAGCTTAAGAAGAAGACTCATTGTATTGATAAACTTCTTGCAGAACTTGCTTGCACAATGAAGGTAACAGAAAAGTGCGATGTGTATAGCTTCGGGGTTCTAGTGTTGGAGATTATCAAAGGAAAACATCCAGGCGATATGATCGCTTATCTAACACCTCCAATGACTGAAAAGGTTGAGCTTAAAGATTTGGTGGATCATCGTCTTCCAGTCCCACTCTTGGAAATGAAGAAAGTTCTAACATCCATCTTGATTCTAGCGATAAAATGCATCAACAGGAACCCTGTGTTAAGGCCAACAATGTATGATGTATCCCATAAAGTTGTAGTTATTTGTGACATGCCTGAGAGTGATAACAGTATGTAGTATTAATGCTTTCTTAGGATTTGGTACTTGTGTTTGGAAGTTGTTTATAATCGGTATTCATTTCGCCATCCAAAAGGAAAAGGATATTTATGTGTTACTTTTGCAAGTTAAAACCCTTAACACTCCTTTGGCAAATTAGTAAATTAGGAACAGATAAAAACTTGAAGTGATTTTGCATACACAAAATCTAGTCCCCACACTACAAGAATTGGCAGAACCAGCTACCAAATATTGCCGACAACAAAAAAATGCTTGACTAAGGGACTTGTGCGTTGAATTTTTTTGCCAAAATAATGCCGACGACGGGGCATCGGCATCATCATAGTCAAATTTAACTTTGGATTTTCAGCCCAATTTTTGGCGGGTTCTTTTCGCTCTCAAATGTTCCCGACGACCAGGCGTCGGGAAGTAAAAGTTAACTAATATCTTGGCAGATTAGTGCGTCATTAGTGCTAATTACTTAGCTTGTTATAATCCCGACGCCCTGTAATTAGTTTTTACTATGCCGACGACATGGCGTCGGCATTATTATGCCACCAAAAAAAATTTGGCGCCAACTCGTCCCGCCAAAGTTTTACTTATATATAACCTAACCGATCATCCACAATTCAGCAAAACACAAACAATCCAATCGTCAATTCCCACAAAACACAAATAACAATGGTTGATTACACGCCGAAAAAGGAATGGTCAATGGTTTTACCGTCGATGTATCTCTTTAATGAAGTTCTTAATACATATGGCCTCAAAATTTATAATGAATATTGTTCTTATAAGAATATTAGCCCATGGATGAGAGATCAGATTTTGGAATGGTTGAGGAAAAAGCCATACTACAGAGACTTTTTGGAGGCACAAGTTGATGATGTCGGAGGAGAAAACATGTTGGACGCTCAAGCTGATGATGACGTTGGAAGAGAAAGCACGTTGGAAACAAAACTTGATGATCTAGGAAATATGGTAACAAATCTTGAAGCTATGTTTGAACATTTTATCAAGCAAAAGAAAGCAATGAAGGGAAAAGATGGTGCAAGTTCTAGCAAAGTGGGAAGTAGCAGCAAAAAAAATGAATGAGCGATGTTTGTTATGGTCTATGTCGTGTGTTTCGTTTGCTCGTCTAATTGTTTCGTTTTCTTGTCTAGTTGTTTCGTTTGCTTGTCGAGTGTTTCATTTGATCCGTTTCGTTTGCTTGTACATTGTTTCATTTGAGTATGTATGAAATGTATGTGGTTGAGAACTCTTGCGTGTTTTAAATAAAAGGTTTTCCTTTGGGGTTGTTAATTGTGATATTGTTTCTTCAGTTTCATTCTTTATGCATATGTAATTTAGTTTTGGAAAATTATATATTTGAAATACCATGTTGTTTAAAGGGGTGTTTGGACACCATAATCTAGTTAACTCAGAACATGGTCAACTTTACAAATCCATAAGGCGCTTTGATGTATAAAAATCTTGGGTGTGGTTCGACCCACCAAGAGACGGGTGTATATCATGTTCGATAACAAAAGATAGGTAGATCATCGTTGCTAACAAAGGTGCAAGGCGGCTGTTAAAGCAGCCTCGTGAAATACTTAAGTTTCACAACAACAACAACAACATTTTATTATACAACAACAATAACACAACAAACAAACAACAACAACAACAACACTACTACTACTACATATGAAGATTTTTTATGTCACATAACAGCTCACGGAGTATTGCAGCCTACTGATATGCGTGGTCGTGGTCGTCGGGATTCTTTGGTATTTCAAGTTTTGCCTCCAGCATCCTTACTTTGTCTCTAACACCTGTATTTTTTATTCCAGCATATTTATCCTAAGATCTTTGGCATTACAGTTTGAGCACTCTGTTGGTGCAGATCCATCACCTTGAGATGTTGAAGCAGAAGAGATTACTCGTATATGTAGATTATAACACCCGTTTTGTATAATTTGTAACGTTTAATGTATTTGAGGGTGTTTTAGCGATTATATATAAGTGTTTTAGCCGTTATAACTTGTTTTGGGATATCGACATATTGGTATTTGTGGTTTAGAGGTTTTGGTTGGAAACATCAGGTGTAGGTTGTGTAGATTTTTTCCGAAAAAATTTTCGGGAAAAATCTGAAATATTGCTGATGTGCAGCCTGTTCTGCAGCAGCAATATTATGTAGCCCGACGAGGGGTCGTCGGCATTATATCAATATAACTTTTATGTTTTATATGATCCTGATGCCCAGTCGTCGGTATCTGTTAGGTCACCATATTGTAACACAAGCATCAATATGTAAGAAATAGAGAAGAAGGTGATCGGTTGAACAACAAACACAATATACACGTATGAGTATGTGAAAGTTATGCGTAGGATATTATGAAATATGAACAACCAACCCCCAAATGGGAGTTTACAACATTATTTATAGGGGAAGGGAGCTAGGACAACATGTCTAGTCCCTTCATCATTATTGGGCTTGGGCCAAGGCCTATGGGCTTTCTACATAAGCCTTGCCATTTATAACTAACTTAAAAGCCTAATTAAGCAACCTATTACATATTGATTACCAACACTTGAAATATAGTTTAGGAGTGATTCCAACAATCTCCCCCTAAGTGTTGGTAATTAATGACTTAAGTAATTTTGAAACGTTGTTGGTGCGGATGTAATAGTTGCTTTGACGTCTTCTGACATTCTTCTTTCTTGTGAGAAGAAGTGTCTTGATTCTAACAATCTCCCCAGTGTGAGGATCTTGTTTCTTTTGAAGTTTTCAGCTTTGACGTATTCAAAATCATAGTTCTTTGTTCTTTGTTCTGTTGTGGATATGGTGATGTTATGTTGTTATTGTCTGCATCAGGTCTGCTTCGTTACTCAGGTGTCTCCACGTCCTTCTCCAACATGCTCACATGCTCTTTGACGTTGGATTTCAGTTTTGATGTAGTTCTCTAAGTCTTTAAACTTTGTAGATTCTTTGGCTTTTAGGAAGAATCATTCTGACTTTTGTGTTGCCTTTCGAGAGAACTTCAAATTGTGTTGTTGTTGGTATGAGCGTGTGGAGAATCAGCACGATCATCTCCCAGGAGCATCCATAAGAAGAAAACATAAGAATGGGTTAGTGATAAACAACAATCGATCATTGTGGTCGTTTCTTAGAGAATTGACCACTACGATTGTTCTTCTGATGAATTTCTTGATTCCATTCACCTTGGTCGGGCGAATCAGCCGTCCGAATCCCGTGGAGGGATAGTTGGCATTACATTGAACAAGTTTAAGTAATGACCCATATCATTAGGACTCGATTCTTGAAAGGAATCTCCTTAGCGGGATTACCAGCACTTACAAGTTTGAACTTCGAGCGTGTTAACAACATAGTGTGAAAACACATCTCTAATTCTAGCAAAGGCTGTTCCTGAACTGGAGTCCCTCAAGTAGGATAACGCGATGTACCGAAGTACATCTACAGTTCAGGTGAGTCGCTGAGGTACACCGAAGCATCACCCCACGACTGTAGACCGTTTGAGACAACACTAAGCGTAACCCACCAGGAGTTACCGAAGTGACCTGCTGTCAGGGTTGTTTGATGTTGACCCTGGCAGGAGTTTCTATTCAATCACTGAGGATCACAAGTGTGAACCCCTCATAAATGTTCTCGACAGATTGCTAAGATTTGTGTAGGACTCTATAATTGTATCACTTGCGTCCTTAATGTTGAACGACAAGTGATGAAATGTTGAGTGTTCCTAAGAGATCTTTTGATGAATCTTGTGGCTTTAGACTCAATAGTGCACTTTGGTTTTCCTGAGCGGAGACTAGGGAGAAGGTCTCCTTCTTCAATACCAGGAATCTCTAAGAGAAAGCCGATAGTTTACGTAGGGTTCCCTGTGAGAATGAAACAAGTTTCTGTTGAGAGAAACTTGAGTGGCTAAGAAGGTTTAGTGCATGCGTCACTGGGTCCATGACGACTTTTAATTCTTCAATACCGGTGTCATCTAGTGACAACCAGTAGTATATGAATTGAACCCGGTGTCTTCCCTAAGTTGAATAATTTGGAGGGCTATTTCTTTTCACCCTTTTCTTTACTTTTCTTTTTAATTCTTCAACTCCTTCTTTCTCCGATTCTCATTTTCTCCTTTTTATAATCATACCTAAGGACTTCTAAGTTCTAACTATTGGTGGTGTCCTTGGGTAGATTCCTCCGGCTCTGGCGGATCATAGGACGGTTATTCCTAACCTTAGTCACCTTATTACTCCATGACTAACCTATGTTACCATAAAACCATTTTCTCGAAAATATCTCAAAGTGATTATTAATAAGAAACGATTTTTTACCACTGTGAGAGTTTGAGTTTTAGCATAAATACTCCCCCTTCACATGTGCTTAAGTGTTTTGATAGAAATATGCACAGTGAGGGTGGAGCGTGCACTTTTTGACTTGATCGAATCAAGATAGACAATTCCCTGCGAGACACGGTTACGTTGCATAGTTAAAGAGGTACATTGTCAGCTTTTAGGTGACAACTAGCACTAATAACTATCTTGAAGGTGTGGACAAACCTCGAAAGGTTGTCAAACCCGTCAAGGTTAATGTCTATCAAGAGTTTCTCGAAAAGGTACAATTTACTCGGATAAGTCTTGGAAGACAAATATTTTCGATGTATGACAGTTCAGATCTCGTCAATTCATGGGTTAAGTCTTATTACGCAAAGATTCAATCACAATTGCAACATATTTGTATCACATAATTTTTCTCCCCCTAAAAAATGGCATATATAAATGTTATTTTTGATGTAATTTTGATATTGAATATGACCATTTCGAGTTTTGTGGGAAGATTTCCACGATGAACGTTTTGTGAACAAAGATTTGTCTAGCAAATACTCCCCCTCAACAAGTAATATTAACTTTTGAGGTTTTGGAAACATAAGGGGAAATACTTGTTCTTTTGAGCAAAACTTTGAAAAATGAAAGTTTTGATAAGTTTTACTCAAAAGTAAGAAGCTTTCGCTCCTTTTATAGGATTGTGGCACTGATGCGTACCATAGGGTCCTTTCATTACTAGAACGGGTTGTACACTTTTATGTGTGCACAAGCCATTGTCAATATATCAAACAAACAAAATCACAATTAAAAATGTTAAGAGAGTACCCAATGATTACACACGAACAGATACTTTCTGAGGACGGCGGTATGCTTGAATCGGAAAGCTTGGTCTTCCTCCCACATAGCTCTCCAACCGTCGCATCTAATTTTGATGAATCAACCTTTCATCAATCCTAGAGATAAACTGAAGAACATCCTTGTGATCCTTTGAATTCTAACTCTTTGTCTGAATTGTACCCAACTCAATGTTCTTCAATCAATAAGCCAATCAATCTCGAACCATCTTCAGGGTGGCGTCATAGAACTTGTGAATTTCATCGAAAGCTATGAAGCAAGTTTGATGATTTTCACTTCGGTTGACAAACCCAAACTTTGGTTTATAAACGATTATGTACTGAGGTTCTTGATTGATTCCATTGAAGTGTAGGAGTGGGGCGATGAGATTGAGTTGTTTTTGGTAAGATTCGACCCCGAGTTAGAGATCTTCAACACGCTCTTAGATGGTTTGTAAGAGGTTTCATAAATTGTTTTTGAAAAACAATGTTTTTCAAAATGACCCTTTTTGTGACAATTAAAGCATTCAGTGTCCTCATTTGCTTTAGCATTTGAAAAACCTTTGTTTCTTTTTATAAACCTTCGAGAGTTAGCAAGGAGTGCCCTTTCCTGAAATTCAGTGTTCAGGTCATTTAGGTACTCCTCACTAGATCTCTCATCAGGCTCATCATCTGAATTTTCCTGAAAATCTTGAACAACATTGTTAGAATAAAAAGCAGTTGATATTGGTGTTGAAGTGGTGGTCAGGGACTTCTTGACTTCCTGAGACTTCTTTAAGTCCGGGTATCGTCTGTTGATGAGGTTTTCCTCATAGACAAATTTCCCATAAATTTTAGGAAGTTCAAGGGTCCGGATATGATTAGCATTCCTAAGTCCCCGAGAGAAATTCACCACTCTCGGGAGACTATTGACAAAACCAACATTGATTTCATGTTTGGACAACTTAACACCATCATTTGACAGTTCATTTAGTAGGGTTTTGTAACAGGTGTAAGTTTGAGACAGAGTTTCTGAGTCCTTAGCCCTGAACGTGTTATACTCAAGTTTCATGTCCATTATCCTGTTTTGCTTGGTATTAGATGGGCCTTCATGGCTATGAACTAGGTCATCCCAGTTTGTTTAGTCAGAGTACGACTTATAAGCGACTCCATAATATCATCAGGAAGACATGATATGATGATACTTTTGAGTCTTTGGTCCTCGTTGACCACTCTCCTCTCATCCTGAGTCCACGAGCTTCGTGTTTAGGCAAGCCTTCAGTCTTTGGGATAAATGGACCTTCATTTATACACTTGATATAATAAGGTTCCATCCCAATCAAATAGCAAAGCATACGCTTTTTCCATTTGTTGAATTTACCAACTTTAAGTCTAGGGGCAACAAATTTGAATAAGCTCCACCCTTTTATCGACTAGTTGGGGTACATCAATTTCAGCCATAAGGATCCTGATTTAAAAGCATTTTAGAGCGGCTTTTTTTTAAAAAAGTTTTATAATCAGTCTTGCTCTAATACCACTTGTTGTTCCCTATTCACTATCGTATAAAAACAGTTATGTATTTAAAAACGAATCAGTAGTGAGTTAATGACTGAAAGTAATGTATGTAAATAACACTAAATAATTTTCAACATAATATTCTTATTAGAAATAAATCCGAAGAATACGTTACCCAAGTACTTGCGGAATAGTACTTGGGATTGAAATGACAAAGGGTGTAACTCCTCACGAAGCTCAGGCTAAGTCTGAGCACAACTACAAGTACCGACTGAGCTACCTCAGGGATTAAGTTGTATTTGGAGGATTGAAAGATGGCTTGTGTGTATGTGTGTTTTTACAATTCACAAGCTTAACCTTTCACTCCATCTCTTATGCTATTTATACAAGTATGAGTTTTAACTCTTTCCTAAGTGACAAACTGACAATTGACAGAAGACAAAATACTAGTGTATTTTGTCTCTGTTTACAAAGACTATTCTAGGTAAGAGACAGGACTGCTTTCCAAGGTTCAGTGATGACACTAAACCTGATCGTTTGCCATTCAGGGAAAGTTGACTTTGGTTGATAAGGACTTCGTCTTATCTGATTCAAACTTGTCCCGCCTTATCCCGCTCGTTCTTCAGTCTTTACATCCTTCAGTCTTCTATATCAGTTTGTCTTCAGTGTAAGTAGCTGGAGAGGAGTTTTAGGGATTCAGTGAGTTATTGTCATCACTCACTGAATCCACCATCTTCTTCTTGACTCAGTCTTCACCCTTTAAGTTCCGCCTCACTGAGTGGAGAGACTTCTTCTATGCCTCTTACTGAGCATCCTGAAGATGGCTCACTGAGAGACTATGGACTCAGTGACCTGTTAGTGTTAACGGTACAAACACTTGGGGTATTTTCTATTCAAAATCCTATATTAAGGGGTTTGGGTATTTTACTGAACCCAACAGTCTCCCCTTATTTGGATATACAAATAGCCTAAGTGTTTGATCAGTGTAAGTAAGCAAATGGCTTCTTCTTACACTGAATGTACTAATGAATACAATAAGGAACACTGAGTAATTTAATAAAACATACATCTTTTATTGATAACATTACATGGTTCCTAACACTGGTACAATATGATAAAGTAAAATGATGTCAGTCCAGATGAATTCCCAGTGCTTCAAGTTTAACCTTCTTTGTGATGAGTGTTTCTCTGTCAAGATGCTCTCTTATCTTGGCGTTTAAATCAGCACAGAACCTGATGTTTTCAGGAGTCTAAATTTGAGAGGCCAGATTTATGTAGCTTAGCATTGCAGCCATGCCTGCCTGATCAATGTCACTCCATCTTTGAAATGCTGGGTTTCCATAGACATCAATGTGAAATAGCCCTCTTTCAGGATTTTCAATCACTAGACAGTTCACGAACTTTACACCTTCAGGAAGCTCCCTGTTGCATTCGAGTCCAGGCACTTTGATCTCGGCCGAACTCAACCCTCTTCCTTTTGCCTTGTGATGACTGAGGTTGAGATCCTTGTGGTGCAGTTAAGGCAGGCTGAATCCCCAGTTGTGCTGGTGCATCCCTCATTCTTTCATACCTTTTACTGAGCATTTTCATCAGCTCTTTAACCACCTTATTCAGCTTCTTTTCAATTATTGGACCAAGCTCATCGAGTTCAGTGATCCCAAAGTCAGTTAATTTTAGGGGATCATGGACCTCGAAGTGTCTTTTATCAACCCCCTTATAAACATTCATTACTAGTGGTTTGGAATTGGGGATGATCTTGACGTCAGTGATTTTCTCAGAAAGCCTTCTACTAGTCATAGACCAATTGTAATGATCAATTCTTCCTTGCCTGATGGCTACAAATCTTTTGTTCTTTTCTTCCAACTTCTTTTTCATTTCAGCCATCTTAGCAGCCTGAGCATCCTTGAACTTTTGTCCTGCCTGACCCTTTTGAAGCTTCTTTGGATCAATTCCTATGTTCTCAGCTTCTTCAAAGAACTACTTGTACCATTGCTTCTCTGCTCTTTCTTTCTTCTTCAGCAAGTTTCTTTCTCCTTTCTTCCTTAGCAAGGTAGTCACTTAGCTGTTGTGGTGTAAGCAGGTATTCAGTGTTGCCGATCATATAAGGTATCTTCTCAGGCTCAGGAGTTTTCATTATGCCTTTTCCTTTATCCTGGCCTGAGGAAGATGATGTAGCTACCAGTGGTGGTGTTGTTGTTGTGATAGGTGTAACTGTCAGTGTTGTTGTTGTTGATGATAAGGGAGGGATTGATGAAATTGGTATGGCTGAGACTGGTGGTGTTGGCTTCCCCTCAGTGTGAGAGGAAGTCTCTTCGGTGGCCCTCTCCCCCTCAACTGTTGCGGCAACATTAGTGAGAGCAAGAGTTGGTGCCGACACTGGGGGAGTTTGGGTGGCTTGACCTTTTAAGGCTTGGTAGATTTCAATGACCATAGCCTTGATATCAGATGTATCCTTTTGAAGATTGGTGACCTTTGTTTCCAGATTAGCTTGAGAAAGCTCCAAGGCAGTCATACGTGGCCCGAGATTCCAAGCCATTGATGATGAAGCCTTAGCCAAAGTGGTCACCTGAGAATCCAAAGAGCCCAGTGTTGCCTGAAGAGACTGAACCGAGGACTGAAGACCCTGAATATTGGCAAACTTGAGCATGGTGATCAGTTCAGTGATGTCTGAAGAATTCTTTAAGTAAGCTTCAGTTGCCTCCAGTACTTTTGAGTTGAGTGCTGGGTCTTCTTTGACCGAATCCCTGATTTCATCTAATGTAGTGCCAGCACCCTGAAGTTGCTTGAGAAATTTAGCCAAATAATCATCCAGTATGTGAAGATGGTCATACATCAGATCCCTGTTCTCTTCTGTGTTGACGTTGAAATCAAAAACTTCAGCTTTCAGATCGGCATAGCTGGCAGCAGCTTCAGTGTGTTGATCCCATAGTGTTTCAGTAACTCCAGCATATAGCTTCATGGAAGCTTTTGTGATCCACTGAACCAGCTGTCTTTCAGTCAGAGGAAGAACATTATCAAATCGCTTAAATTCATCAGAACTGGATGAGTCAGAGTCATTGTCTTTAGGCTGGAAAGGTGACTCTGTTGACTTTTGTGGATCAGGCTGAGGCTCTTGTTCAGATTGAGCATCAGCGTCCACTTCTTCTCCTGATGATAAAATGTCATCTTCACTGTCAGCATGTTCATCTTCAGAGAATATCAAATCAGCGACCTCAAAGAACAGTTAACAGTGTGGGGGTGATGGGTTCCGTATAAGCGGGTGTTATTTTTCCCTCTGAGTCTTTGTCCCCCGTTGACCCCTTAGACACTGGTGGGCGTTTCCCAGTATCTTCTCTGGAGTCAGGATTGGTTGTGGGTTCCATATCGCGGGTTGTTTCTTTCCTCCGATTCTTTTCCCCTATGACCCCTGATACACCGGTGGGTGTTTCCCAGTGCCTTTAGCGAGTCGGTGATAGTTATATCCCTATCGCGGGTTGTTTAGTTCCCTCCGAGTCTTTGGGATCAATCAGTGTGCCCTCGACAAAGGCGTGATTTGCTAATGTCATCCTTGGCGTTGTGGAAGGCGTTCCCCTACCCGGTTGTATGTTTCCTCGGATCTTGGGGAGTAGTAGTTGGGACCAAGGGCACTGATTGTGATTTATTAGTATCCTTCGCTGTCACCAGGGTGGATGTTGCTTGGTCACCAGTGGGTGTCGTTTTAGTCTAGGGTTTTTTGTGCCTTTTAGGCTGTGTTCCTAAAGCCTCAGGGCCCTGAGACTTGGGTTTGGTCTTAGTCCCAGTCTGAGACTTCCCCTTTTCTCTTTATAGGAGCAGGGTTAGGAGACACTGATTCCCTCTAGTTGTTTACAGCAACCATATGGGCCGTCAATTCAATATTAGTGACAAGGGATGGGTCCTTTTGAAAATTTGATTGACTCAGGATGCCAGGTAAAGCGCCAAATTTTTCTTCCTGAGGATAATTTGAACCCAGTAACACTTGCAAAGCATAAGAGACAAACCTAGGATACCAAACGTATTTCTTCCTAGTTTTTCTCTATAGCTTGGTTACGAGATCACTGTAAATGATCTCCCCTATGTCGACAGTGACCCCATTCATCAAGCAGTATGCCACCATCAACTGAATAGAGTTAACTTGTTCAGTGGATGTGTGGTTCCCGCCGAGGACCTGAATCACAAAAGTGAATATGATCCTCCAAGCCACGGGAAATGAACTTTTGGTGACTGGGGTCTTGTCCAAAAAAGTTTGATCTAAAACAATTTTTTTAACCCATCCTTTACTATGGAGGGTTCAGGATGGGCGACATAAACTCCCTTGTTGTAGTCTAACCCTGTTGAAGTGCAAAAAGTTTTATAATCCAGGGTGAATTGCTGCCCCCCGTTAAGACTGAACCTGATGAGATATTCCCTGAGTGGTCTAAGTTTGTTCTCATCAGTAGAGGGTGTCGGGTCAAAGGCCTTAGCTGTTGCCCAAAACTCCCTGAGGAGGTTTTGGTACAGTATTGAGGGACACTGAACAAAGGCAGTTTTCAGTGGGCAGTTGAACAAATATTTCATTATGTCCTTATAGGCTGGGACATTTTGTGGGTATTCAAAATTTCCTATGACATTATTGGTTTTAAATTCAACGTTACTGAGATCTCCTACCCACTGTGAAGCAAATTGAAGAGATTGTGTTCTTGCCATTTCCATTAAAAGGTCTTTTAGGGTTTTGAAAAAAAATTTCTTGGCAACAACAATCAAAGGTTTTTGAATCTCTTAAGTTGTGATGAAAAACTTTTGTAAAGGTTTACAGAGAAGATTTTTCAGAAAAGGATTTGAAGAATACAAATATTTCTGGGTTTGAAAAGAGATTTTGATAGAGTTTTGTTAGCAGAAATCTTTTGTGTGTGTTATAAGGATTTTGTGGGGGGTATTTATAGTGTGTTTAGAGGGGTAGTTTGTGCATACTTGTGGATTTGTAAAGTCGGTTTTTGAAAACGTTTTGAATCTCCACATTTAATGCCACTCTCCACTACCTGCAGTAAAATCCCGTTTTTCAGGGAAACAGTTGTAGTGTACAGTAAAAGTGCACTTTTTGCAGTAATAAAATATCCACAGGATATTTTATGAGAGGAGGCATTTAATGCCAAGTGGGATGAGGTAAGTATTAGGGACCCTTGACAGTAAGATACAAAGACATATATTCCTATATTTAATTGGTGTGTTTACCAACCTATGACATTTAAGTAACTAATACTTGGTGCATTTAGTTACTTATTCAATGCTCAATATCAAGAGTCAGGGTCCCTGAATGAGTCCTAATCATTTAGTGAGAGGGTTATTTTGAGGTGTTGTTCAGGAAGGATGAACCATTTCAGGGAAAACTTACTGAGATTGAGATTGGTTTTCAGGTTGCTGACTTTCAATGTCTAGCATTCCCAACTCAGCTTTCAGTCTCTTGAAGGTAGGTTAATCCAATGGTTTGGTGAAGATATCAGCAAGTTGATATTCAGTAGGGATGAAATGAAGTTCTATGTCTCCTTTCATTATGTGATCCCTGATGAAGTGATATATGATATCAATGTGTTTGGTTCTTTGAAGAAGGACGGGGTTGTTGGAGATTGCAATTGCACTAGTGTTGTCACAGAAGATGGGTACCATTTTGTAATGGATGTCATAGTCACTGAGTTGATTTTTCATCCATAAAACATTGGCACAGCATCCTGCAGCAGCCACATACTCAGCTTCAGTTGAAGACATAGCCACTGATTGTTTCTTCTTAGCACTCCAACAAACCAGTTTTCCTCCAAGGAATTGACAGGACCCTGGGGTACTTTTTCTGTCCATGTTGCAGCCAGCATAATCAGAGTCAAAATATCCTTTGAGATCAAACCTTGAGCACTTTGGATAATAGAGTCCAAGGCTTGGAGTACCCTTCAGGTATCTGAGTATTCTTTTAGCTGCAGTGAGGTGGGGTTCTTTGGGATTGGCTGATATCTTGCTATTAGACAGACTGAGAATTGTATGTCTGGTCTAGTAGCAGTTAGATACATCAGTGAGCCAACAATCCCCCTGAAATGAGTTTGATTGACTGATTTGCCAGTGAGATCAGGTCCAAGGTTGTTAGGAGGGACCATTGGAGTCTTCACTTAGGCACAATCAGATATCTCATATTTCTTCAAGAGATTTCTGGTATATTTCTCTTGATTGATGGAGATTCCTTTGTCAGTTTGCCTGATTTGTAGTCCAAGAAAGTAAGTGAGTTCAGCCATCATGCTCATTTCAAATTTCTTTGTCATCAGTTTTTCAAACTGTTTGCAAAGTTTGTAATTTGTTGAGCCAAATATGATGTCATCAACATACACTTGGACTAGAATTACATCTTGCTTTGTCCTATAGACAAACAGAGTATTGTCTATCTTTCCTCTGACAAACTTGTTTTGGATTAGGAAGGTTGAGAGAGTCTCATACCATGCCCTAGGAGATTGTTTAAGTCCATAAAGGGCTTTGTCAAGCTTGCAGACATAGTCAGGGAATTCACTACTCTCAAAGCCGGAGGTTGCTTTGAACATACACATCTTCCTTTAGATCACCATTTAAGAATGCACTTTTAACATCCATTTGGTAGACCCTGAAGTTCATGTATGTTGCATATGCAAGGAAGATCCTGATGGCCTCCATTCTTGCAACAGGAGCAAATGTCTCATCATAGTCAATGCCTTCTTGTTGACTGTAACCTTTGGCTACAAGTCTGCCTTTGTTTTTAATGACAGTATCGTTTTCATCAGTTTTGTTCTTGAAAACCCACTTCATTCCTATGACAATGACATCCTGAGGACATTTGACCAAAGTCATGACCTTGTTTTTATCAAACTGTTGAAGTTCTTCTTGCATAGCCTGAACCCAGCTTGGATGTTTTAGGGCCTCAGTGACACTTTTGGGTTCTATATCTGATAGAAAATCAGCATATAGACATTCATTTGCTGAAGTTGCAGTTAACTTAGCAGCCATGATTCTAGTGAGCATGCCCTCAGTGGGTTCACCAATGATGTTGACAAGCTCAATGTCATGAGTTTTGTCCACTTACTTTGTGGTCTAGGATCTGAGCTTGAAGAGGTCACTGGAAACTCAGGAGTAAGTTCAATTGCAGGAGCCATAGAATCATATTGATCATCTGATGAGATGACTGGTTCAGGTTGGGGTTCTTGAATCACGGGTTCCTGAACATTTGGTTTAGTATTACCAATCCCAGTAGGGACTGATTGATTATCAATGAATTCACTGATGGTTGGTTGGGGAAGGTTGTGAGGTAAGACATAATATGAGATGTCCGCATCATCTTGGTATGAGAAATTGATTTCAGTGTTATACTCGTCAGGAGGATATCTTGATGAATTACCAAATCCTATTTCCTCCACTAAGGTGTTGGTGAACCTGATGCTTTTTGAACTTTCGTCAAAGGTGACATGAAATGTTTCCTCAACTTGTTGTCTCCTTGTGTTAAACACCTTGAAGGCTTTGGAGATCAGTGAGTAACCTAGAAAGTATCCATCATCAGCCTTAGCATCAAATTTGCCTAGATGATCCTTGTGGTTATGAATAAACACAGGACAACCAAACACATGAAAGTAACTGATATCAGGAAGTCTACCCTTGAATATCTCATATGGGGTTTTGTTATGTCTTTTGACAATGATTGACCTATTTTGAGTGTAACAGTCGCTTTTGACTGCTTCAGCCCGAAATGCTTTGAGAGTGCTGAGCCATTTAGCATAGTTCTAGCAGCCTCAATGAGGGTTCTATTTTTTCTTTCAGCTACCCCATTTTGTTCAGGGGTATAAGGAGATGAAAAGTTTTGGCTTATTCCTTTTTCATCACAGAAACTCTCAAGCTCTTGATTTCTCAACTCGCCATTGTCGGTTCGATTTGTTTAACAAGTAATGTCATTCTGGTTTTCAATTTTCCGATGAATGACATTATTGTATCACCGCCCTGACTCTTTTAGAAAGAAAGTATACCCAAGTGTATCTTGAAAACTCATCAACAATGATAAGTGTATACTTCTCATGCTGGATTGATCTGGGACTGACAGGTCCAAAGAGATCCATATGCATGAGGTGAAGGCAGCTTTTGATGGAGAAATTTTGTTTGGTTTTGAAGGATGCTCTTTGATGTTTACCTTTTTCACAGGCAGAGCATGGTTTATCTTTTGAAAAAACCAGTGATGGTAAGCCAAGGACCTTGTTTTGTTTTGCCAAGTTGTTGATATTTTTGAAGTTTAAGTGAGAGAGTCTCTTGTGCCATAGCCGCTTGACAGCTTCAAAGGGCTTTGGCAAAGAGACAAGTTCCATCTTGAGAGAATGTTGACATGTCTAAGACATAAACATCATCTCTCCTAGGAGCTATCAAAACAACTTCCTTGTTGGCTGATTGAAGCTGAACCGTCAAGTTTTATCACACAAGCTAACCACTTGTGAATGGTCAACCGTAATAAACTTCAAACAGCTCAGAAACAATACAATTAAGATCTGGAGAGTATAGTGTTTCCACAGGTCGTTAAGTCCCACGGAGACTGTATGGTGTTTAAAAAACTTTCAGATGTCGAATAATCACTAAGGATAGTGATCAGTAAGGATTTTTGTTTATAATTACACTACTGATTGATTGGAATATATTTGAATACAGAATTGTAAAGCACAACAATCAGATAAGACAAACGTAAATACTTACGTTTAATAACTTACGTAAACGTATAAAATAAAACGTGATTTTTTAAGAAATAAAAGACCTACAAATATGAAAATGATATTTTTACAAACCTAATAATAAAATAAAATTATTAGAAAAAGAAAATTATTTTTATAACTATTTATTTAATTATTATTAATTAAAAACTATTTTAAACTATTTAATAATAACCTAAAATATAATAAAATATGAAATAAAGCTAGAAAATTGAAATTATGATTTAGAAAAATCTAAAATATTATAAAACTAACTAAAAATATATTGTTTACACTTTTTATCTATTTATTATTAATTAATTACTATTTAAAATACACTTAAATAAAAGAAAATATAAAATTAACCTGGAAAATTAAAATTTTAACTTGGAAAAATCTAGAATATTATAAAACTAATTTTAAAACTAAAAAGATATTTTTTATGTTTTTTATTTATTTATTATTAATTATTTAATACTTTTAACTTTTTATCTATTCTAATAAATACTAAACAGACTAGGAAAATTATGAAACTTTTTCTAAAAATATCTTATGATGACAGAAAACTAAGAAAATTATAAAAACAAGAAGTGCTTAATAATAAGCTGAAAAAGAAAATTAAAAAGTTAATTTCTATTAAATAAACGCTATCATTATTTTAAAAATGATGTTTTTGTGATTTTTCTTTTTGAAAACTATTTAACTACTGATATTAAGTAACTTTAATGAAAACAAAAATTTTACAACTTAAAAATAAGCTATTTAGAAGCTTAAGAGTTTAACAGTTAAGCTTATGAGCTTAATTTGATGATATAAGCTCAAACAAGCTTCAAAGCTTGAAACAAAGGTGGAATAAGATGTAAACAAGCTTAAGCTACTTAAATGAAGCTAAAAAGCACAGAGAATCATACTGATAAGCTATAAATAAGCAAATAAGCACTATGACTAAACTATGCAACCAAACAGGCCTGCAAGGATATTCAAGACCAATTTAAGCTAAAAGAAAAAGCTCCAAAGTAAAAAATAAGCCTTGAGTCAACAAGCTGGGTTGGTGGGCTTTCCAAAAAACCAAAGTTCAATGCCGGGTCCCACTATTAAGCTTGCTACAAGCTTGAGAAAAGCTGGTTAGCACGGTTATTCAGGTATACAAGAAAATGGGACAAACAAAAAGCAAGTTGCGTCCTATCAAATAAGTCAAAATGGAAAATAAGCTTTGGAACTGTGAAATGGCTAGATTGGCTTTCCAAAAAAACAAAGTACACAAGCTCTAGTTCACTAATAAGCTCTTGATGAGCTTGTGAAATAGGCTAGTTAACCTGTGCACTGGGCACTATTTTGAAAAGGTACCTAAAATAAGCTAAGATTTAAGCCATGTAATAAGCTAGCTAGACAATATAAAAAATACTATGATAGAGATAAGCAGTTGAATATTGATATACCAAAAGCTCAAATATTGAAAGCTTATATCAAGTTCTATATAAAATAATCTATTTTATTCAAAAACGACCAAACTGAAATTTTGACTTTTTATGATGAACTAAAAGGTTGACTTTTATAAACTTTAAATCAATACTACTTACTAATTATGATGTAATAAGCTATGATAAGATAAAATTAAGCTAGGTTAACAAGTTTTAAGCTACTGTGGTGATTTTGATAAGTTAAATCCTAACAGTTAAGTTCTAAGGTGAGATTAAAGAGAATTTTGACTTTTACTCTAATAAAGACTAGTGTTTATGGTTTCTTTGGGTTATTAGAACCAAGTTTGACAGATAACAACCAAGAACAAAGTCTTGAACACTCTTTAGTACAGTTAAACAAACTAAACCAAACAAGCCTTAATTAGACTGTTTCAAGGCTTTAGGTACTAAACTAGCTTTTCAAACCAATAAATCTAGAGATTATCTTGTATTAACCATAATGAGACTAGATTAAACTGAAATTAACAAGATTTAAACAGATAAACTATGAAATGCAAATTTTTAGAAAATTGCTTACAAATTGGAATTCAAGTGAAAAGTGAGAACCAAGGACTGAAATCACACCCTATAGCTTCCTGAGAAGCTCTAAACCCAAGGGAAATCCTGTATTCACCTCGCTCCCTGTGATAACCATCTCCATGGATTTTTATTTTCACTAATTTTTTGGTATTTTGGTATTATTATTATTATTTTTTTTTGCTTCTAAACTGAATTTTAAGGTTACTAATAGCTTAAACAAGCTATCTAGGAGCTTATGTTAACTTATTCACCCTTATCAACAGCTACAAACAACATTTGATCTTAACATGATATTTTGAACAAGAAAATTGGTATAAACTGAAAATGACAATGAAACTTGAAATTTATTATTGATAAAGATTCACATATACTCAAAAACACTTAAACAAGTACTTAAAAGTTTAAACTTACACTGGAAAGCTTGAATTTATTAAAACGACATAAGTAAATTAAAATTACACTAGTTACTATTCTACATTGCTTCCTCCTTGCTTTATATTGATCTCATTGGGCTTTGTCGACATCTCTGAGACTTTCCCACCTATCTTGAGCCATTGGATCTTCATATTTCATCATATTCGGCCCATTTGGAGTTTTGGCGCCAAATATCTTTTGAAAGGTTTTTGTTATTAATGAATTTTGGGAAGATGTGGAGGTGGAGGGGGACAAGGTAAGGTGGTGGTGAGGTGATAGGAGCAAGTGGAATTGAAAACCATGGTGGTTTGATGGGTCACTGGTTTTGGCGCGTTAATGTGAGAGGGATGTACAGTGACGGGGTATTTGACTTTTGTTGACCGATGGATATTAGTAGACGGGGGGTTCATTTGGGTATTTGAACGGGTTCAAAATAGATGTGGACTGGCTCAAGGGTCTAGGGGTCAAGGTTCAAGGTTAAAGTTTAGTGGGTTTGGGCTTGTGTTGGGTTTGGGCCAGCTGTTTGGGTTTGGATAATTAAAAGGTCCGGTTTGGATTTGTATACACAAGGATTATTCATGTAACTTTAGCAAACTTGAGGGACCAAAACTGAACTTTTTCCAATGTTATCAAAAGGACCAAACTTGAAAAACTTTAATAGTACAAGGATAACTATTGCATAAAATTCCATTTTTATAAATCCAAGGACTATTTATGACACTTTTCAAACTTGAAGGACCTTTTCTGCCATATGATCAAAGATTCATTCAAGGACCATTTTTGACAACTTATAGTATTTCAGGGACCTTGAATGATAAAACTCCATATTTTTGGATTCCATGGACTAGATTTGACAACTTTTGAAACTTGGGGGACTAAAACTGCCAATTATGCAAACTTGATATGTTTTTCATCCGATTTTGATATTTTTGCATTTAAAACACATAAAACACTTATTTGTGATATTTTTATCATTTTGATGCATTTCTGAGTGTTTTCAGATGTTTTTGGCATTCTAAACGATACAAAAATGATGAGTATTTAGACACTCATCAATCCCCCACACTAAGATATTGCTAGTCCCTAGCAATTGTTTGAGAAAACTTAATGGATTTCATCTCTTTACCCAAAGCCATTACTTCTGGAGTAGCCAATTGTTTCAGTTCAAGTAAGAACCTTGGTACAATGATAACCAAATGATTTTGAGCAAATCACCAGCTTTCAACGATTTTGATTTGTCTTTACCAGAAGCCGTTTGCTTCTGGACTAGACAACTCTTAGATAAATTATCAATATTATCTTTGGTGAGTCGATTTACCAATTATGGTTTTCCAACTGCCTTTACCACAAGCCATAAACTTGCGGGCTAGCCAACTCTTCACTAATTAAAGATATGGTGAGCTGAACACCATACAATTTTGGGCAAATTGCAAGCCATCAACGGATTTGATAAATCTTTACCAAGAGCCGCTTGCTCCTGGATTAGCCAATCCTTATGTGGGTTAGACATGGCGGACTGATTACCATTTGCTGAGTAAGTGAAAAACACGTACTCCAAAAAAAATTTCAAAAAAACGGGGGAATTGGATGGTATAATTACATGATAAAATTCGTGAGAATTCCCCCCCACACTAGAAATGAATATTGCCTTCAATATTCAAAGTACCGGCGGTTATGCCGAAACATAGAACATAAAAGGGAAATACTATGGCCATTATTTTATTTTTGATATATACACATTTTTTTTATAGAAGATTTTATATACAACAGCGGGGGGCAACTCCCCCACACTAGGGTGGTAGAAAGTAGAAAGAAGTCAGAAATATGGGTGAAAACCCATATAGTGTGCTACTGTTTTTGATTCCCGAGTCACTAGTTTGACTCGATCCCCGCATTCATTGGTTCATGGGGAAAGTTTGTAGATCTGGGACAACCACAGGTGGAATGTCCTTTCCAAAATAGTGCTTTAATCGATGACCATTCACTTTAAAATTTGGACCATCGGGTTGAGATAACTCAATGGTACCATAAGGATAAACCTTAGCAATAGTAAATGGACCAGACCAACGGGACTTAAGCTTTCCCGAGAAAATCTTCAATCTAGAATTGAAAAGAAGGACTCGATCACCAACGTTGAAAACGCGGTTCTTGATTTTGGAGTCATGAATCTTCTTTGTCTTTTGTTTGTAGATCAAAGAGTTCTCGTATGCTTGATCACGGAGTTCATTTAATTCATTCATTTGAACTTTCCGGTGATCACCAGCTGTCTGAATATCGAAGTTGGCATGTTTCAAGGCCCAGTATGCTTTGTGCTCAAGTTCAATCGGCAGATGACATGCCTTTCCGTATACTAGCTTGTATGGAGTACACCCGATTGGTGTTTTATAAGCTGTACGGAAGGCCCAGAGTGCATCATCTAGTTTATTCGTCCAGGATGCACAGTTTTCGCCTACTGTCCTTTCAAGAATTCTTTTAATCCCTCGGTTGGAAACTTCCACTTGCCCACTTGTTTGGGGGTGGTACGCAGTAGAGAGACGGTAGGTTACACCATACTTTTGCATGACACGATCAAATTGTTCATTGCAGAAATGTGTACCACGATCACTGATTATAGCTCTCGGAGTTCCAAACCTAGCAAAAAGAGATTTTAAGAATTTTACAACAACTCGGGCATCATTAGTAGGTAAAGCTTTCGCTTCAACCCATTTTGACAAATAGTCAACAGCCACAAGTATGTATTTGTTTCCTCGAGATGATGGAAATGGCCCCATAAAGTCAATGCCCCAGATGTCAAATATCTCACACACTTGAATAGCGTTTTGCGGCATTTCATTTCTTTGAGAGATATTTCCGTGACGTTGACAAGCGTCACAAGTTTTGACAAAATCGTGGGCATCCTTGTAAATCGTGGGCCAATAAAACCCGGAATCAAACACATTTTTGGCGGTGTAGTTTGGACTATGATGGCCCCCGGTGGGTCCAGCATGGCAAGCTTTGAGAATGTCAATAGCTTCCTGTCCATAAACACACCGTCTGATGACTTGATCCGCACAAATTTTGAATAAGTAGGGGTCGTCCCAGTAAGTAATGTTTAACATCTTTGAAGAATTTGTTCTTCTGTTGGGTCGACATCCCTTTCACTATGAAGTTACCCGCACGGTAATTTGGCGAAGTCAAAGAAACCATGGGGTGGTAGAGTTTCCACGAAAAGAAACCGCATTGAGTGTCTCGAGAGGAAATGTTTCATTTATTTCCTTTTTCTCGAAAACATCTTGGTTAGGGTTTTCTAGACGGAAAAATGATCGCAGCCAGGTTCTCACTCCTTTTATCACGTATGATGATATCAAATTCTTGTAGGAGGAGAACCCATCGGAGCAATCTCGGCTTTGCATCTTGTTTTGCAAAGATGTATTTGAGAGCCGAGTGATCCGTATACACCACGCATTTGGTCAAGATTAAGTACGGCCGAAACTTCTCAAACGCATACACCACGGCTAGTAATTCTTTTTCTGTGGTGGTGTAATGGGTTTGAGCTTCAGTCATAGTCTTACTTGCGTAGTGGATAGGCTGAAAATGCTTGGATCTACGTTGCCCTAGGACTGCACCGATAGCAAAATCACTTGCATCGCACATGAGCTCAAAGGGTAAATCCCAGTCGGGAGCAACGAGAATGGGTGCCTCAATAAGCTTTTTCTTTAATGTTTCAAAAGCTTTGATGCACTCGGGTGAGAAGATAAAAGGAGCATCTTTTTCAAAAAGATGGGTCATAGGCTGGACGATTTTTGAAAAGTCTTGTATGAATCTACGATAAAAACCGGCATGACCTAAAAAACTCCTAATACCTTTGACGGTAGTAGGATGAGGTAATTTAGCAATAACATCGACTTTTGCTCTATCAACCTCAATCCCGTTTTTCGAAATCTTATGGCCAAGGACTATGCCATCTTTGACCATAAAGTGGCTCTTCTCCCAATTTAGACAAAGATTGGTGTCTTCACACCGTTTTAGCATTTTATCTAAATGGGAGAGACATGTTTGAAACGAGTCCCCAATGACCGAGAAGTCATCCATAAACACCTCCATTGTTTCCCGATCATGTCGTGGAAAATGGCCATCATACATCGTTGGAATGTGCCAGGAGCATTACATAGGCCAAAAGGCATACGTTTATAGGAAAAAGTTCAGTATGGGCAGGTGAATGTGGTCTTCTCTTGATCCTGTGGATCAATGGGGATCTGAAAATAACCTGAGAAACCATCAAGGAAACAATAGTACTCGTTCCCTGCTAATCTCTCAAGCATTTGGTCCATGAAGGGTAGAGGAAAATGGTCTTTTCGGGTGGCGTCATTCAACTTACGATAGTCAATGCAAACACGCCATCCCGTAACCAGCCGAGTTGGAATTAACTCGTTATCTTCATTTGTGACAACAGTTATGCCACCCTTTTTAGGAACACAATGAATTAGGCTAACCCAAGGACTATCTGAGATCGGGTAAATTAATCCTGCATCAAGAAGTTTGAGAACCTCTTGTTTGATAACATCATGGATTTTTGGATTTACCCTTCTCTGATGTTGAACTGCTGGTTTGAAGTCATCCTCCATCAAGATTTGGTGAGTACAAAACTCGTGGTTGATACCCTTAATGTCGGAGAGTTTCCAAGCAATTGCTTGCTTGTGTGACTTCAAGACCTTTATGAGAGCAGTATTTTCATCTTTACTCAAATCTCGAGCAATAATGACGGGTAATTTATCATCACCCTCAAGAAATGCATACTCGAGATGAGGTGGTAAGTCCTTAAGTTCGACTACAGGAAATTCTTCAGTTTTCTCAACCGACTTGACTTCCTTGTTATGAAGCTCGACGGAAGGGAGTGGAGATGGATCATCATTAAGCAACTTCTCAATGAGAATTATGTCCCCCTCGATGTCGATGGGAGCGTGATCAATTTCCCATGGAACAGACTCACTAGACAAGTATGCTTCAATCTCTTCTAAGATGAAGTCACTTTCCTCAAATGGAGTGAGAGAAGGAGTAGAATTGGCGATGATGGGTTGAGATGAATGAGTGAGATTATCACTCTAAGAATTATGATCATAACCAAGAACTTCTTGAGAGTACTCTTCGAAGCAACATCGTGATATCTATTCGGTTTATCGATTCAGAATCATAGTTTCGGAGTACTCGAAGTTTGATCAAGGTTAAAGGTGACAGCTTCATTACCCACACGTAATGTGATTTCTTGCTCAAATACATCAATGATAGCACGGCCCGTTCTCAGGAATCCTCGTCCAACAATGAGATGAACCCGTGGATCAAAGATCGAAATCAACAACTACAAAGTCACTGAAAATGGAACTTTCCTACTTTCACGAATACGCCCTCGGCAATGCCAAGAGGACGGATATTGTACGATCGCAAGCTCGAGAGTCATGCATGTAGGAATAAGGTCCGAAGAGAAAGTTTCTTCCATACCGAATAAGGCATCGGTTAATGCTTGCACCAAGATCTGCTAAGGCAAAGCATTCAACCATTCCTGGAAATACACAAGGTAAGAGAAATTTTTTAGGATCTCCAAGCTTTTCGAAGCTTCTTCAAGATAACTGCTGAGCAGTTCTCGTTCAGAGGAGTTTTTGCCATTTCAAACAGCTTTTCCTTGTTGCTTAACATGTGTTTGAGAGTTGATGCAAACTTGGGCATCAGCATGATAGCATCCGCAAAGCATATGTCAAAATGTAGTTCTTGGAAAATTTGAAAAAATTTGTCCATTTGATGACTGGCTTTTTCGCGGAGCTTTTGCTCATTCAAACGTGATGGGTAAGGAATAGAAGATTTGGATTTGGGGTTTTCAACAGGAGCTACTGGAGGTTCAAAAACAACTCCTGGATTGGATTTGGGTTTCTGGACAACTTGAGGATGGACATCGTTGGTACCTCCATTATTAGTAGGAAGTTCCTTGTCCTTTGTCGCCTCAGGTTCACTTTCCACTACCTTCGGGAGAGAAGAAGAGGTAGTAGGAATAGCGGGTCCATTGTATGTATAACAACCCGTAAAATTTCGGATTATTATATTAATATTTATTACGTTAGAAAATTCAAATCGGTTATTTTATGACAGTTGCCAATATTTAGATTTAAAAATGAGAGGTGATCTCGTTTATTTAAAAATAAGACATCGCACACATGATGCCTGTCCACTAAGTATCTGTATAATAAATGTGAAATTTATTGTCCAAGTTAAACTTTAAGCATACATAAGCTTAAACCGTTAGTTATACCGCATACTGCAGCGCAGTAGCATACAAAACAAAATAAATAAATACTGAGATAAGAGAAAAATACATTTTTATCAATCACTAATAATTTACGAAAGAAAACGAGAAGTTATCTCGTGAATTTAGAAAGTCACGGCACCGCACGCGTACCGACACTATGATAAAGACTTGATAAAATAAATGACAAATGTCTGTGATATGGAATATTACGAAAGATAAAAATATTTCAGACTCGTACCAATAAGATACTACGTTATAAAAGTTATCAACCAATGATACTTCGGTCACAATTTATTATCGTGGGACACAAACTAATTAATACACTTGCACTTAAACAAAAACCTCTATAAGACTCAAACACAATTAATATGTAAGTGTAACACAAGTACATACATGTACACAAATAAATCATAAGTATAATACCTATACATACATTTTCACAATGTATACAATAGGAATAATACATATATACTTACATATTTGAGATAAATGAAAACATTAAATAAACTTTGAGATATCATCTCTTTGTCTCTCTACCCACACACGACAAAAACCAAGACACCAAAACCAGGAAAACAAAAGATACCAATCTTCTTCCTCTACCTCTAGACCTACACCTCATCTAGGTCGAATCTTCCAAAGAGGGAAAACCCAACATGTTATCTCATCATATCCTTCTCTTTCTTACCCAAAACCATGTAAGTTTTTGGTCTCTCCAAATCCTCTCTTTGATGCGCCGGCTATGAATCAAATAAACCAAGAAGAATCAAGATAAAATCACCCAAGAGAATCATATCTTCACATCAATCTACCTTGAGCCAAGCCCAAGATTTCCTAAGTTTTTGGAAGTTAACTAGTTTTGGCTTCAAACCAAGTCACAAGAAAAGAAAGATGGACAAGCTCTTCCCAAAATACTTCCTTTATCTCTAGTAGAGATGCAAACGCCCAAACTCAGTTTCATCATCAACCTTACCAAAAATTAGGGTTCATATCAAAACAAAGGGCTTTTGGAAATTGATAGAGGGGTTTTGTGCTTGGATGCATAAAGAAGAGTTCCCAAGTGGTTGATTGTTCCAATTCATCTCGTGTCCCCTCCAATTGAGTTGGTGGTTTTCGGTTTTTCTACCCTTCGACCCACCAAATGGGTTTCTTGTAAGAACACACTCCTTATTATTGTTTTTGGGTTGTAAGTACATTAAATTGTAATTCGAATTTTTCAGTTACTGTTGGTCTCGATTTTTATTAATTATTGAATGAAGTAATAATAATGCAATATTGGTAGTAAAATTTGGTAAATATAAAAATGTTGTTGTTGTTGGCAACCAATAAGTTACAAACAAAAATTTGATATATAAAAGATTAAGGTGTTAGGCTCATGATTAGAAGTGCTTGTTGTTGCTAATATTTTTATGCAAAATGGCTCATATGGGATAAGTTGTGGCTATGTTGTTCGTTGAGAGCCTGATAGGACCAAGCAGTTGGTGCTCTTGGTTTAAGTCGTGTCGTGTGGTTGAGTGCGTATGGTTTGACCACAATTAGGTGTTTAAAGGTTGATTTTCTTCACTTAACATTTTAGTAAATCAAATATAAACAACTCAAGTTAAATAGACCACGAACTATGTTTGATTGGTTGTAATTGTTTTAGCTTTGCTCCAAGGTGCTAGTCCCAAAAATATTATAAAAACCAAAATGTTGTGTCGTTTTTCTGTTGTCAAACCACTGCCCAATAGTGGCATAATTCAATGAAAATTTGACCATTTTGTTGTAACATTCTAATAAAACTCCCATTTTATTCTCATTGTATACTCACGCAACTGGTGTCAGGTAGGAACCACATGTTAACAAACTTAAGCTCATTTCAAGTCTAACATTGAAAATTTCATTTGTTAAAATAGTGTTAAAATTTTTGGCTGTGCGTTTGGTTTGCTCACTATTATGTCTAAAATGAGTTCCAAAATCAACTATAAGTATATTGGGGTAAGGCTGGTTAAAGATTCAAAGATGAAATGTCATTGTTTTGGCTTGGGCTTAGTGTGTCGAGGGGTGTGAGTGAGCAAAGCCCACTTAAATTAATAGAGGGTGTGTTGTATTCAGTTGGAGTAAAATGGTTTTGGCAAAATTCCTACTTTCTACTTATGAATATAAATTTTAATATAACTAACGGGTTAGATTAATTGTGACTTCTAAGTGTGTCGAGCCCAACAGTGACGTACGGTTGGATTACTTATTTTGCACTCGGGTTATCTCCCAACTTATTAGACATATTTGATCTCGTCATAATTTACCGACGGGTTAAATCTACGTAACTTGTTTTATAAACGGATCCTAGTACATAACTTGTAATTAAAACTTAATATTTTCTCGTCAATAAAATTATAAGTTTAAGTTGCGTATCAAACTAAAAATATAAATGGTAGCTTAATTTTTGAGATCGTTAATCTATATTTCTTATATTAGCTTATTTAAACTTAATGAACTTGTTTTAAATATAAAAAAACTATAAGTTCTAAGCTATGACTAGTATTCAAAAATTAATCTTTTACATCTGTGAAACTATAAGTTTTAAGTTGGGTATCAACTAATAAAGAAATAGCAATTGTGACATATTTTTGATCATTAATATAGTTATCTCAACTTTTAAAGACATGTATATTTGAAAAATAATATAACAACGAGTTATTAATTTTTGTGACACTTAGCCACCACAAATAATTAAAGCATATACACGGATCATGCCGATTATTGTATTTCTAATATAAACTCTTTTATTACAACAACTACTTAAAGTGAAATTTTTACATACTTAAATCATCAACAAATATTTGGTTATATATACTTTTAAACGACAATCTGAAGTCGTCTACTATTTAAATGTGATTATTTTTTTCGTACATCGTCGTTCGGTCGCCATCGAACCGAAGACTTATTCGTCCTTGATATTTTCCTATTACATACTTATGCACTTTCAAGAGCCAATACTTACAAACATTTAGAAAACTATTTAAACTTAAATGCTGCCACACAAGCAACAACAACAACAACAACAACAAACATTTAAAAATTTATAAGGTTAGTTAAACTTTATCGAGTCTTAAACATAAAGACTAAATATGCCGTATTAATTAGGTTGCGTGTCGGAGCCGTGCACTATCACTCCTTGATTTAATTCTCTTTAGACTTCATATTGCACAATGCCAAGGTGAGTTTATAGCCCCACTTTTACTCTTATTTACTTGCTTTATAAAACTTTGGGGTGAGAAACATGCAAAACTCTTTTCGGACCTGAAACTAAAAACACTATTATGTGAAACAACCTTGAATCCCACTATGCTACCGTCAATTCCCTTTGGGGAAGCGCGATTGTTATGAATAGATCTATTGGGGATGACACCCCCGTTCGAGTTTGACCGGATAGGCAAACGTCGGGCGTATATCATATCGTATTGATTGAGTGTACTGGAAATACACTTGTTGGGCTTTATTTATCATGCTTCTAGATGCATGCACACTGTCGTAATTTCGGTTGCATTAACTTAGTGCTAGCGTAATAAATTCAATATATGACATTATATTCGTTGTAATGTACATATACCCTACTTATGGTCCACTAATGAAATCTCTTTTATGAAATCCTTTTATGAATTGAAATCATAAACTCTATGACATTATGCAAGACGTAATGATCATTAAGAACCAAATTTGAAACAAGTATGAAATCCTTTTTAAATAAACCTATGAACTCACCAGTAAGTGACCCCTTTTAGCATGTATCTTCAGGTTTTGAGGTGATAGCTTATCTTTGGAGGCGCAAGGCAAAGGCATGGCATGGTCATAGATGACTCTGATTTATGTATTGGGACCACTTGTTTATAATGGGCCATTTTCCACACTATTCTATAATGTAAACATTGTTTTCAAGAAATGAATAAAAGTTTATTTATAAAAATCCGTTGTTCTATGCTTATGTTGTGATTCCAATTTAGTAGCACCCCAATACACGTATGCTTCCGCTGAGTCATTTTTGGGGGTGTTACAGATTGGCATCAGAGCCTAGGTTATAGAGAACTGGGTATTTTTTAAAACCTAGACTATAACCACTTTTACAAAAACTAAACCCTATGACCGACAAAGCCGCCTGCCAAGTGATGCCTCACTTATGATCCTGTTGAGATCATACTTGATAAGATACATGTTTTATCACTACTCACCTAATTTCATAATAGGTTATAATTATTTTCCCTATAATGTATAATTACGTAACATGCACTACACCTTTCCTCACACAAAGAGAATAATTGTTCTAATCCTTCAAGACAGCCTTTAAAAGTATTGTGACATATTACTAGCGTAACTAAGCTAAGTATTTCAAAATTCATTGAACCTCGGGTGAATATAGACTGATCACCTATATTCAACCAGGGACAGTGGGACATAGCCTGATCACCTATGTCCGACTCAGAGGTGAATTTTGCAGTACTTAGGATAGTTATAATAGCTTTATGTCCAGAGAGAAGATGATAATATTTTGATAAACATGTAACATTTCAATAAACCACACATTGACGGTTACACTAAAGCCACACACTGGCGTCACACTATCCTTTAAACACAAGCCACTCACTGGCATACCATAATCACAAGCCACTCATCGGCATACCCTAATCACAAGCCACTCATCGGCATACCCTAATCACAAGCCACTCATCGGCATACACTAATCACAAGCCACTCATCGGCATACACTAATCACAAGCCACTCATCGGCATACCCTAATCACAAGCCACTCATCGGCATACCCTAATCACAAACCACTCACTGGCATTTCCTTAAACACAAGTCACTCACTGACATTCCTTAAACACAAGTCACTCGCTGACATTCCTTAATCGCAAGTCACTCACTGGCATTCCTTAGTCATAAACCACTCACTGGCATTTCTTAGTCATAAAACACTCACTGGCATCACAATATCTCTTAATCATAAGCCACTCACTGGCGTCATACTACTTCTTAATCATAAACTTCATAATTTCATATCACAATCGGGTTATGTTATAGTCACACCTACCCCACACCTTACACCCCATGAACAAATCAAACCATTTTAGGAGCAACCTATCAATAGCACCTATGAGAAAAATTCTCTAATGGGAATAGGCAACAAAAGAACAATAAACCTTTGGCAAAATCTAGAAAGACATAGTAAATGACCCATAATCCCAAGAAAACTTGAAAATTTCACCATTGAAAATTTTGATACCTAGAAACTCCACCCACCTCTTAAGAATAACCGTGCCTACCTTATTACCCTACTACAAACAAAAGAGTTGCCTTACAAACTATTTCCGATTATCCCTCAAACTATTATAATCAAAATACTTCATGAATCACTTCATGAATTATTCTACAAATCAAATTACCACCTTACCATTTCACCATAAAATAAACTACAATTCTACCCAAACCTTACCAAAATAAAGTGTTCCTTAATACTTTGAAAAGTATCCCAGAACCACTCTATTGGTTACTTATTTCATCGAAATGTGTTTTAAGTTAATACCCCATAAACAAAAATGATCAATGTCCTCCTTGATAGCTAAGCCTGACCTTAGGATGTATCCTACACCTCTGCTTAAAACCCTAGGTAACCATGAGGTTCATCAACTATTAAACCTCCAACCGTGCCCAACTTAGACAACTAAACCTTACTCGTAGCCATGGGTAAATGTGATATCTTGATACACATTCTTACTACAATAAAATTCCCAAATTTGAGGATTACTCTTTAAAATCCAACAATAATACTTTCCAAATCCCTCGTAAAATGTAACAAAATACTCATACACTAAAAGTTTCGCAAAACTTCCTTATACATCCCATAACTAAGAACCGGTTTTACAACCTTTTAAAAATGTGTCATTTTACATCTTATCGATTTTGAAATCTGGTCTAGTCAAACTTGTACAAACATTTAGAGAAATTCGAAAACAAATGTTTCTTCACCCATTAAAGAAGAAAACACACAAACCCATAGCGAACCTTAAGAATCAACCTATATACTGTAGGATCATGAAATACCAGAAATGGGTACGTTTTGATAAAACCATGAGAAGTAAGAGATTCTCACATTAACAAGATAGTGAGACCACATAACAACAAGAATTTGAACTTTCACTCAATGAACCTACCCCGAAAATCATGGCTCCTCAGATAGAGGATGTGCTACTGGCATAACACCTAGGTACCCATACCCAAAATGTAAACCCTAGAACAACCTAGGGAAAACTCAAAACTTATTCCAAATACCATCACCTCTTTCCCGACACCCTATCGGGTAACGTAAACTGAGATCCGGGACGGATCTCCTGCAAGGTGGGTAGACTATAACAACCCGTAAAATTTCGGATTATTATATTAATATTTATTACGTCAGAAAATTCAAATCGGTTATTTTATGACAGTTGCCAATATTTAGATTTAAAAATGAGAGGTGATCTCGTTTATTTAAAAATAAGACATCGCACACATGATGCCTGTCCACTAAGTATCTGTATAATAAATGTGAAATTTATTGTCCAAGTTAAACTTTAAGCATACATAAGCTTAAACCATTAGTTATACCGCATACTGTAGCGCAGTAGCATACAAAACAAAATAAATAAATACTGAGATAAGAGAAAAATACATTTTTATCAATCACTAATAATTTACGAAAGAAAACGAGAAGTTATCTCGTGAATTTAGAAAGTCACGGCACCGCACGCGTACCGACACTATGATAAAGACTTGATAAAATAAATGACAAATGTCTGTGATATGGAATATTACGAAAGATAAAAATATTTCAGACTCGTACCAATAAGATACTACGTTATAAAAGTTATCAACCAATGATACTTCGGTCACAATTTATTATCGTGGGACACAAACTAATTAATACACTTGCACTTAAACAAAAACCTCTATAAGACTCAAACACAATTAATATGTAAGTGTAACACAAGTACATACATGTACACAAATAAATCATAAGTATAATACCTATACATACATTTTCACAATGTATACAATAGGAATAATACATATATACTTACATATTTGAGATAAATGAAAACATTAAATAAACTTTGAGATATCATCTCTTTGTCTCTCTACCCACACACGACAAAAACCAAGACACCAAAACCAGGAAAACAAAAGATACCAATCTTCTTCCTCTACCTCTAGACCTACACCTCATCTAGGTCGAATCTTCCAAAGAGGGAAAACCCAACATGTTATCTCATCATATCCTTCTCTTTCTTACCCAAAACCATGTAAGTTTTTAGTCTCTCCAAATCCTCTCTTTGATGTGCCGGCTATGAATCAAATAAACCAAGAAGAATCAAGATAAAATCACCCAAGAGAATCATATCTTCACATCAATCTACCTTGAGCCAAGCCCAAGATTTCCTAAGTTTTTGGAAGTTAACTAGTTTTGGCTTCAAACCAAGTCACAAGAAAAGAAAGATGGACAAGCTCTTCCCAAAATACTTCCTTTATCTCTAGTAGAGATGCAAACGCCCAAACTCAGTTTCATCATCAACCTTACCAAAAATTAGGGTTCATATCAAAACAAAGGGCTTTTGGAAATTGATAGAGGGGTTTTGTGCTTGGATGCATAAAGAAG
Organism: Chrysanthemum makinoi; assembly: GCA_910596185.1. Taxonomy (NCBI): domain Eukaryota; kingdom Viridiplantae; phylum Streptophyta; class Magnoliopsida; order Asterales; family Asteraceae; genus Chrysanthemum; species Chrysanthemum makinoi. The sequence goes on from OU343220.1 coordinate 2,135,423, forward strand.
AGTTCCCAAGTGGTTGATTGTTCCAATTCATCTCGTGTCCCCTCCAATTGAGTTGGTGGTTTACGGTTTTTCTACCCTTCGACCCACCAAATGGGTTTCTTGTAAGAACACACTCCTTATTATTGTTTTTGGGTTGTAAGTACATTAAATTGTAATTCGAATTTTTCAGTTACTGTTGGTCTCGATTTCTATTAATTATTGAATGAAGTAATAATAATGCAATATTGGTAGTAAAATTTGGTAAATATAAAAATGTTGTTGTTGTTGGCAACCAATAAGTTACAAACAAAAATTTGATATATAAAAGATTAAGGCAGGGCCGTCTCGTGAATCTCGGAGGCCCTGTGCCGTATTACGTTGTAGGCCATTGAACAATATATACCAAAAATTTAGTCAAATTAATTTGCTTACACGTTTATGCCATTAGATTCTATAATTAAGACAATAGTAATTTGTGTATTTTTTTTTTTCAAATTTAGATATACCTTGTGTCTTTTTAAATAGAATCCATCAACATTTTGTAAAACTTTTGAAAAGTATTTAGGAAGTCCCAAAGGTTAACTACAGTATTTTAGGAAATATAATTATAATTTCAAATTGTATTTTATAACATCAAACAACAACGGCAATCATAACAAAATTAAGCGTAAAAGACAAAAAAAGACAAAAAAAAAAAAAAAAAAAAAAACCGTTTTTGTAAATATTTGGGTTGTTTTTTACTTTTTGGTAAAGTAACACTAACAAAATTACTCTAAACTTAAGGCCTACATTTCAAACTATAAAGTAGAAGGGTTCAACATGAAATTTACAAGCTAAAATCAAGACTTCAGTCATCTTCTCCGGTAGAAGGGCCCATCTATGTTTACTTCCTTAAAAACAAAATTTTGAGCCCTGTTTTACAACTGTAACTCAAATTATAAATTTCTAACATTTTTAAACGTAATCCTTCATAGAAACACCGCTTACTTGAGTTAAAACATCCAAAAGTGAGTTTATACTAACATTAAGATCTAGAACTTGGAGGCCCCCAAAAATTGAAGGCCCTGTGCCATTGCACAGCCTGCACATGCCAAGATCCGGGCCTGGATTAAGGTGTTAGGCTCATGATTAGAAGTGCTTGTTGTTGCTAATATTTTTATGCAAAATGGCTCATATGGGATAAGTTGTGGCTATGTTGTTCGTCGAGAGCCTGATAGGACCAAGCAGTAGGTGCTCTTGGTTTAAGTCGTGTCGTGTGGTTGAGTGCGTATGGTTTGACCACAATTAGGTGTTTAAGGGTTGATTTTCTTCACTTAACATTTTAGTAAATCGAATATAAACAACTCAAGTTAAATAGACCACGAACTATGTTTGATTGGTTGTAATTGTTTTAGCTTTGCTCCAAGGTGCTAGTCCCAAAAATATTATAAAAACCAAAATGTTGTGTCGTTTTTCTGTTGTCAAACCACTGCCCAATAGTGGCATAATTCAATGAAAATTTGACCATTTTGTTGTAACATTCTAATAAAACTCCCATTTTATTCTCATTGTATACTCACGCAACTGGTGTCAGGTAGGAACCACATGTTAACAAACTTAAGCTCATTTCAAGTCTAACATTGAAAATTTCATTTGTTAAAATAGTGTTAAAATTTTTGGCTGTGCGTTTGGTTTGCTCACTATTATGTCTAAAATGAGTTCCAAAATCAACTATAAGTATATTGGGGTAAGGCTGGTTAAAGATTCAAAGATGAAATGTCATTGTTTTGGCTTGGGCTTAGTGTGTCGAGGGGTGTGAGTGAGCAAAGCCCAATTAAATTAATAGAGGGTGTGTTGTATTCAGTTGGAGTAAAATGGTTTTGGCAAAATTCCTACTTTCTACTTATGAATATAAATTTTAATCTATACTATATAAAATGGAAAAATGGTCAAAGTGAAAAATGTTGAAAGTTGAATGTTGAAAACATGGTCAATGGAGAGAGAAATAAATAATATAATTAATACTCTTATTAAAATACCTCATTACTTAAAAGTACAATAATTTATTCACATTGTACACCCAATTAAAAGCACATCTACCAAATTAAAAACAATCAATTGAAACCGATACCGGGTTGACCCGTTGAAACCGATACCGGGTTGACCTGTTGAAACCGATACCGGGTTGACCCGGGACACTTCAAACCCGGCGGGCTGACCCGGTTTAATTTGACATTTTTTCGACCCAACCTATTGGTTTGACTCGGTTTAAATCGACCTATTTTTTTATCGGAACGGTTCAACCAGTTGAACCACCCAGGTGAAATCGGGTTTCAAATTTGGAAAAATTATATGATAAATGATGAAGTAGTTGTGGAACCCGTGACAATTTTTTTGAAATGAGAGACAAAGTAATTGTAGTTTTTGGTTTATTTTACTTTGACACATGTAATTTGTCATTTGTATAATGTTATTTTAAAAAATGTTGCTCTTGCGCCATTTAAGGGACTAGCATATATGAATCGTCGTTTAAAAGTTAATATATATTGTATAGCCCTTTGTACAGTGTATCAATAATGTTATGTAAGTTTATTAAAATCACAAAAAATAAATAGTATTGTTATCTTTAGCGATAATTATTTGTACCTCAAACAAATAGCTTTGAACAATGCATAAATATCTATACAAATTGATAGTACAAAATAATCTTATATGGTGATATCCAATTTGCAACGTTACAATTTTAAAAGCCACACACCAAATGATAAACGTTACACATGTAAAAAAAATAGTTATCATTGCCTAAATTACTGACAAAACAAGAAAAAGCGGTCACACATGTTGGCTATACCTATAAACTACAATATAATATTGCTAACTACATAATACCGTTGCTTTTTGTAATGCTTGAATCTATTATTACTAAAAATCTTAATAACTTAAAACAATCCTATTAGAAAATATACTCACACACTTAGATCGACTTCACATAATTTTTTTAAAAACTATATATTTATGCTGCTATGCAACCACGCATCAGAATTGTAGTTATTCGAAAACGATTCTCTAATGCTACAAATATAGTTTGTTGAAAGAAACTTATGGGTCATCGGAACTTTGCAGAAAACTAGACATCGCTGCCGCTAGGCGCGGGTACTCGTCTAGTATAACTAACGGGTTAGATTAATTGTGACTTCTAAGTGTGTCGAGCCCAACAGTGACGTACGGTTGGATTACTTATTTTGCACTCGGGTTATCTCCCAACTTATTAGACATATTTGATCTCGTCATAATTTACCGACGGGTTAAATCTACGTAACTTGTTTTATAAACGGATCCTAGTACATAACTTGTAATTAAAACTTAATATTTTCTCGTCAATAAAATTATAAGTTTAAGTTGCGTATCAAACTAAAAATATAAATGGTAGCTTAATTTTTGAGATCGTTAATCTATATTTCTTATATTAGCTTATTTAAACTTAATGAACTTGTTTTAAATATAAAAACTATAAGTTCTAAGCTATGACTAGTATTCAAAAATTAATCTTTTACATCTGTGAAACTATAAGTTTTAAGTTGGGTATCAACTAATAAAGAAATACCAATTGTGACATATTTTTTATCATTAATATAGTTATCTCAACTTTTAAAGACATGTATGTTTGAAAAATAATATAACAACGAGTTATTAATTTTTGTGACACTTAGCCACCACAAATAATTAAAGCATATACACGGATCATGCCGATTATTGTATTTCTAACATAAACTCTTTTATTACAACAACTACTTAAAGTGAAATTTTTACATACTTAAATCATCAACAAATATTTGGTTATATATACTTTTAAACGACAATCTGAAGTCGTCTACTATTTAAATGTGATTATTTTTTTCGTACATCGTCGTTCGGTCGCCATCGAACCGAAGACTTATTCGTCCTTGATATTTTCCTATTACATACTTATGCACTTTCAAGAGCCAATACTTACAAACATTTAGAAAACTATTTAAACTTAAATGCTGCCACACAAGCAACAACAACAACAACAACAAACATTTAAAAATTTATAAGGTTAGTTAAACTTTATCGAGTCTTAAACATAAAGACTAAATATGCCGTATTAATTAGGTTGCGTGTCGGAGCCGTGCACTATCACTCCTTGATTTAATTCTCTTTAGACTTCATATTGCACAATGCCAAGGTGAGTTTATAGCCCCACTTTTACTCTTATTTACTTGCTTTATAAAACTTTGGGGTGAGAAACATGCAAAACTCTTTTCCGACCTGAAACTAAAAACACTATTATGTGAAACAACCTTGAATCCCACTATGCTACCGTCAATTCCCTTTGGGGAAGCGCGATTGTTATGAATAGATCTATTGGGGATGACACCCCCGTTCGAGTTTGACCGGATAGGCAAACGTCGGGCGTATATCATATCGTATTGATTGAGTGTACTGGAAATACACTTGTTGGGCTTTATTTATCATGCTTCTAGATGCATGCACACTTTCGTAGTTTCGGTTGCATGAACTTAGTGCTAGCGTAATAAATTCAATATATGACATTATATTCGTTGTAATGTACATATACCCTACTTATGGTCCAATAATGAAATCTCTTTTATGAAATCCTTTTATGAATTGAAATCATAAACTCTATGACATTATGCAAGACGTAATGATCATCAAGAACCAAATTTGAAACAGTGTAACAAATCCTTTTTAAATAAACCTATGAACTCACCAGCGTAAGCTTCCCCCTTTAGCATGTATCTTCAGGTTTTGAGGTGATAGCTTATCTTTGGATGCGTAAGGCAAAGGCATGGCATGGTCATAGATGACTCGATATGTATTGGGACCACTTGTTTATAATGGGCCATTTTCCACACTATTCTATAATGTAAACATTGTTTTCAAGAAATGAATAAAAGTTTATTTATAAAAATCCATTGTTCTATGCTTATGTTGTGATTCCAATTTAGTAGCACCCCAATACACGTATGCTTCCGCTGAGTCATTTTTGGGGGTGTTACAGTATGAAACACCACTTCTGGTTGTGATCGCCTTTGCATCGCCCCTCGGGTTAGTGATCGTGTTGCTCGGAAGTTTTCCTGAGCCCGAGGGTTGATCATTTAAAGACTTCTTTAGATCAGCGATCTGACTGACCAACAACCTGTTCATTTCATCTTGGGATTTCATGAATTGTTTCAATAACTCATCAGATGATGGTCCAGTTGGAACAATGGCTTGAGTTTGATTAGGAAAATTCTGGCCTCTAATGTTTGGATTAGGGCCTTGATTTTGAAAATTTCCTTGATTAGGATTCATATTCCCATGAAATTGATTCCCTCGATTGAAATTGTTTTGATTAAGATTTCCTTGATGTTGGAAACCTTGATTTGGTCCGGGATAGAAATTACCTTGGTTTTGATAACCTTGGTTCATTCTAGGTTGGTTCTGATTCCGGTTTTGCATGTTAGGATTCTGGCTAAAACCGGGTGGTCCCTGATAAGTGTTAGCACGGTAGTTTGGTTCATTTTGAGAATGGTATTGATTACCTCCACGATGTGAAGTACGGCTATAGCATTGGCTTCAAACGGACTACCATCTGGCATGCAGTTGTAGTATGCATGAGGGCCACCACAAGTAACACAGACTTCGACTTTCTTCACTTCACCATGTGATGGTGTTTGTGTGAAAGTGACCTTCTTTTGGTTAGCAAGAACCAAAGCCTGAACAATATCCGTGAGTTTGTCAATCTTAGCATCGGTGCTAGATGTACTTACTGGAGATGAAGTAGAAGGTCTAGCATTAGACTGAGACTGATATGTCTTTGTTCCGAAAGGGCGGACTGGGACTTGTTTTCAATGATTTGCAAGGCTTCTTTTGTGGTCTTGCTCAGGAAATTACCTCCCGCGGAGGCATTTAAAGAGTCTTGGTTAGTCTGGTTTAGACCATTGTAGAAAGTATCCATTTGCATTAACTCGGTAAAACCATGATGTGGACACTTGCGGAGCATGCCTCCCCGAATGATCCATCAAATCTTTGAGAAAATTTCATTATCTCATTCTTAAGACTTGTAGTTCGGGATGGAGGATAGAATTCGTTAACAAACTTGGTAACTAGATCTTCCCATGTCTCAATGGAACGAGGGGGTTGTTTCTCAAGCCAATTCCGGGCTTGTCCCTCTAGAGAGAATGGGAACAGAAGAAGCTTAATTGCTTCATGTGGGACATTCTTGTATTTGATGGTAGATGCAATCTTGTTAAACCATCGAATATGAACATGAGGATCATCCCCGCCAAAACCATAAAATTGGCTTTGGGTTACAAGATTAAGCAACCCGGTTTTGAGCTCAAATGTATCACCATGATGGTGGGACAATAATGGCATCTCCATAACCCTCGATGGGTGCTTGGAGAAGCTCATTCATCGGCTTGTCTTCGCCATTACGCAGCGGGGTGGTGGTACTAGACGTTCTCACCACGGTGAAGGATCGAACGTCCTCACGTCTACGAGGAATATTTGCAAGCTCCGAAAGTGGACTTGTAGAGCTGGAAGAACGAGTGCGCATGCACTAAGTTTAAAAATCAATTTTCAAAACAAATGCGAGGCAAAACGACAAGTGAACTTTAACCAATAATCACAAATGAAATGGCTTCTTTGAAAAAGGTACACCAAATCACAAGGACACAAAGGCAAGTTTTAAATCTTTTGTTCGAGAACTTATTAATGGTCACACCCCCGGTAGGTGTACGCCTTGATTTGTGGTGGTTGATTTTTATGTATTTAAGTACCACTTGAAAAGACGTAGGTATGGATATGTGCTAAGGGTTTAAAAATTTTTGAAAAATATTTTTGATATCGTCTCGTTTAACCAAATCGTATATCTTTAAGAATCACCTTAAAGGAAACACAAGCTAGAAAACGTTACGATTGTTTTGTTGTTTTATATTTTGTTTGGTGTTGTTAACACTTTAGGAAAAGTGTTAATGAACTTTTTGATTTCTTGATAACTTTACGAAAAAACTGCACAAAAGGTGGTATATGTGCAAGTACGGGTCCGAGAATGCTTAAAACACGAAAGCCTCCCCGCGCGCCAAAATTTGATTGAAGCTGAACGTTCAAGTTTTATCACACAAGCTAACCACTTGTGAATGGTCAACCGTAATAAACTTCAAACGCTCGAAACAATACAATTAAGATCCTGAGAGTATAGTGTTTCCATGTGTCGTTAAGTCCACTGACTGAATGGTGTTTAAAAACTTTCAAATGTCGAATAATCACTAAGGACAGTGATCAGTAAGGATTTTTGTTTATAATTACACTACTGATTGATTGGAATATATTTGAATACGAATTGTAAGCACAACAATCAGATAAGACAAACGTAAATACTTACGTTTAATAACTTACGAAACGATAAAAATAAACGTGATTTTTAAGAAATAAAAGACCTACAAATATGAAAATGATATTTTTACAAACCTAATAATAAAATAAAATTATTAGAAAAATAAAATTATTTTTATAACTATTTATTTAATTATTATTAATTAAAAACTATTTTAAACTATTTAATAATAACCTAAAATATAATAAAATATGAAATATAGCTAGAAAATTGAAATTATGATTTAGAAAAATCTAAAATATTATAAAACTTATTTTAAAACTAAAAATATATTTTTTACACTTTTTATCTATTTATTATTAATTAATTACTATTTAAAATACACTTAAATAAAAAAAAATATAAAATTAACCTGGAAAATTAAAATTTTAACTTGGAAAAATCTAGAATATTATAAAACTAATTTTAAAACTAAAAATATATTTTTTATGTTTATTTATTTATTTATTATTAATTATTTAATACTTTTAACTTTTTATCTATTCTAATAAATACTAAACAGACTAGGAAAATTATGAAACTTTTTCTAAAAATATCTTATGATGACAGAAAACTAAGAAAATTATAAAAACAATAATAGCTTAATAATAAGCTGAAAAGAAAATTAAAAAGCTAATTTCTATTAAATAAACGCTATCACTATTTTAAAATGATGTTTTTGTGATTTTTCTTTTTGAAAACTATTTAACTACTGATATTAAGTAACTTTAATGAAAACAAAAATTTTACAACTTAAAAATAAGCTATTTAGAAGCTTAAGAGTTTAACAGTTAAGCTTATGAGCTTAATTTGATGATATAAGCTCAAACAAGCTTCAAAGCTTGAAACAAAGGTAGAATAAGATGTAAACAAGCTTAAGCTACTTAAATGAAGCTAAAAAGCACAGAGAATCATACTGATAAGCTATAAATAAGCAAATAAGCACTATGACTAAACTATGCAACCAAACAGGCTCAGGATATTCAAGACCAATTTAAGCTAAAAAGAAAAGCTCCAAAGTAAAAAATAAGCCTTGAGTCAACAAGCTGGGTTGGTGGGCTTTCCAAAAAACCAAAGTTCAATGCCCTGGTCTCACTATTAAGCTTGCTACAAGCTTGAGAAAAGCTGGTTAGCACTGGTTATTCAGGTGTATCAAGAAAATGGGACAAACAAAAGCAAGTTGGACCTATCAAATAAGTCAGAAATGGAAAATAAGCTTTGGAACTGTGAAATGGCTAGATTGGCTTTCCAAAAAAACAAAGTACACAAGCTCTAGTTCACTAATAAGCTCTTGATGAGCTTGTGAAATAGGCTAGTTAACCCGCGTAGGTAAGCACTATTTTGAAAAGGTACCTAAAATAAGCTAAGATTTAAGCCATGTAATAAGCTAGCTAGACAATATAAAAAATACTATGATAGAGATAAGCAGTTGAATATTGATATACCAAAAGCTCAAATATTGAAAGCTTATATCAAGTTCTATATAAAATAATCTATTTTATTCAAAAATGACCAAACTGAAATTTTGACTTTTTATGATGAACTAAAAGGTTGACTTTTATGAACTTTAAATCAATACTACTTACTAATTATGATGTAATAAGCTATGATAAGATAAAATTAAGCTAGGTTAACAAGTTTTAAGCTACTGTGGTGATTTTGATAAGTTAAATCCTAACAGTTAAGTTCTAAGGTGAGATTAAAGAGAATTTTGACTTTTACTCTAATAAAGACTAGTGTTTATGGTTTCTTTGGGTTATTAGAACCAAGTTTGACAGATAACAACAACAAGAAAAAGTCTTGAACACTCTTTAGTACGCTTAAACAAACTAAACCAAACAAGCCTTAATTAGACTGTTTCAAGGCTTTAGGTACTAAACTAGCTTTTCAAACCAATAAATCTAGAGATTATCTTGTATTAACCATAATGAGACTAGATTAAACTGAAATTAACAAGATTTAAACAGATAAACTATGAAATGCAAATTTTTAGAAAATTGCTTACAAATTGGAATTCAAGTGAAAAGTGAGAACCAAGGACTGAAATCACACCCTATAGCTTCCCAAGAACCTCTAAACCCAAGGGCAATCTCTGTATTCACCCTCGCCCATTTGTGATAACCATCTCCATGGATTTTTGATTTTTCACTAATTTTTTTGGTATTTTTGGTATTATTATTATTATTTTTTTGCTTCTAAACTGAATTTTAAGGTTACTAATAGCTTAAACAAGCTATCTAGGAGCTTATGTTAGCTTATTCAGTCCTTATCAACTGCTACAAACAACATTTGATCTTAACATGAGATTTTGAACAAGAAAATTGGTATAAACTGAAAATGACAATGAAACTTGAAATTTATTATTGATAAAGATTCACATATACTCAAAAACACTTAAAAAAGTACTTAAAAGTTTAAACTTACACTGGAAAGCTTGAATTTATTAAAACGACATAAGTAAATTAAAATTACACTAGTTACTATTCTACATTGCTTCCTCCTTGCTTTATATTGATCTCATTGGGCTTTGTCGACATCTCTGAGACTTTCCCACCTATCTTGAGCCATTGGATCTTCATATTTCATCATATTCGTCCATTTGGAGTTTTGGCGCCAAATATCTTTTGGAAAGTGTTTTGTTATTAATGAATTTTGGGAAGATGTGGAGTGGAGGGGACAAGGTAAGGTGGTGGTGAGGTGATAGGAGCAAGTGGAATTGAAAACCATGGTGGTTTGATGGGTCACCTGGTTTTTGCCATTAATGTGAGAGGGATGCATGTGACGAGGGTATTTGACTTTTTGTCAAGATGGATATTAGTAGCAGGGGGTCATTTGGGTATTTGAACGGTTCAAAATAGATGTGACTGCCAAGGGTCTAGGGTCAAGGTTCAAGGTTAAAGTTTAGTGGGTTTGGGCTTGTGTTGGGTTTGGGCCAGCTGTTTGGGTTTGGATAATTAAAAGGTCCTATACACAAGGATTATTCATGTAATTTTAGCAAACTTGAGGGACCAAAACTGAACTTTTTCCAATGTTATCAAAAGGACCAAACTTGACAAACTTTAATAGTACAAGGATAACTATTGCATAAAATTCCATTTTTATAAATCCAAGGACTATTTATGACACTTTTCAAACTTGAAGGACCTTTTTTGCCATATGATCAAAGATTCATTCAAGGACCATTTTTGACAACTTAGAGTATTTCAGGGACCTTGAATGATAAAACTCCATATTTTTGGATTCCAGGGACTAGATTTGACAACTTTTGAAACTTGGGGGACTAAAACTGCCAATTATGCAAACTTGATATGTTTTTCATCTGATTTTGATATTTTGCATTTAAAACACATAAAACACTGATTTGTGATATTTTGATCATTTTGATGCATTTCTCGAAGTGTTTCGGATGTTTTTGGCATTCTAAACGGTATAAAAATGATGAGTATTTGAACACTTATCTTTGGCATTGAAGATGGTGCCTTGTTTGTCATTGAATTGCACAATGTACTTAGCATCACATAATTGGAAGACCGATGAGATTGTATTTTTAGACCATTGACATAAGCTATTCTACAGAAAAACTATTCCATTACAAAGATCATCAACCATAACCTTCATGGGACATGATGAGTTTTCACCAAATACTACCTTGGGTCCGTGTTCCTTTACATACTTGTGCATACTCCTTAACACCGTCATGCTTCTGGAGCATCCACTATCAAGATGCCAAATAGGCCTCTCGATGTACTTACATACAAATTAGATTAGTTTTCTTCACGACCCAGCATACTAGTGGGCTTGGGCCTAAAGTTACATTTGAATTTGGCAATTGACTCATGGTCGAGTGGTTGAGTGCATTGTGCTACCATGTTTTGCATTTGGGCGAGGATGACTCGGTGATTTTGGGTTGCTTATTGCTTCTCCTTGCTTGGATGACACTTGTCATGCGAGATGTCTCATGAGTTGGATTTCATAAATCTCAAAGCATGTGTTCATGAGGATCATCGGGATGATGATGCGTTAAATCCACAGGTGTGGACAAGGAGGAAAAGGTTTTGTTCTCGCTTTTGGCAGATTTGGAGGTTGAAGCATCTTGATAACCAACTTTGGTATAGTTTGATTCTTGGGAGAACTTACATATTGTAAGTGATCGAAGTTGTGATCATCCTTTTGCAGATCATACAAAAAGGATTCTATAACTTGATTGTCGGTGGTATGGCTGGTATAGTGGCATAGATCACACTTACGCTTGGGTTTGGTGGTGGATTTTGACTTTGATGAACTAGAGGAGGCTGACTTAATTTCCTTGATTGATGAATCGGGGGTTTTTCGATGGTTCCCATCTTTTGATCGAGTTCCTCCAAGTTCGGTCGTTCTTGAATTTGATGCACTTTAGTAGGGCTGAAGATGTGGAAGTCTCGGTGGGAGTAGACTCTTGTTGGATTGGTTTTGTTGGTCTTTTTGGATTGTTCTACCAAGTCAGGACCTTTCTTTGGTGAGTGAGGATTGAATTGTAATGGAGTAAGCTCGAGCTTGGTGCGGCACCACAGAAGGGGTTCGGGGGCGGTGTTTGAGATTGATTCAAACTTCGAAAATGTGTTCGATACTCTGGGCACATGGGGAGTCAAGCATGCTCTTTAGAGCGGCTTTCGAGCTCTAGGATTCTTCAGTCCAAATTGGAAGCTTACTCTCAGGATTAACCCGTTCAATCCAATCAGTGGGCTTGGGATTTGGCAACACATTGGTAATCATGCCACCAGACACAAATGGTTTGGGAGGCGGTCTTTGTTGTGAGAGTCGGGAGATGATCTTCACATGACTATCTTTTTGCTATTGGGGCTCCCACGGCATCAAAGACTCTTGGATTTTTAGCGTCCAACTAGCTGACTTCCTTTTCTTTCTTAAGTTCAATTGAAGAGCCTTATTTCTTTTAACTAATTCATGTTTTGAATTTGCAAAGTGATTTTAAGCAGGTCCTACACTTGTTTAGTTCAAAACTTAGCTTGTTATATTTTGAAAAGATTTATTAGTTTGCTCTTCAACAAACTTAAGGTCAACATTGATATAGTTCATATAGATTTGCCAATGAGTGATCATCCATAGAAAGTAAAATATTTACCTTCTTAATTGTGATGTTGACACTCTCCATTTCGGCATGATTTTTCCCAACAGCTAGCTTGTCCTCTTGAGAGGGCCATCAATGCTGACATGTACCATTTCATCATCATGAGACCGGTTATCCCGAGTCGAAGGGTTTGGCAACTAGGCCTATTTTTACCTGCCTGATTGAACACTTTTGTTGTTTACGAGGGGCCTCAACAATCTGCAAACTTAGCTTTGACTTTCCTATACCAAGCTTCAAAATCAACGGTTTTGTTTTGATCCAATTTGTTTTGAAAATTTTAATAGAGGCCATATATTTTGGGTTGAAATTTGCTAAAGCTAGGGCCGATTGACCTACGATGGTTTTGTAGAGGGTTCATAAATTGTTTTGAAAAACAATCTTTAAAATGACCCTTTTTGTGGCGCTTAAAGCATTAGTGTCCTCATTTGCTTTAGCATTTGAAAAACCTTTGTTTCTTTTATAAACTTTAGAGAGTTAGCAGGGTAGTGTTTAGGGTCATTTTTTCCTCACTAGATCTCTCATCAGGCTCATCATTTGAATTTTTCACGAAAATCTTCAACAACATTGTTAGAATAAAAAGCAGTTGATATTGGTGTTGAAGTGGTGGTCAGGGACTTCTTAACTTCCTAAGACTTCTTTAGTGGGTATAGTCATTTGATAAGGTTTTCCTCATACACAAATTTCCCATAAATTTGAGGAGTTCAAGGTGCGGTTATGATTAGCATTCCTAAGTCCACGAGAGAAATTCATCACTTCTAGGGAGACTATTGACAAAACCAACATTGATTTCATGTTTGGACAACTTAACACCATCATTTCTGAGTTCATTTAGTAGGGTTTGGTAATGGGTGTAAGTTTGAGGAGCAGTTTCGAGTCCTTAGCCACGAAGGTGTTATACTCAAGTTTCATGTCCATTATCCTGTTTTGCTTGGTATCAGATGGGCCTTCATGGCTATGAACTAGGTCATCGGGTTTGTTTAGGCGTAAATGCATAAGCCACCCATAATATCATCGGGGAGACATGATATGATGATACTTTTGAGTCTTTGGTCTCGGTTGACCACTCTCCTCTCATCCACAAGTCCACTGAGGTGAGGTTTGGCAAACGCCAAGTCTTTAGGATAAATGGACCTTCATTTATACATATATAACAAGGTTCCATCCTAATCAAATAGCAAAGCATACGCTTTTTCCATTTGTTGAATTTACCAATTTACCAACTTCAAGTCTAGGAACAACAGTGAATACGCTCCACCCTTTTTATCGACTAGTTGGGGTACATCAATTCGATACATAAGGATCCCGATTTAAAATGTTTAGAGCGGCTTTTTTAAAAGTTTTATAAATCAGCTTCATGATACCTTGTTGTTCCCTATTCACTCGGCATTAAAAGGATATGTATTTAAAGCGAATCAATAGTGAGTTAATAGTAGTAATGTATGTAAAACACACTAAATAATTTTCAACATAATATTCTTATTAGAAATAAATCCGAAGAATACGTTACCCAAGTACTTGGGGTAGTACTTGGGATTGAAAACCAAAGGGTGTTTCTCACGGCTCAGGCTAGTCTAAGCACAACCTCTAAGTACCGAGCTATCTCGGGGATTAAGTTGTATTTGTAGGAGTGAAACTTGCGTGTATGTGTGTTTACAATTCACTTAACCTTTCACTCCATCTCTTACTGCTATTTATACAAGTATGAGTTTTAACTCTTTTCCTAAGTGACAAGGACAATTGGCAGAGAAGACAAAATACTTGATGTATTTTATCTCGCATTTACAAAGACTATTCTAGGTAGAGCGAATTTGCTTTCCAGGTTCATTGATGACACTAAACCGGATCGTGCCATTGAGGGAAAGTTGACTTTGGTTGATAAGGACTTGTCTTATCGATTCAAACTTGTCTTATCAGCTTCGTTCTTAGATCTTTACATCCTTGGTCTTCTATATCGGTTTGTCTTAGGTGTAAGTAGGCGGAGGTTTTAGAGTTAATTGAGTTGTTGTCATCCTTAAACGATCATATCTTCTCAACTTTAGTCTTCACCTTTAAGTTTTGCCTTCTTGAGTGGAGAGACTTCTTCTATACCTCTTATGAGCATCTTGAAGATGGCTCACTGAGATGGACTTCGGTGACTGTTAGTATTAACGGTCCAAACACTTGGGGTATTTTCTATTCAAATCCTAGATTAAGCGGTTTGGGTATTTTACTAAACCCAACAAGTTGCCTATGCTAATTGTTGTTGACTTAATTGTTTCTTTTGTTAATGGAGGTGATGATTGAGATGATGATTTGGGTTTGGTGGAAGTGTCAAGAGGTGATTCAGAAGACTGTTGATGTTTGTGTGTTGGATTGTCAACTATGTAGTTGTTTGATTCCTTTATTAACTTTTCTCTTCATCCAAGCTTCTTCTTCCTCTTATCTTTTCCTCTTGAGCCACCAAATTATCATCAGTGACTCTTTCAAACTTATCATGATTGTAATGTGCTTTGTCATAAATTTCCTCATCTTCATCACGCTTTTCTTCTTACGATTGTAAAAGTTGTTGTTATGGTTGCTTCATTTCCAGCGGTTGTAGTGGCTGGTGACACCACGATCCTTACGGGTTGATTAACCGGATCAGGATAGGGTTAGAGTTGTTGCAATGGATCTTCCATAAGTGGAGGACTACTTCTTGACCTCACGCCCCACTTGGGTTGATTAACGGAAGGTTGAAGCATGGTATTCCATCCTTTTACGCTTTAATGTCTTACAAAATTTTCTTTCTATCCATTGAATCCTTACTCATCATCAAAAGAAGTCGGAGATTGCGGATGACTTTGTGAGCATGTATTTGAATGGATGTTGCAGAAGGATGACCACAACAATTCAGTGGGTAGATGATTAAGCATATGAAATTGTTGAAGATGACAGGAGATTGTTCTTGCCATTGTTTTGTAGTATCAGCTGGGAATGTGTTTGCCATCGTGAGCTTAGCTGGGGCATTGATGTTTGCTTGATTTCGACCATTTTGTGATCTGAAAGTCATTAGACAAAGAGACGGACATATATGGAAACACAATGTGTTTGTTTTACTACGATTTATTATCTAATTACTTGTTTATGGTAACATGTTTATGTTAGTTACAAGTCCTAAGTCACATTTGTCTAATTGTTTGAAGTTGATGTGATAAGTTACGTGAACATGTTAATTTCGAAATTTCAAAGACCAATTTTTCACATAACACACAACATATTAACTTTTGTAAGCTAATATGAAACATCAGATATATGTGACATATGTGTAACATTTAACAAGTAACATATAAGTAACGGGCCAAAATGTAGTGAGCGATGGGTTATGTGTAACAAAAGGATCCTTATCGCATTAAGAAAGGAGCTTATCGTAGGAGTAAACTAAATAAGACCAAGCATGTGTAGACAAGTTCAAAGGCTTTAGGCTTACAGTAGGAATAAGCTAGATGTTCAGTGTCTGGGTTACTGCATTAAGGTAAAAACTTATCGTAACAAGCCTTGTTTACATATATCTTTCCAAGATACGTATAATCCTTTGTAGACCTCTTATAGTAAAGAGTTAGCGTAATATTTCTCTTAGGTGTAAACTTTACGCATATAGTATTCCTTAGCGTACTTGGTTTGAACATCACGAAGATTCTAACATTCACGAATAATTAACATTTAAATATAAGCATGAAAACTTGATAGCAGTTTATTCCAAACATCTTTTTAGATCATAAAGCAAGCACAAGAACAA
>OU343220.1:2151761-2235918 GCA_910596185.1 Chrysanthemum makinoi
GAAATGCTTTGAGTCTTTGAGCCATTTAGCATAGTTCTAGCGACCTCAATGAGGGTTCTATTTTTTTTCTTCGGCTTCACCCCATTTTGTTGGGGTATAAGGAGATGAAAAGTTTGGTTGATTCCTTTTTCATCACGAAACTCTCAACTCTTGATTTACGACTCGATTGCCATTGTCGGTTCGATTTGTTTTACTTGATAATGTCATTACGGTTTCAATTTTCACGATGAATGACATTATTGTATCATTTACTGACTCTTTTAGAAAGAAAGTATACCCAAGTGTATCTTGAAAACTCATCAACAATGATAAGTGTATACTTCTCATGCTGGGATTGATCTGGGGTAGCCAGGGTCCAAAGAGATCCATATGCATGAGGTGAAGCTAGACTTTGATGGAGAAATTTTGTTTGGTTTTGAAGGATGCTCTTTGATGTTTACCTTTTTCACAGGCAGAGCATGGTTTATCTTTTGAAAAAACCAGTGATGGTAAGCCAAGGACCTTGTTTTGTTTAGCCAAGTTGTTGATATTTTTGAAGTTTAAGTGAGAGAGTCTCTTGTGCCATAGCCAGTTGACAGTTTCAGTGGCTTTGGCAAAGAGACAGGTTCCATCTTGAGAGAATGTTGACATGTCTAAGACATAAACATCATCTCTCCTAGGAGCTATCAAAACAACTTGTTTGATTGAAGTCAGAACATCACTGTTTTATCACACAAGCTATTGTGAATGGTCAATAAAACTTCAAACGGAAGAAACAATACAATTAAGATGGAGTATAGTGTTTCACAGGTCGTTAAGTCCCGGAGATGGTGTTTAAAAACTTTCAGATGTGAATAATCACTAAGGATAGTGATGATAGGATTTTTTTATAATTACACT
This sequence comes from Chrysanthemum makinoi, assembly GCA_910596185.1. Taxonomy (NCBI): domain Eukaryota; kingdom Viridiplantae; phylum Streptophyta; class Magnoliopsida; order Asterales; family Asteraceae; genus Chrysanthemum; species Chrysanthemum makinoi. The sequence continues at coordinate 2,152,641 of OU343220.1, forward strand.
AAGATTGATTGGAATATATTTGAATACAGAATTGTAAAGCACAACAATCGGATAAAGACAATACTTACGTTTTATAACTTACGTGCGTGATATAAAATAAAACGTGATTTTTTAAGAAATAAAAGACCTACAAATATGAAAATGATATTTTTACAAACCTAATAATAAAATAAAATTATTAGAAAAAGAAAATTATTTTATAACTATTTATTTAATTATTATTAATTAAAAACTATTTTAAACTATTTAATAATAACCTAAAATATAATAAAATATGAAATAAAGCTAGAAAATTGAAATTATGATTTAGAAAAATCTAAAATATTATAAAACTAACTAAAAATATATTGTTTACACTTTTTATCTATTTATTATTAATTAATTACTATTTAAAATACACTTAAATAAAAGAAAATATAAAATTAACCTGGAAAATTAAAATTTTAACTTGGAAAAATCTATAATATTATAAAACTAATTTTAAAACTAAAAAGATATTTTTTATGTTTTTTATTTATTTATTATTAATTATTTAATACTTTTAACTTTTTATCTATTCTAATAAATACTAAACAGACTAGGAAAATTATGAAACTTTTTCTAAAAATATCTTATGATGACAGAAAACTAAGAAAATTATAAAAACAAGAAGTGCTTAATAATAAGCTGAAAAAGAAAATTAAAAAGTTAATTTCTATTAAATAAACGCTATCACTATTTTAAAAATGATGTTTTTGTGATTTTTATTTTTGAAAACTATTTAACTACTGATATTAAGTAACTTTAATGAAAACAAAAATTTTACAACTTAAAAATAAGCTATTTAGAAGCTTAAGAGTTTAACAGTTAAGCTTATGAGCTTAATTTGATGATATAAGCTCAAACAAGCTTCAAAGCTTGAAACAAAGGTGGAATAAGATATAAACAAGCTTAAGCTACTTAAATGAAGCTAAAAAACACAGAGAATCATACTGATAAGCTATAAATAAGCAAATAAGCACTATGACTAAACTATGCAACCAAACAGGCCTGCAAGGATATTCAAGACCAATTTAAGCTAAAAGAAAAAGCTCCAAAGTAAAAAATAAGCCTTGAGTCAACAAGCTGGGTTGGTGGGCTTTCCAAAAAACCAAAGTTCAATGCCTGGGTCTCACTATTAAGCTTGCTACAAGCTTGAGAAAAAGCTGGTTAGCACTGGTTATTCAGTGTATACAAGAAAATGGGACAAACAAAAAGCAAGTTAGGTCCTATCAAATAAAAGTAAAATGGAAAATAAGCTTTGGAACTGTGAAATGGCTAGATTGGCTTTCCAAAAAAACAAAGTACACAAGCTCTAGTTCACTAATAAGCTCTTGATGAGCTTGTGAAATAGGCTAGTTAACCTGTGCACAGGGCACTATTTTGAAAAGGTACCTAAAATAAGCTAAGATTTAAGCCATGTAATAAGCTAGCTAGACAATATAAAAAATACTATGATAGAGATAAGCAGTTGAATATTGATATACCAAAAGCTCAAATATTGAAAGCTTATATCAAGTTCTATATAAAATAATCTATTTTATTCAAAACCAACTGAAATTTGACTTTTTATGATGAACTAAAAGGTTGACTTTTATAAACTTTAAATCAATACTACTTACTAATTATGATGTAATAAGCTATGATAAGATAAAATTAAGCTAGGTTAACAAGTTTTAAGCTCTTGTGGTGATTTTGATAAGTTAAATCCTAACAGTTAAGTTCTAAGGTGAGATTAAAGAGAATTTTGACTTTTACTCTAATAAAGACTAGTGTTTATGGTTTCTTTGGGTTATTAGAACCAAGTTTGACAGATAACAACCAAGAACAAAGTCTTGAACACTCTTTAGTACAGTTAAACAAACTAAACCAAACAAGCCTTAATTAGACTATTTCAAGGCTTTAGGTACTAAACTAGCTTTTCAAACCAATAAATCTAGAGATTATCTTGTATTAACCATAATGAGACTAGATTAATTAACAAATTTAAAGATAAACTATGAAATGCAAATTTTTAGAAAATTGCTTACAAATTGGAATTCAAGTGAAAAGTGAGAACCAAGGACTGAAATCACACCCTATAGCTTCCCAAGAAGCTCTAAACCAAGGCAATCTATATTCACCTGCGCTCCAGTGATAACCATCTCCATGGATTTTTTATTTTTCACTAATTTTTTTGGTATTTTTGGTATTATTATTATTATTTTTTTTTGCTTCTAAACTGAATTTTAAGGTTACTAATAGCTTAAACAAGCTATCTAGGAGCTTATGTTAACTTATTCAGTCCTTATCAACAGCTACAAACAACATTTGATCTTAACATGATATTTTGAACAAGAAAATTGGTATAAACTGAAAATGACAATGAAACTTGAAATTTATTATTGATAAAGATTCACATATACTCAAAAACACTTAAACAAGTACTTAAAAGTTTAAACTTACACTGGAAAGCTTGAATTTATTAAAACGACATAAGTAAATTAAAATTACACTAGTTACTATTCTACATTGCTTCCTCCTTGCTTTATATTGATCTCATTGGGCTTTGTCGACATCTCTGAGACTTTCCCACCTATCTTGAGCCATTGGATCTTCATATTTCATCATATTCGTCCATTTGGAGTTTTGGCGCCAAATATCTTTTGAGCAGGTTTTTGTTATTAATGAATTTTGGGAAGATGTGGAGGTGGAGGGGGACAAGGTAAGGTGGTGGTGAGGTGATAGGAGCAAGTGGAATTGAAAACCATGGTGGTTTGATGGGTCACCGGTTTTGGCGTTAATGTGAGAGGGATGTACATGGCGGGGTATTTGACTTTTGTTGACCGATGGATATTAGTAGACGGGGGGTTCATTTGGGTATTTGAACGGGTTCAAAATAGATGTGGACTGGCTCAAGGGTCTAGGGGTCAAGGTTCAAGGTTAAAGTTTAGTGGGTTTGGGCTTGTGTTGGGTTTGGGCCAGCTGTTTGGGTTTGGATAATTAAAAGGTCTGGTTTGGATTTGTATACACAAGGATTATTCATGTAACTTTAGCAAACTTGAGGGACCAAAACTGAACTTTTTCCAATGTTATCAAAAGGACCAAACTTGAAAAACTTTAATAGTACAAGGATAACTATTGCATAAAATTCCATTTTTATAAATCCAAGGACTATTTATGACACTTTTCAAACTTGAAGGACCTTTTCTGCCATATGATCAAAGATTCATTCAAGGACCATTTTTGACAACTTATAGTATTTCAGGGACCTTGAATGATAAAACTCCATATTTTTGGATTCGTGGACTAGATTTGACAACTTTTGAAACTTGGGGACTAAAAGCGCCAATTATGCAAACTTGATATGTTTTCATCGATTTTGATATTTTTGCATTTAAAACACATAAAACACTTATTTGTGATATTTTTATCATTTTGATGCATTTCTGAGTGTTTTCAGATGTTTTTGGCATTCTAAACGATACAAAATGAGGTATTTAGACACTCATCAATCCCCACACTAAGATATTGCTAGTCCTAGCAATTGTTTGAAAAACTTAATGGATTTCATCTCTTTACCCAAAGCCATTACTTCGGGTAGCCAATTGTTTCATTCAAGTAAGAACCTTGGTACAATGATAACCAAATGATTTTGAGCAAATCACCGCTTTCCACGATTTTGATTTGTCTTTACCAGCACGTTTGCTTCGGACTAGACAACTCTTAGATAAATTATCAATATTATCTTTGGTGAGCCGATTACTAATTATGGTTTTCCAACTTGCCTTTACCACAAGCCATAAACTTGCGGGCTAGCCAACTCTTCACTAATTAAAGATATGGTGAGTTGAACACCATACAATTTTGGGCAAATTGCAAGCCATCAACGGATTTGATAAATCTTTACCAAGAGCCGTTTGCTCCTGGATTAGCCAATCCTTATGTGGGTTAGACATGGTAGACTGATTACCATTTCTTGAGTAAGTGAAAAACACTTACTCCAAAAAATTTCCAAAAAAGGGAATTGGATGGTATAATTACATGATAAAATTCGTGAGATTCCCCCCCACACTAGAAATGAATATTGCCCTCAATATTCAAAGTACCAGCGGTTATGCCGAAACATAGGAAATACTATGGCCATTATTTTATTTTTGATATATACACATTTTTTTTTAAGAAGATTTTATATACAGCGGGGCAACTCCCACATAGGGTGGTAGAAAGTAGAAAGAAGTCAGAAATATGGGTGAAAACCCATATAGTGTGTGCTACTGTTTTTGATTCCCGAGTCACTAGCTTGACTCGATCCCGCATTCATTGGTTCATGGGGAAAGTTTGTAGATCTGGGACAACCACAGGTGGAATGTCCTTTCCAAAATAGTGCTTTAATCGATGACCATTCACTTTAAAATTTGGACCATCGGGTTGAGATAACTCAATGGTACCATAAGGATAAACCTTAGCAATAGTAAATGGACCAGACCAACGGGACTTAAGCTTTCCCGAGAAAATCTTCAATCTAGAATTAAAAAGAAGGACTCGATCACCAACGTTGAAAAAGCGGTTCTTGATTTTGGAGTCATGAATCTTCTTTGTCTTTTGTTTGTAGATCAAAGAGTTTTCGTATGCTTGATCACGGAGTTCATTTAATTCATTCATTTGAATTTTCCGGTGATCACCGGTATGCGAATATCGAAGTTGGCATGTTTCAAGGCCCAGTATGCTTTGTGCTCAAGTTCAATCGGCAGATGACATGCCTTTCCGTATACTAGCTTGTATGGAGTACACCCTATTGGTGTTTTATAAGTCGTATGCGGAAGGCCCAGAGTGCATCATCTAGTTTATTCGTCCCAGGATGCCAGATTTTACCCCTCTGTCCTTTCAAGAATTCTTTTAATCCCTCGGTTGGAAACTTCCACTTGACCACTTGTTTGGGGGGTACGCAGCGATAGAGACGGTAGGTTACACCATACTTTTGCATGACACGATCAAATTGTTCATTGCGAGAAAATGTGTACCACGATCACTGATTATAGCTCTCGGAGTTCCAAACCTAGCAAAAAGAGATTTTAAGAATTTTACAACAACTCGGGCATCATTAGTAGGTAAAGCTTTCGCTTCAACCCATTTTGACAAATAGTCAACAGCCCCAAGTATGTATTTGTTTCCTCGAGATGATGGAAATGGCCCCATAAAGTCAATGCCCCAGATGTCAAATATCTCACACACTTGAATAGCGTTTTGCGGCATTTCATTTCTTTGAGAGATATTTCCGTGACGTTGACAAGCGTCACAAGTTTTGACAAAATCGTGGGCATCCTTGTAAATCGTGGGCCAATAAAACCGGATCAAACACCTTTTGGCGGTGTAGTTTGGACTATGATGGCCCCGGTGGGTCCAAGCCAAGCTTTGAGAATGTCAATAGCTTCCTCCATAAACACACCGTCGATGACTTGATCCGCTGATTTTGAATAAGTAGGGGTCGTCCCAGACGTAATGTTTAACATCTTTGAAGAATTTGTTCTTCTGTTGGGTCGACATCCCTTTCCCTATGAAGTTACCCGCACGTAATTTTGAAGTCAGCAAACCATGGGGTGGTAGAGTTTCCACGAAAAGAAACCGCATTGAGTGTCTCGAGAGAAAATGTTTCATTTATTTCCTTTTTCTCGAAAACATCTTGGTGAGGGTTTCTAGACGGGAAAATGATCGGCAGACGGGTTCTCACTCCTTTTTATCACGTATGATGATATCAAATTCTTGTAGGAGGAGAACCCATCGGAGCAATCTCGGCTTTGCATCTTGTTTTGCAAAGATGTATTTGAGAGCCGAGTGATCCGTATACACCACGCATTTGGTCAAGATTAAGTACGGCCGAAACTTCTCAAACGCATACACCACAGCTAGTAATTCTTTTCGTGGTGGTGTAATGGGTTTGAGCCGTTCATAGTCTTACTTGCGTAGTGGATAGGTGAAAATGCTTCTCGTTGCCCTAGGACTGCACCGATAGCAAAATCACTTGCATCGCACATGAGCTCAAGGGTAAATCGGTCGGAACGAGAATGGGTGCCTCAATAAGCTTTTTCTTTAATGTTTCAAAAGCTTTGATGCACTCGGGTGAGAAGATAAAAGGAGCATCTTTTTCAAGAAGATGGGTCATAGGCCGGGCGATTTTTGAGAAATCTTGTATGAATCTGATAAAACGGCATGACCTAAAAACTCCTAATACCTTTGGCGGTAGTAGGATGAGGTAATTTAGCAATAACATCGACTTTTGCTCTATCGACCTCAATCCCGTTTTGAAATCTTATGGCCAAGGACTATGCCTTCTTTGACCATAAAGTGGCTCTTCTCCCAATTTAGACAAAGATTGGTGTCTTCACACCTTTTTAGCATTTTATCTAAATGGGAGAGACATGTTTGAAACGAGTCCCCAATGACCGAGAAGTCATCCATAAACACCTCCATTGTTTCCCCGATCATGTCGTGGAAAATGGCCATCATACATCGTTGGAATGTGCCAGGAGCATTACATAGGCCAAAAGGCATACGTTTATAGGAAAAGTTCGGTATAGGCGTGAATGTGTCTCTCTTGATCTTGTGGATCATGGGGATCTGAAAATATACCGAGAAACCATCAAGGAAACAATAGTACTCGTTCCCTGCTAATCTCTCAAGCATCTGATCCATGAAGGGTAGAGAGGTCTTTTCGGTGGCGTCATTCAACTTACGATAGTCAATGCAAACGCCATCCCGTAACCAGCCGAGAGTTGGAATTAACTCGTTATCTTCATTTGTGACAACGATTATATGCCACCCTTTTAGGAACACAATGAATTAGGCTAACCCAAGGACTATCTGAGATCGGGTAAATTAATCCTGCATCAAGAAGTTTGAGAACCTCTTGTTTGATAACATCATGGATTTTTGGATTTACCCTTCTCTGATGTTGAACTGCTGGTTTGAAGTCATCCTCCATTAAGATTTTGTGAGTACAAAACTCGGGGTTGATACCCTTAATGTCGGAGAGTTTCCAAGCAATTGCTTGCTTGTGTGACTTCAAGACCTTTATGAGAGCAACTTTTTCATCTTTACTCAAATCTCGGGCAATAATGACGGGTAATTTATCATCACCCTCAAGAAATGCATACTCGAGATGAGGTGGTAAGTCTTTAAGTTCGACTTCAGAAATTCTTGATTTTCTCAACGACTTGACTTCCTTGTTATGAAGCTCGGAGGAGGGAGTGGAGATGGATCATCATTAAGCAACTTCTCAATGAGAATTATGTCCCCCTCGATGTCGATGGGAGCGTGATCAATTTCCCATGGAACAGACTCACTAGACAAGTATGCTTCAATCTCTTCTAAGATGAAGTCACTTTCCTCAAATGGAGTGAGAGAAGGAGTAGAATTGGCGATGATGGGTTGAGATGAATGAGTGAGATTATCACTCTAAGAATTATGATCATAACCAAGAACTTCTTGAGAGTACTCTTCAGAAGCAACATTAATGATATCTATTCGGTTTCGCGATTCAGAATCATAGTTTGGAGTACCTCGAAGTTTGATCAAGGTTAAAGGTGATGACTTCATTACCCACGTAATGTGATTTCTTGCTCAAATACATCAATGAGAGCACGGCCCGTTCTCGAATCCTCGTCAACAATGAGATGAACCCGTGGATCAACGATCGAAATCAACAACTACAAAGTCACGGTGGAAAATGGAACTTTCCTACTTTCACGAATACGTCCTCGGCAATGCCAAGAGGACGGGATATTGTACGATCTGCAAGCTCGAGAGTCATGCATGTAGGAATAAGGTCCGGAAGAGAAAGTTTCTTCCATACCGAATAAGGCATCGGGTTAATGCTTGCACCAAGATCCGCTAAGGCAAAGCATTCAACCATTCCTGGAAATACACAAGGTAAGAGAAATTTTCCAGGATCTCCAAGCTTCTCTGGAAGCTTCTTCAAGATAACTAGCGGCAGTTCTCGTCGAGGAGTTTTGCCATTTCAAACAGCTTTTCCTTGTTGCTTAACATGTGTTTGAGAGTTGATGCAAACTTGGGCATCAGCATGATAGCATCCGCAAAGCATATGTCAAAATGTAGTTCTTGGAAAATTTGAAAAAATTTGTCCATTTGATGACCGGCTTTTAGAGCTTTTGCTCATTCAAACGTGATGGGTAAGGAATAGAAGATTTGGATTTGGGGTTTTCAGCAGAACTGCGAGGTTCAAAAACAACTCCGGATTGGATTTGGGTTTGGACAACTTGAGGTTGGACATCGTTGGTACCTCCATTATTAGTAGGAAGTTCCTTGTCCTTTGTCGCCTCAGGTTCACTTTCCACTACCTTCGGGAGAGAAGAGGTAGTAGGAATAGCGGGTCCATTGTATGTATAACAAGTAAAATTTGATTATTATATTAATATTTATTACGTTAGAAAATTCAAATCGGTTATTTTATGACAGTTGCCAATATTTAGATTTAAAAATGAGAGGTGATCTCGTTTATTTAAAATAAGACATCGCACACATGATGCCTGTCCACTAAGTATCTGTATAATAAATGTGAAATTTATTGTCCAAGTTAAACTTTAAGCATACATAAGCTTAAACGGCGTTAGGTTATATAACGCGGCATACAAAACAAAATAAATAAATACTGAGATAAGAGAAAAATACATTTTTATCAATCACTAATAATTTACGAAAAGCGAGAAGTTATCTCGGAATTTAGAAAGTCACGCACCTATGGCGTTACCGACACTATGATAAAGACTTGATAAAATAAATGACAAATGTCGTGATATGGAATATTACGAAGATAAAAATATTTTGACTCGTACCAATAAGATACTACGTTTAAAAAGTTATCAACCAATGATACTTCGGTCACAATTTATTATCGTGGGACACAAACTAATTAATACACTTGCACTTAAACAAAAACCTCTATAAGACTCAAACACAATTAATATGTAAGTGTAACACAAGTATATACATGTACACAAATAAATCATAAGTATAATACCTATACATACATTTTCACAATGTATACAATAGGAATAATACATATATACTTACATATTTGAGATAAATGAAAACATTAAATAAACTTTGAGATATCATCTCTTTGTCTCTCTACCCACACACGACAAAAACCAAGACACCAAAACCAGGAAAACAAAAGATACCAATCTTCTTCCTCTACCTCTAGACCTACACCTCATCTAGGTCGAATCTTCCAAAGAGGGAAAAACCCAACATGTTATCTCATCATATCCTTCTCTTTCTTACCCAAAACCATGTAAGTTTTTAGTCTCTCCAAATCCTCTCTTTGATGCGCCGGCTATGAATCAAATAAACCAAGAAGAATCAAGATAAAATCACCCAAGAGAATCATATCTTCACATCAATCTACCTTGAGCCAAGCCCAAGATTTCCTAAGTTTTTGGAAGTTAACTAGTTTTGGCTTCAAACCAAGTCACAAGAAAAGAAAGATGGACAAGCTCTTCCCAAAATACTTCCTTTATCTCTAGTAGAGATGCAAACGCCCAAACTCAGTTTCATCATCAACCTTACCAAAAATTAGGGTTCATATCAAAACAAAGGGCTTTTGGATATTGATAGAGGGGTTTTGTGATGCATAAAGAAGAGTTCCCAAGTGGTTGATTGTTCCAATTCATCTCGTGTCCCCTCCAATTGAGTTGGTGGTTTTCGGTTTTTCTACCCTTCGACCCACCAAATGGGTTTCTTGTAAGAACACACTCCTTATTATTGTTTTTGGGTTGTAAGTACATTAAATTGTAATTGAATTTTTCATTCTGTTGGTCTCGATTTTTATTAATTATTGAATGAAGTAATAATAATGCAATATTGGTAGTAAAATTTGGTATAATAATATTGTTGTTGTTGGCAACCAATAAGTTACAAACAAAAATTTGATATATAAAAGATTAAGGTGTTAGGCTCATGATTAGAAGTGCTTGTTGTTGCTAATATTTTTATGCAAAATGGCTCATATGGGATAAGTTGTGGCTATGTTGTTCGTTGAGAGCCTGATAGGACCAAGCAGTTGGTGCTCTTGGTTTAAGTCGTGTCGTGTGGTTGAGTGCGTATGGTTTGACCACAATTAGGTGTTTAAAGGTTGATTTTCTTCACTTAACATTTTAGTAAATCAAATATAAACAACTCAAGTTAAATAGACCACGAACTATGTTTGATTGGTTGTAATTGTTTTAGCTTTGCTCCAAGGTGCTAGTCCCAAAAATATTATAAAAACCAAAATGTTGTGTCGTTTTTCTGTTGTCAAACCACTGCCCAATAGTGGCATAATTCAATGAAAATTTGACCATTTTGTTGTAACATTCTAATAAAACTCCCATTTTATTCTCATTGTATACTCACGCAACTGGTGTCAGGTAGGAACCACATGTTAACAAACTTAAGCTCATTTCAAGTCTAACATTGAAAATTTCATTTGTTAAAATAGTGTTAAAATTTTTGGCTGTGCGTTTGGTTTGCTCACTATTATGTCTAAAATGAGTTCCAAAATCAACTATAAGTATATTGGGGTAAGGCTGGTTAAAGATTCAAAGATGAAATGTCATTGTTTTGGCTTGGGCTTAGTGTGTCGAGGGGTGTGAGTGAGCAAAGCCCACTTAAATTAATAGAGGGTGTGTTGTATTCAGTTGGAGTAAAATGGTTTTGGCAAAATTCCTACTTTCTACTTATGAATATAAATTTTAATATAACTAACGGGTTAGATTAATTGTGACTTCCAAGTGTGTCGAGCCCAACAGTGACGTACGGTTGGATTACTTATTTTGCACTCGGGTTATCTCCCAACTTATTAGACATATTTGATCTCGTCATAATTTACCGACGGGTTAAATTTACGTAACTTGTTTTATAAACGGATCCTAGTACATAACTTGTAATTAAAACTTAATATTTTCTCGTCAATAAAATTATAAGTTTAAGTTGCGTATCAAACTAAAAATATAAATGGTAGCTTAATTTTTGAGATCGTTAACCTATATTTCTTATATTAGCTTATTTAAACTTAATGAACTTGTTTTAAATATAAAAACTATAAGTTCTAAGCTATGACTAGTATTCAAAAATTAATCTTTTACATCTGTGAAACTATAAGTTTTAAGTTGGGTATCAACTAATAAAGAAATAGCAATTGTGACATATTTTTGATCATTAATATAGTTATCTCAACTTTTAAAGACATGTATATTTGAAAAATAATATAACAACGAGTTATTAATTTTTGTGACACTTAGCCACCACAAATAATTAAAGCATATACACGGATCATGCCGATTATTGTATTTCTAATATAAACTCTTTTATTACAACAACTACTTAAAGTGAAATTTATACATACTTAAATCATCAACAAATATTTGGTTATATATACTTTTAAACGACAATCTGGAAGTCTACTATTTAAATGTGATTATTTTTTTAGTACATCGCCGGTTCGGTCGCCATCGACGAAGAAGACTTATTCGTCTTGATATTTTCCTATTACATACTTATGCACTTTCAAGAGCCAATACTTACAAACATTTAGAAAACTATTTAAACTTAAATGTTGCCACACAAGCAACAACAACAACAACAACAACAAACATTTAAAATTTATAAACTTAGTTAGTCTTCTTAAACATAAAGACTAAATATGCATTAATTAGGTTGCGTGTGGAGCCTGCACTATCACTCCTTGATTTAATTCTCTTTAGACTTCATATTGCACAATGCCAAGGTGAGTTTATAGCCCCACTTTTACTCTTATTTACTTGTTTTATAAAACTTTGGGGTGAGAAACATGCAAAACTCTTTTCGGACCTGAAACTGAAAACACTATTACATGAAACAACCTTGAATCCCACTATGCTACCGTCAATTCCCTTTGGGGAAGCGCGATTGTTATGAATAGATCTATTGGGGATGACACCCCCGTTCGAGTTTGACCGGATAGGCAAACGTCGGGCGTATGTCATATCGTATTGATTAGTGTCTGGAAATACACTTGTTGGGCTTTATTTATCATGCTTAGATGCATGCACACTTTCGTCATTTCGGTTGCATTAACTTAGTGCTAGCGTAATAGATTCAATATATGACATTATAATCGTTGTAATGTACATATACCCTACTTATGGTCCACTAATGAAATCTCTTTTATGAAATCCTTTTATGAATTGAAACCATAAACTCTATGACATTATGCAAGACGTAATGATCATCAACAACCAAATTTGAAACAAGTGTATGAAATCCTTTTTAAATAAACCTATGAACTCACCAGGTAAGGTGACCCCTTTAGCATGTATCTTGAGGTTTTGAGGTGATAGCTTATCTTTGGAGCGCAAAGGCGCATAGTGCATAGATGACTCTGATTTATGTATTGGGACCACTTGTTTATAATGGGCCATTTTCCACACTATTCTATAATGTAAACATTGTTTTCAAGAAATGAATAAAAGTTTATTTATAAAAATGTTCTATGCTTATGTTGTGATTCCAATTTAGTAGCACCCAATACACGTATGCTTCATTTGAGTCATTTTGGGGTGTTACTGATTGGCATCGAGCCTAGGTTATAGAGAACCGGGTATTTTTAAAACCTAGACTATAACCACTTTTACAAAAACTTAACCCTATGACCGACACCTTTTGCCAAGTGATGCCTCACTTATGATCCTGTTGAGATCATACTTGATAAGATACATGTTTTATCACTACTCACCTAATTTCATAATAGGTTATAATTATTTTCCCTATACGTATAATTACGTAACACTGCACTACACCTTTCCCTCACACAAAGAGAATAATTGTTCTAATCCTTCAAGACAACCTTTTAAAGTATTGTGACATATTACTAGCGTAACTAAGCTAAGTATTTCAAAATTCATTGAACCTCGGGTGAATATAGATTGATCACCTATATTCAACCAGGGGACGATGGGACATAGCTGATCACCTATGTCCGACTCAGAGGTGAATTTTGCGTGACTTAGGATAGTTATAATAGCTTTATGTCCAGAGAGAAGATGATAATATTTTGATAAACATGTAACATTTCAATAAACCACACATTGACGGTTACACTAAAAGCCACTGGCGTCACACTATCCTTTAAACACAAGCCACTCCTGGCATACCATAATCACAAGCCTCATCGGCATACCCTAATCACAAGCCACTCATCGGCATACCCTAATCACAAGCCACTCATCGGCATACACTAATCACAAGCCACTCATCGGCATACACTAATCACAAGCCACTCATCGGCATACCCTAATCACAAGCCACTCATCGGCATACCCTAATCACAAACCACTCACTGGCATTTCCTTAAACACAAGTCACTCACTGACATTCCTTAAACACAAGTCACTCGCTGACATTCCTTAATCGCAAGTCACTCACTGGCATTCCTTAGTCATAAACCACTCACTGGCATTTCTTAGTCATAAAACACTCACTGGCATCACAATATTTCTTAATCATAAGCCACTCATGGTCATACTACTTCTTAATCATAAACTTCATAATTTCATATCACAATCGGGTTATGTTATAGTCACACCTACCCCACACCTTACACCCCATGAACAAATCAAACCATTTTAGGAGCAACCTATCAATAGCACCTATGAGAAAAATTCTCTAATGGGAATAGGCAACAAAAGAACAATAAACCTTTGGCAAAATCTAGAAAGACACAGTAAATGACCCATAATCCCGAAAACTTGAAAATTTCACCATTGAAAATTTTGATACCTAGAAACTCCACCCACCTCTTAAGAATAACCGTGCCTACCTTATTACCCTACTACAAACAAAAGAGTTGCCTTACAAACTATTTCCGATTATCCCTCAAACTATTATAATCAAAATACTTCATGAATCACTTCATGAATTATTCTACAAATCAAATTACCACCTTACCATTTCACCATAAAATAAACTACAATTCTACCCAAACCTTACAAAAATAAAGTGTTCCTTAATACTTTGAAAGGTATTCCAGAACCACTCTATTGGTTACTTATTTCATCGAAATGTGTTTTAAGTTAATACCCCATAAACAAAAATGATCAATGTCCTCCTTGATAGCTAAGCCCGACCTTAGGATGTATCCTACACCTCTGCCTAAAACCCTAGGTAAACCATGAGGTTCATCAACTATTAAACCTCCAACCGTGCCCAACTTAGACAACTAAACCTTACTCGTAGCCATGGGTAAATGTGATATCTTGATACACATTCTTACTACAATAAAATTCCCAAATTTGAGGATTACTCTTTAAAATCCAACAATAATACTTTCCAAATCCCTCGTAAAATGTAACAAAATACTCATACACTAAAAGTTTCGCAAAACTTCCTTATACATCCCATAACTAAGAACCGGTTTTACAACCTTTTAAAAATGTGTCATTTTTACATCTTATCGATTTTGAAATCTGGTCTAGTCAAACTTGTACAAACATTTAGAAAAATTCGAAAACAAATGTTTCTTCACCCATTAAAGAAGAAAACACACAAACCCATAGCGAACCTTAAGAATCAACCTATATACTGTAGGATCATGAAATACCAGAAATGGGTACGTTTTGATAAAACCATGAGAAGTAAGAGATTCTCACATTAACAAGATAGTGAGACCACATAACAACAAGAATTTGAACTTTCACTCAATGAACCTACCCCGAAAATCATGGCTCCTCGGATAGAGATGTGCTCTGGGCATAACACCTAGGTACCCATACCCAAAATGTAAACCCTAGAACAACCTAGGGAAAACTCAAAACTTATTCCAAATACCATCACCTCGTTCCCGACACCCTATCGGATGCGTAAACTGAGATCCGGGACGGATCTCCTGTAAGGTGGGTAGACTATAACAACCCGTAAAATTTCGGATTATTATATTAATATTTATTACGTTAGAAAATTCAAATCGGTTATTTTATGACAGTTGCCAATATTTAGATTTAAAAATGAGAGGTGATCTCGTTTATTTAAAAATAAGACATCGCACACATGATGCCTGTCCACTAAGTATCTGTAATAAATGTTTATTGTCCAAGTTAAACTTTAAGCATACATAAGCTTAAACCGTTAGTTATATCGCAGCGCAAAGAGCAACAAAAACAAAATAAATAAATACGAGATAAGAGAAAAATACATTTTTATCAATCACTAATAATTCTGAAAGCGAGAAGTTATCTCGTGAATTTAGAAAGTCACGGCACCTCACGCGTCACGGACACACTATAATAAAGACTTGATAAAATAAATGACAAATGTCTGTGATATGGAATATTACGAAAGATAAAAATATTTCAGACTCGTACCAATAAGATACTACGTTATAAAAGTTATCAACCAATGATACTTCGGTCACAATTTATTATCGTGGGACTAATTAATACACTTGCACTTAAACAAAAACCTCTATAAGACTCAAACACAATTAATATGTAAGTGTAACACAAGTACATACATGTACACAAATAAATCATAAGTATAATACCTATACATACATTTTCACAATGTATACAATAAGAATAATACATATATACTTACATATTTGAGATAAATGAAAACATTAAATAAACTTTGAGATATCATCTCTTTGTCTCTCTACCCACACTAAAACCAAGACACCAAAACCAGGAAAACAAAAGATACCAATCTTCTTCCTCTACCTCTAGACCTACACCTCATCTAGGTCGAATCTTCCAAAGAGGAAAACCCATGTTATCTCATCATATCCTTCTCTTTCTTACCCAAAACCATGTAAGTTTTTAGTCTCTCCAAATCCTCTCTTTGATGCCCGTATGAATCAAATAAACCAAGAAGAATCAAGATAAAATCACCCAAGAGAATCATATCTTCACATCAATCTACCTTGAGCCAAGCCCAAGATTTCCTAAGTTTTTGGAAGTTAACTAGTTTTGGCTTCAAACCAAGTCACAAGAAAAGAAAGATGGACAAGCTCTTCCCAAAATACTTCCTTTATCTCTAGTAGAGATGCAAACGCAAACTCAGGTTTCATCATCAACCTTACCAAAAATTAGGGTTCATATCAAAACAAAGGGCTTTTGGAAATTGATAGAGGGGTTTTGTGCTTGGATGCATAAAGAAGAGTTCCCAAGTGGTTGATTGTTCCAATTCATCTCGTGTCCCCTCCAATTGAGTTGGTGGTTTGGTTTTTCTACCCTGACCCACCAAATGGGTTTCTTGTAAGAACACAACCTTATTATTGTTTTGGGTTGTAAGTACATTAAATTGTAATTGAATTTTTCGATTCTTTTTGGTCTCGATTTCTATTAATTATTGAATGAAGTAATAATAATGCAATATTGGTAGTAAAATTTGGTAAAAATATTTGTTGTTGAACCAATAAGTTTACAAAAAGGATATATAAAAGATGCAGATGGAGCATGAAAATACGTTATGAACAATATATACAAAAATTTAGTCAAATTTTTTATGGTTAGACTGACAATAGTAATTTGTGTATTTTTTTTCAAATTTAGATATGTGTCTTTTAAATAGAATCCATCAACATTTTGTAAAACTTTTGAAAAGTATTTAAGAAGTCCAAAGGTTAACTACAGTATTTTAGGAAATATAATTATAATTTCAAATTGTATTTTAATATCAAACAACAACGGCAATCATAACAAAATTAAGCGTAAAGACAAAAAAAAAAAAAAAAAACCGTTTTTGTAAATATTTGGGTTGTTTTTTACTTTTTGGTAAAGTAACACTAACAAAATTACTCTAAACTTAAGGCCTACATTTCAAACTATAAAGTAGAAGGGTTCAACATGAAATTTACAAGCTAAAATCAAGACTTCAGTCATCTTCTCCGGTAGAAGGGCCCATCTATGTTTACTTCCTTAAAAACAAAATTTTGAGCCCTGTTTTACAACTGTAACTCAAATTATAAATTTCTAACATTTTTAAACGTAATCCTTCATAGAAACACCGCTTACTTGAGTTAAAACATCCAAAAGTGAGTTTATACTAACATTAAGATCTAGAACTTGGAGGCCCCCAAAAATTGAAGGCCCTGTGCCATTGCACAGCCTGCACATGCCAAGGCCTGGATTAGGTGTTAGGCTCATGATTAGAAGTGCTTGTTGTTGCTAATATTTTTATGCAAAATGGCTCATATGGGATAAGTTGTGGCTATGTTGTTCGTCGAGAGCCTGATAGGACCAAGCAGTAGGTGCTCTTGGTTTAAGTCGTGTCGTGTGGTTGAGTGCGTATGGTTTGACCACAATTAGGTGTTTAAGGGTTGATTTTCTTCACTTAACATTTTAGTAAATCGAATATAAACAACTCAAGTTAAATAGACCACGAACTATGTTTGATTGGTTGTAATTGTTTTAGCTTTGCTCCAAGGTGCTAGTCCCAAAAATATTATAAAAACCAAAATGTTGTGTCGTTTTTCTGTTGTCAAACCACTGCCCAATAGTGGCATAATTCAATGAAAATTTGACCATTTTGTTGTAACATTCTAATAAAACTCCCATTTTATTCTCATTGTATACTCACGCAACTGGTGTCAGGTAGGAACCACATGTTAACAAACTCATTTCTCATCTCTAACATTGAAAATTTCATTTGTTAAAATAGTGTTAAAATTTTTGGCTGTGCGTTTGGTTTGCTCACTATTATAAATGAGTTCCAAAATCAACTATAAGTATATTGGGGTAAGGCTGGTTAAAGATTCAAAGATGAAATGTCATTGTTTTGGCTTGGGCTTAGTGTGTCGAGGGGTGTGAGTGAGCAAAGCCCAATTAAATTAATAGAGGGTGTGTTGTATTCAGTTGGAGTAAAATGGTTTTGGCAAAATTCCTACTTTCTACTTATGAATATAAATTTTAATCTATACTATATAAAATGGAAAAATGGTCAAAGTGAAAAATGTTGAAAGTTGAATGTTGAAAACATGGAATTCGAGGAGAAATAAATAATATAATTAATACTCTTATTAAAATATCTCATTACTTAAAAGTACAATAATTTATTCATTGTACACAATTAAAAGCACATCTAAAATTAAAAACAATCAATTGAAACCGATACGGGTTGACGTTGAAACCGACCGGGTTGTTGAAACCGATACCGGGTTGACCCGGGACACTTCAAACCGGTGACCCGGTTTAATTTGACATTTTTCGACCCAACCTATTGGTTTGACTCGGTTTAAATCGACTGTTTTTTTCGACGGTTCAACCAGGTTGAACCACCGGTGAAATCGGGTTTCAAATTTGGAAAAATTATATGATAAATGATGAAGTAGTTGTGGGTGACAATTTTTTGAAATGAGAGACAAAGTAATTGTAGTTTTGGTTTATTTTGCTTTGACACATGTAATTTGTCATTTGTATAATGTTATTTTTAAAAATGTTGCTCTTACTTGCCATTTAAGGTAGCATATATGAATCGTCGTTTAAAAGTTAATATATATTGTATAGCCCTTTGTACAGTGTATCAATAATGTTATGTAAGTTTATTAAAATCACAAAAAATAAATAGTATTGTTATCTTTAGCGATAATTATTTGTACCTCAAACAAATAGCTTTTAACAATGCATAAATATCTATACAAATTGATAGTACAAAATAATCTTATATGGTGATATCCATTTTAACGTTACTTTTAAAAGCCACACACGTTACACATGTAAAAAATAGTTATCATTGCCTAAATTACTGACAAAACAAGAAAAAGCGGTCACACATGTTGGCTATACCTATAAACTACAATATAATATTGCTAACTACATAATATCGTTGCTTTTTGTAATGCTTGAATCTATTATTACTAAAAATCTTAATAACTTAAAACAATCCTATTAGAAAATATACTCACACACTTAGATCGACTTCACATAATTTTTTTAAAAACTATATATTTATGCTGCTATGCAACCACGCATCGAAATTGTAGTTATTCGAAAACGATTCTCTAATGCTACAAATATAGTTTGTTGAAAGAAACTTATGGGTCATCGGAACTTTGCAGAAAACTAGACATCGTGCGCTAGGCCGGGTACTTCGTCTAGTATAACTAACGGGTTAGATTAATTGTGACTTCTAAGTGTGAGCCCACAAAGGTGGCGTGGTTGGATTACTTATTTTGCACTCGGGTTATCTCCCAACTTATTAGACATATTTGATCTCGTCATAATTTACCGACGGGTTAAATCTACGTAACTTGTTTATAAAGGATCCTAGTACATAACTTGTAATTAAAACTTAATATTTTCTCGTCAATAAAATTATAAGTTTAAGTTGCGTATCAAACTAAAAATATAAATGGTAGCTTAATTTTTGAGATCGTTAATCTATATTTCTTATATTAGCTTATTTAAACTTAATGAACTTGTTTTAAATATAAAAAAACTATAAGTTCTAAGCTATGACTAGTATTCAAAAATTAATCTTTTACATCTGTGAAACTATAAGTTTTAAGTTGGGTATCAACTAATAAAGAAATACCAATTGTGACATATTTTTTATCATTAATATAGTTATCTCAACTTTTAAAGACATGTATGTTTGAAAAATAATATAACAACGAGTTATTAATTTTTGTGACACTTAGCCACCACAAATAATTAAAGCATATACACGGATCATGCCGATTATTGTATTTCTAACATAAACTCTTTTATTACAACAACTACTTAAAGTGAAATTTTTACATACTTAAATCATCAACAAATATTTGGTTATATATACTTTTAAACGACAATCACGAGTCGTCTACTATTTAAATGTGATTATTTTTTTCGTACATATCGTTCGGTCGCCATCGAACCGAAGACTTATTCGTCGATATTTTTTCCTATTACATACTTATGCACTTTCAAGAGCCAATACTTACAAACATTTAGAAAACTATTTAAACTTAAATGCTTACACAAGCAACAACAACAACAACAACAAACATTTAAAAATTTTAGTTAAACTTTATCGAGTCTTAAACATAAAGACTAAATTGCCGTATTAATTAGGTTGCGTGTCAGAGCCGTGCACTATCACTCCTTGATTTAATTCTCTTTAGACTTCATATTGCACAATGCCAAGGTGAGTTTATAGCCCCACTTTTACTCTTATTTACTTGCTTTATAAAACTTTGGGGTGAGAAACATGCAAAACTCTTTTCCGACCTGAAACTAAAAACACTATTATGTGAAACAACCTTGAATCCCACTATGCTACCGTCAATTCCCTTTGGGGAAGCGCGATTGTTATGAATAGATCTATTGGGGATGACACCCCTGTTCGAGTTTGACCGGATAGGCAAGCGTCGGGCGTATATCATATCGTATTGATTGAGTGTCGGAAATACACTTGTTGGGCTTTATTTATCATGCTTCTAGATGCATGCACACTTTCGTAGTTTCGGTTGCATGAACTTAGTGCTAGCGTAATAAATTCAATATATGACATTATATTCGTTGTAATGTACATATACCCTACTTATGGTCCAATAATGAAATCTCTTTTATGAAATCCTTTTATGAATTGAAATCATAAACTCTATGACATTATGCAAGACGTAATGATCATCAAAAACCAAATTTGAAACAGTGTCTCAAATCCTTTTAAATAAAAACCTATGAACTCACCAGCGTAGGTGACCCCTTTAGCATGTATCTTGAGGTTTTGAGGTGATAGCTTATCTTTGGAGGCCCAAGGCAAAGGCATGGCATGGTCATAGATGACTCTGATTTATGTATTGGGACCACTTGTTTATAATGGGCCATTTTCCACACTATTCTATAATGTAAACATTGTTTTCAAGAAATGAATAAAAGTTTATTTATAAAAATCCATTGTTCTATGCTTATGTTGTGATATCAATTTAGTAGCACCCATACACATATGCTTCCGCTGAGTCATTTTGGGGGTGTTACAAGATGAAACACCACTTCCGGTTGTGATCGCCTTTGCATCGCCCCTCGGGTTAGTGAGTGTTGCTGGAAGTTTTCCTGAGAGAGTTTGATCATTTAAAGACTTCTTTAGATCGTGATCGTGATAACAACCTGTTTTTCATCTTGGGATTTCATGAATTGTTTCAATAACTCATCGATGATGGTCCAGGTTGGAACAATGGCTTGAGTTTGATTAGGAAAATTACGCCTCTAATGTTTGGATTAGGGCCTTGATTTTGAAAATTTCCTTGATTAGGATTCATATTCCCATGAAATTGATTCCCTCGATTGAAATTGTTTTGATTAAGATTTCCTTGATGTTGGAAACCTTGATTTGGTCCGGGATAGAAATTACCTTGGTTTTGATATCCTTGGTTCATTCTAGGTTGGTTCTGATTCCGGTTTTGCATGTTAGGATTAAAACCAAGGTGGTCCTGATAAGTGTTAGCACGGTAGTTTGGTTCATTTTGAGGACGGTATTGATTACCTCCTCGATGTGAAGTACCGGCTATAGCATTGGCTTCAAACGGACTACCATCGGTGGCGGTACAGTTGTAGTATGCATGAGGACCACCACAAGTAACAGACTTGACTTTCTTCACTTCACCATGTGATGGTATGCGTGTGAAAGTGACTTTCTTTTGGTTAAGAACCAAAGCTGAACAATATCCGTGAGTTTGTCAATCTTAGCATCGGTGCTAGATGTACTACTTGGAGATGAAGTAGAAGGTCTAGCATTAGACTGAGGCCGATATGTCTTTGTTCGAAAGGCGGACACAGGACTTGTTTTCAATGATTTGCAAGGCTTCTTTTGTGGTCTTGCTCAGGAAATTACCTCCAGCGGAGGCATTTAAAGAGTCTTGGTTGATGCGGTTTAGACCATTGTAGAAAGTATCCATTTGCATTAACTCGGTAAAACCATGATGTGGACACTTGCGGAGCATGCCTCCCCGAATGATCCATCAAATCTTTGAGAAAATTTCATTATCTCATTCTTAAGACTTGTAGTTCGGGATGGAGGATAGAATTCGTTAACAAACTTGGTAACTAGATCTTCCCATGTCTCAATGGAACGAGGGGTTGTTTCTCGAAGCCAATTCCGGCTTGTCCCTCTAGAGAATGGGAGCGAAGAAGCAATTGCTTCATGTGGGACATTCTTGTATTTGATGGTAGATGCAATCTTGTTAAACCATCGAATGTGTGCATGAGGATCATCCCGCTCAAAACCATAAAATTGGCTTTGGGTTACAAGATTAAGCAACCCGGTTTTGAGCTCAAATGTATCGACCCGACGATGGCGGGGACAATAATGGCATCTCCGTAACCCTCGATGGGTGCTTGGAGAAGCTCAGTCATCGGCTTGTCTTACGCCATTACGACAGGGTGGTGGTACTAGGCGTTCCTCGATCACGGTGAAGGATCGAGACGTCCTCACGTCTACGAGGAATATTTGCAAGCTCGGAAAGTGGACTTGTAGAGGAAGAGCGGTCGCATGCACTAAGTTTAAAAATCAATTTTCAAAACAAATGCGAGGCAAAACGACAAGTGAACTTTAACCAATAATCACAAATGAAATGGCTTCTTTGAAAAAGGTACACCAAATCACAAGGACACAAAGGCAAGTTTTAAATCTTTTGTTCGGGAACTTATTAATGGTCACACCCCCAGTTGGTAGGTGTACTGCCTTGATTTGTGGTGGTTGATTTTTATGTATTTAAGTACCACTTTAAAAGACGTAGGTATGGATATGTGCTAAGGGTTTAAAAATTTTTGGAAAATATTTTTGATATCGTCTCGTTTAACCAAATCATATCTCTTTAAGAATCACCTTAAAGGAAACACAAGCTAGAAAACGTTACGATTGTTTTGTTGTTTTATATTTTGTTTGGTGTTGTTAACACTTTAGGAAAAGTGTTAATGAACTTTTTGATTTCTTGATAACTTCTGAGAGAAAAAAGCTGTTTACAAAGGTGGTATATGTGCAAGTAGTCTAGAGAATGCTTAAAACACGAAAGCCTCCCGCATTGCGTGGCCAAAATTTGATTGAAGCGGAACCGTCAAGTTTTATCACACAAGCTAACCACTTGTGAATGGTCAACCGTAATAAACTTCAAACATCTCAGAAACAATACAATTAAGATCTGGAGAGTATAGTGTTTCCACAGTCGTTAAGTCCTTTGAGACTGAATGGTGTTTAAAAAACTTTCAAATGTCGAATAATCACTAAGGATAGTGATCAGTAAGGATTTTTGTTTATAATTACACTACTGATTGATTGGAATATATTTGAATACAGAATTGTAAAGCACAACAATCAGATAAGACAAACGTAAATACTTACGTTTAATAACTTAAAAGCGTACAAAATAAAACGTGAGTTTTAAGAAATAAAAGACCTACAAATATGAAAATGATATTTTTACAAACCTAATAATAAAATAAAATTATTAGAAAAATAAAATTATTTTTATAACTATTTATTTAATTATTATTAATTAAAAACTATTTTAAACTATTTAATAATAACCTAAAATATAATAAAATATGAAATATAGCTAGAAAATTGAAATTATGATTTAGAAAAATCTAAAATATTATAAAACTTATTTTAAAACTAAAAATATATTTTTACACTTTTTATCTATTTATTATTAATTAATTACTATTTAAAATACACTTAAATAAAAAAAAATATAAAATTAACCTGGAAAATTAAAATTTTAACTTGGAAAAATCTAGAATATTATAAAACTAATTTTAAAACTAAAAATATATTTTTTATGTTTATTTATTTATTTATTATTAATTATTTAATACTTTTAACTTTTTATCTATTCTAATAAATACTAAACAGACTAGGAAAATTATGAAACTTTTTCTAAAAATATCTTATGATGACAGAAAACTAAGAAAATTATAAAAACAATAATAGCTTAATAATAAGCTGAAAAAGAAAATTAAAAAGTTAATTTCTATTAAATAAACGCTATCACTATTTTAAAAATGATGTTTTTGTGATTTTTCTTTTTGAAAACTATTTAACTACTGATATTAAGTAACTTTAATGAAAACAAAAATTTTACAACTTAAAAATAAGCTATTTAGAAGCTTAAGAGTTTAACAGTTAAGCTTATGAGCTTAATTTGATGATATAAGCTCAAACAAGCTTCAAAGCTTGAAACAAAGGTAGAATAAGATGTAAACAAGCTTAAGCTACTTAAATGAAGCTAAAAAGCACAGAGAATCATACTGATAAGCTATAAATAAGCAAATAAGCACTATGACTAAACTATGCAACCAAACAGGCCTGCAAGGATATTCAAGACCAATTTAAGCTAAAAGAAAAAGCTCCAAAGTAAAAAATAAGCCTTGAGTCAACAAGCTGGGTTGGTGGGCTTTCCAAAAAACCAAAGTTCAATGCCACTGGTCTCACTATTAAGCTTGCTACAAGCTTGAGAAAAAGCGGTTATACTTGGTTATTCGTGTATACAAGAAAATGGGACAAACAAAAAGCAAGTTGCAGTCCTATCAAATAAGCTGTAAAATGGAAAATAAGCTTTGGAACTGTGAAATGGCTAGATTGGCTTTCCAAAAAAACAAAGTACACAAGCTCTAGTTCACTAATAAGCTCTTGACGAGCTTGTGAAATAGGCTAGTTAACCTGTACCGGGCACTATTTTGAAAAGGTACCTAAAATAAGCTAAGATTTAAGCCATGTAATAAGCTAGCTAGACAATATAAAAAATACTATGATAGAGATAGCGGTTGAATATTGATATACCAAAAGCTCAAATATTGAAAGCTTATATCAAGTTCTATATAAAATAATCTATTTTATTCAAAAAGACCAAACGAAATTTTGACTTTTTATGATGAACTAAAAGGTTGACTTTTATGAACTTTAAATCAATACTACTTACTAATTATGATGTAATAAGCTATGATAAGATAAAATTAAGCTAGGTTAACAAGTTTTAAGCTCTTGTGGTGATTTTGATAAGTTAAATCCTAACAGTTAAGTTCTAAGGTGAGATTAAAGAGAATTTTGACTTTTACTCTAATAAAGACTAGTGTTTATGGTTTCTTTGGGTTATTAGAACCAAGTTTGACAGATAACAACCAAGAACAAAGTCTTGAACACTCTTTAGTACAGTTAAACAAACTAAACCAAACAAGCCTTAATTAGACTGTTTCAAGGCTTTAGGTACTAAACTAGCTTTTCAAACCAATAAATCTAGAGATTATCTTGTATTAACCATAATGAGACTAGATTAAACTGAAATTAACAAGATTTAAACAGATAAACTATGAAATGCAAATTTTTAGAAAATTGCTTACAAATTGGAATTCAAGTGAAAAGTGAGAACCAAGGACTGAAATCACACCCTATAGCTTCCCAAGAAGCTCTAAACCCAAGGGCAATCCTGTATTCACCCTGCTCCAGCTGTGATAACCATCTCCATGGATTTTTGATTTTTCACTAATTTTTTTGGTATTTTTGGTATTATTATTATTATTTTTTTGCTTCTAAACTGAATTTTAAGGTTACTAATAGCTTAAACAAGCTATCTAGGAGCTTATGTTAACTTATTCAGTCCTTATCAACAGCTACAAACAACATTTGATCTTAACATGAGATTTTGAACAAGAAAATTGGTATAAACTGAAAATGACAATGAAACTTGAAATTTATTATTGATAAAGATTCACATATACTCAAAAACACTTAAAAAAGTACTTAAAAGTTTAAACTTACACTGGAAAGCTTGAATTTATTAAAACGACATAAGTAAATTAAAATTACACTAGTTACTATTCTACATTGCTTCCTCCTTGCTTTATATTGATCTCATTGGGCTTTGATGACATCTCTGAGACTTTCCCACCTATCTTGAGCCATTGGATCTTCATATTTCATCATATTCGTCCATTTGGAGTTTTGGCGCCAAATATCTTTTGAGCAGGTTTTTGTTATTAATGAATTTTGGGAAGATGTGGAGGTGGAGGGGGACAAGGTAAGGTGGTGGTGAGGTGATAGGAGCAAGTGGAATTGAAAACCATGGTGGTTTGATGGGTCACTTGGTTTTGCGCGTTAATGTGAGAGGGATACAGTGATGGCGAGGGTATTTGACTTTTGTTGACCGATGGATATTAGTAGACGGGGGGTTCATTTGGGTATTTGAACGGGTTCAAAATAGATGTGGACTGGCTCAAGGGTCTAGGGGTCAAGGTTCAAGGTTAAAGTTTAGTGGGTTTGGGCTTGTGTTGGGTTTGGGCCAGCTGTTTGGGTTTGGATAATTAAAAGGTCCGGTTTGGATTTGTATACACAAGGATCATTCATGTAATTTTAGCAAACTTGAGGGACCAAAGCGAACTTTTCCAATGTTATCAAAAGGACCAAACTTGACAAACTTTAATAGTACAAGGATAACTATTGCATAAAATTCCATTTTTATAAATCCAAGGACTATTTATGACACTTTTCAAACTTGAAGGACCTTTTTTGCCATATGATCAAAGATTCATTCAAGGACCATTTTTGACAACTTAGAGTATTTCAGGGACCTTGAATGATAAAACTCCATATTTTGGATTCCAGGGACTAGATTTGACAACTTTTGAAACTTGGGGACTAAAACGCCAATTATGCAAACTTGATATGTTTTTCATCTGATTTTGATATTTTTGCATTTAAAACACATAAAACACTTATTTGTGATATTTTTATCATTTTGATGCATTTCTGAGTGTTTTCAGATGTTTTTGGCATTCTAAACGGTACAAAAATGATGAGTATTTAGACACTTATCTTTGGCATTGAAGATGGTGCCTTGTTTGTCATTGAATTGCACAATGTACTTGGCATCACATAATTGACTGACACTGATGAGATTGTATTTTAGACCATTGACATAAGCTATTCTAGAGAAAACTATTCCATTACAGTATACTGAACCATAACCTTCAGTGGGACATGATGAGTTTTCACCAAATACTACCTTGGGTCCAGGTTCCTTTACATACTTGTGCAGATACTCCTTAACACCAGTCATGCTTCTTGAGCATCCACTATCAAGATGCCAAATAGGCTCCCTGGCGTGTCTTTACATAAATAGTAAATTAGATTAGTTTCTCTTGCTGACCCACATACTAGTGGGCTTGGGCCTAAAGTTCTGTTTGAATTTGGCAATTGACTCATGGTCAGTGGTTGAGTGCATTGTGCTACCACATGTTTTGCATTTGGAGACTGAGGATGACTCAGTGATTTTGGGTTGCTTATTGCTTCTCCTTGCTTGGATGACACTGTCATGCTGAGATGTCTCATGAGCTGGATTTCCGCAAATCTCAAAGCATGTGTTCATGAGACAGTCATCAGGATGATGATCGTTAAATCCACAGTGTGGACAAGGAGGAAAAGGTTTTGTTCTCTGCTTTTGAGCAGATTTGGAGGTTGAAGCATACTGATAACCAACTTTGGTATAGTTTGATTTACTGGGAGAACTTACATATTGTAAGTGATCAGAAGTTCTGTGATCATCCTTTTTGCAGATCATACAAAAGAGGATTCTATAACAGTTGTCAGTGGTATGGCTGGTATAGTGGCATAGATCACACTTACGCTTGGGTTTGGTGGTGGATTTTGACTTTGATGAACTAGAGGAGGCTGACTTAATTTCCTTGATTGATGAATCGAGGAGCTTTTCGATGGTTCCCATCTTTTGATCAGTTCCTCACAAGTTCGGTCGGTTCTGAATTTGGTGCGCTTTAGTAGGGCTGAAGATGTGGAAGTCTCAGTGGGAGTAGACTCTTGTTGGATTGGTTTTGTTGGTCTTTTCAGGATTGTTCTACCAAGTCCAGACCTTTCTTTTGGTGAGTGAGGATTGAATTGTAATGGAGTAAGCTGAGCTTGGTGCGGCACCGAAGGGGTTCGGTGGAAGCGGTGTTTGAGATTCAGATTCAAACTTCGAAATGTGTTCATACTCTGGGCACATCGGGGATCAAGCATGCTCTTTAGAGCTTGGCTTTCAGGCTCTAGGATTCTTCCAGAATCGAAATTTGGAAGCTTACTCTCAGGATTAACCCGTTCAATCCAATCAGTGGGCTTGGGATTTGGCAACACATTGGTAATCATGCCACCAGACACAAATGGTTTGGGAGACTGGTCTTTGTTGTGAGAGTCAGGGAGATGATCTTCACCTATGACTATCTTTTTGCTATTGGGAGCTCCCACAGCATCAAAGACTCTTGGATTTTTAGCAGTCCAACTAGCAATGACTTCCTTTTCTTTCTTAAGTTCATCTTGAAGAGCCTTATTTCTTTTAACTAATTCAGTGTTTTGAATTTGCAAAGTGATTTTTAGCAGTCCTACACTTGTTTAGTTCAAAACTTAGCTTGTTATATTTTGAAAAAAGATTTATTCGTTGCTCTTCAACAAACTTAAGGTCAACATTGATATAGTTCATATAGGACTGCCAATCAGAGTGATCATCCATAGAAAGTAAAATATTTACCTTCTTAATTGTGATGTTGACCCACTCTCCATTTCTGGCATGATTTTTCCCAACAGCTAGCTTGTCCTCTTCTGAGAGGGCCATCAATGCACTGACATGTACCATTTCATCATCGGATGAGGCGGTTCTTCATCCCGGTCGAAGGTTTCAACAACTAGGCCTTTATTTTTACCCCGCAGATTGAACACTTTTGTTGTTTTTGAGGGACTGGCCTCAAGCAATGCAAGCTTAGCTTTGACTTTCCTATACTTAGCTTCAAAATCAACGGTTTTGTTTTGATCAGATTTGTTTTGAAAATTTTAATGAGACTGATATATTTTTGGTTGAAATTTGCTAAAGCCTAAGGACTGATTTGACCCTGATGGTTTGTAAGAGGGTTCATAAATTGTTTTTGAAAAACAATCTTTTGCAAAATGACCCTTTTTGTGACGCTTAAAGCATTCAGTGTCCTCATTTGCTTTAGCATTTGAAAAACCTTTGTTTCTTTTTAAAAACTTTCGAGAGTTAGCAAGGAGTGCCCTTTCCTGAAATTCAGTGTTCAGGTCATTTAGGTACTCCTCACTAGATCTCTCATCAGGCTCATCATTTGAATTTTCCTGAAAATCTTCAACAACATTGTTAGAATAAAAAACAGTTGATATTGGTGTTGAAGTGGTGGTCAGGGACTTCTTGACTTCCTAAGACTTCTTTAAGTCAGGGTATCGTCTGTTGATAAGGTTTTCCTCATACACAAATTTCCCATAAATTTCAGGAAGTTCAAGGGTCTGGTTATGATTAGCATTCCTAAGTCCCTGAGAGAAATTCATCCACTTCTTAGGGAGACTATTGACAAAACCAACATTGATTTCATGTTTGGACAACTTAACACCATCATTTTACAGTTCATTTAGTAGGGTTTGGTAATGGGTGTAAGTTTGAGACAGAGTTTCCGAGTCCTTAGCCCTGAAGGTGTTATACTCAAGTTTCATGTCCATTATCCTGTTTTGCTTGGTATCAGATGGGCCTTCATGGCTATGAACTAGGTCATCGGGTTTGTTTAGCTGTAGTACGACTTATAAGCGACTCCATAATATCATGAGGAAGACATGATATGATGATACTTTTGAGTCTTTGGTCCTGGTTGACCACTCTCCTCTCCTCCTGAGTCCACTGAGATTCGGTTTAGGCAAACCTGGCAGTCTTTGGGATAAATGGACCTTCATTTATACACTTGATATAACAAGGTTCCATCCCAATCAAATAGCAAAGCATACGCTTTTTCCATTTGTTGAATTTACCAACTTCAAGTCTAGGGGCAACAGCTGAATACGCTCCACCCTTTTTATCGACTAGTTGGGGTACATCAATTTCAGCCATAAGGATCCTGATTTAAAAATGTTTTAGAGCGGCTTTTTTTTTAAAAAGTTTTATAATCAGCCTTGCTCTGATACCACTTGTTGTTCCCTATTCACTATCGTATAAAAACAGTTATGTATTTAAAAACGAATCAATAGTGAGTTAATGACTGAAAGTAATGTATGTAAAACACACTAAATAATTTTCAACATAATATTCTTATTAGAAATAAATCCGAAGAATACGTTACCCAAGTACTTGCGGAATAGTACTTGGGATTGAAATGACAAAGGGTGTAACTCCTCACGAAGCTCAGGCTAATTCTGAGCACAACTACTCAAGTACCCAGAGCTATCTCAGGGATTAAGTTGTATTTGTAGGAGTGAAAGATGGCTTGCGTGTATGTGTGTTTTTACAATTCACAAGCTTAACCTTTCACTCCATCTCTTATGCTATTTATACAAGTATGAGT
Source organism: Chrysanthemum makinoi (assembly GCA_910596185.1). Lineage (NCBI taxonomy): Eukaryota > Viridiplantae > Streptophyta > Magnoliopsida > Asterales > Asteraceae > Chrysanthemum > Chrysanthemum makinoi. The sequence continues at coordinate 2,182,961 of OU343220.1, forward strand.
TTTAACTTTATCCTAAGTGACAAGCCCGACAATTGGCGAGAAGACAAAATCTTGATGTATTTTATCTCATTTACAAAGACTATTCTAGGTAAGAGACAGCGGGCTGCTTTCCAAGGTTCGGTGATGACACTAAACGGATCGTTTGCCATTGGGGAAAGTTGACTTTGGTTGATAAGGACTTCGTCTTATCGATTCAAACTTGTCCGCCTTATCCCTCGTTCTTGGTCTTTACATCCTTGATCTTCTATATCAGTTTGTCTTGGTGTAAGTAGGAGAGGAGTTTTAGGGATTCAGTGAGTTATTGTCATCACTCACTGAATCCACCATCTTCTTCTTAACTCAGTCTTCACCCTTTAAGTTTTGCCTTACTGAGTGGAGAGACTTCTTCTATGCCTCTTACTGAGCATCTTGAAGATGGCTCACTGAGAGACTATGGACTCGGTGACCTGTTAGTATTAACGGTCCAAACACTTGGGGTATTTTCTATTCAAATCCTAGATTAAGCGGTTTGGGTATTTTACTAAACCCAACAAGTTGCCTTCTTAACAGATTTTGTTGTTGACTTAATTGTTTCTTTTGTTAATGGAGGTGATGATTGAGATGATGATTTGGGTTTGGTGGAAGTGTCAAGAGGTGATTCAGAAGACTGTTGATGTTTGTGTGTTGGATTGTCAACTATGTAGTTGTTTGATTCCTTTATTAACTTTTCCTCTTCATCTCAAGCAGCTTCTTCTTCCTCTTTTCGCATCTTTTCCTCTTGAGCCACCAAATTATCATCAGTGACTCTTTCAAACTTATCATGATTGTAATGTGCTTTGTCATAAATTTCCTCATCTTCATCACGCTTTTCTTCTTACGATTGTAAAAGTTGTTGTTATGGTTGCTTCATTTCAACAGTTGTAGTGACAGTGACACCCTGATCCTTACCGGGTTGATTAACCAGATCAGATGGGGTTAGAGTTGTTTGCAATGGATCTTCCATAAGTGGAGGACTACTTCTTGACCCTCCTGCCCCACTGGGTTGATTAACCGGAAAGGTTGAAGCATGGTATTCCATCCTTTTCTGCTTTAATGTCTTACAAAATTTTCTTTCTTCATCCATTGAATCATACTCATCATCAAAAAGAAGTCAGAGATTGCGGATGACTTTGTGAGCATGTATTTGAATGGATGTTGCAGAAGGATGACCACAACAATTCTGTAAGATGATTATGAGCATATGAAATTGTTGAAGATGACACGGAGATTGTTCTTGCCAATTGTTTTGTAGTATCCAGCTGGGAATGTGTTTGCCATCGTGAGCTTAGCTGGGGCATTGATGTTTGCTTGATTTGCAGCCATTTTGTGATCTGAAAGTCATTAGACAAAGAGACAGACATATGGAAACACAATGTGTTTGTTTTACTCTGATTTATTATCTAATTACTTGTTTATGGTAACATGTTTATGTTAGTTACAAGTCCTAAGTCACATTTGTCTAATTGTTTGAAGTTGATGTGATAAGTTACGTGAACATGTTAATTTCGAAATTTCAAAGACCAATTTTTCACATAACACACAACATATTAACTTTTGTAAGCTAATATGAAACATCAGATATATGTGACATATGTGTAACATTTAACAAGTAACATATGCGTAACGGGCCAAAATGTAGTGAGATGGGTTATGTGTAACAAGGATCCTTATGCGTAAGAAAGGAGCTTATGCGTAGGAGTAAACTAAAGCGTAAGACCAAGCTTATGTGTAAGACAAGTTCAAAGGCTTTAGGCTTACGAGTAGGAATAAGCTAGATGTTACGCGTACAGTTACTCGTAAGAGTAAAGCTTATGCGTAACAAGCCTTGTTTACAAATATCTTTCCAAGATACACGTAATCCACTGTAGACCTCTTATGCGTAAGAGTTACGCGTAATATTTCTCTTAGGTATAAACTTTACGCATATAGTATTCCTTAAGCGTAACGGTTTGAACATCTGAAGATTCTAACATTACGAATAATTAACCTGTTAAATATAAGCATGAAAACTTGATAACAGTTTATTCCAAACATCTTTTAGATCATAAAGCAAGCACAAGAACATATCAGATACACACAGAAAGACTTAGGCGTAAAATTTCTTAAACCCTAAACCCTTAATCTACGCGTAAGAGATATAGCCACACAAATCAAACAAGAATGTTTCTGGACTGTCCTAGATGTCATATGAGTGCAATGAAACAAGATTTAACATATTTACACCACAGAATCAGAAGATTCATGGGAGATGAACTCTAAAACCCTAAAACTTTAATTTTGACACATGTGTTTCTGGGTTAATTAAAGATTCACAATATGTTTATGAACTTATTCTAACACTATCTCAATAAATGACATCAAACATCACAGAAAATAAAAGTCCCAATTTGAGTGCAAGAACCCTAAATCAAGAATCAAGTAGACTAGTGATTCTGGGTGGTTAAGGATGGTTGAAATAGCTTTAGAACACGTTAGGAACGTTTTAATATAAGCCATTTCAATCCAAACACATTTATACAAAAAACCCCAATTCATACGCATGAACAAGCATTCAAAATCAATTTTAAAGAGTTTTAATCGTTGGATTTTGAAAGAGTTGAAACTCTTGTTTATAATCTTGATCAAAACAGTTTAGAACTTATAGATTATGAAAAACTTGAACGGATTTGAAGATTTGATTCGGGCCGTTTGATCTTGGTGGTTGTTTTGGAGTAAATGCACATGAAGTGGTGCATTGAATGTCTTAGGTGAATGTTTTTGTTAAAATTGTTTTTTTTTCAAAACTTGACACATTTGGCCCCTTAACCTCAAAGAGGTTCCAACCAAGATCCTTTAACTCCCATTTTGTTTACACAAAACATATTTAGGCAAGAAACATGACGATACTCCCCCTTGACATTTGAAATAATGAATTTTGTAAACATTAGAGTCTGAGGAGGGTATTTTACATGATAAAGTATCCACCACTTAATAAGAAACAACCTATTTTTGGTAACATGCAAGTACAATGTTTTATGAAACAGAAAAATATTTACTTTCTCCCCCTCAACACTTGTTCGGGAAAAATGGTGAAAGACTTGATGGAAAACAATGTTGATTGAAGATTTGTACTTGCGATGTTTGGTTTTGATAGAAATTTAGATAGAAGAATATTTTTGGATTTTATCTGATTTTATATTTTTGTATTTTGCTTTTGAAAAATTATTTACAAAAGAGGTTTTGGTGTTTGACTAGTTTTAAGATTGTGTTAAAAGTTCATCCAGTTCCTCTGGAGTCAAACACCTCATGCTAATCCGGTGGATCAAATCAGTAAACCTAGCAGGAGCTAAGGCTTTGGTGAAGATCCGCCAGTTGGTGTTCAGTACCCACAAAATATAATTCAACGGTACCCTTTTCTACGTGCTCCTTTATGAAATGATATCGAAGATCGATGTGCTTGGTCTTCTAATGTTGGACGGAGTTGCACGAGATCGCAATAGCACTTCGATTGTCGCAGTACATCGGGATTTTTTCAAATACGTAACCATAGTCTTTGAGTTTTTTTCTCATCCAAATGACTTGAGCACAACACGCCGACATGGCTACATATTCTGCTTCGGTTGAGGACAACGATGTACAATCCTGCTTCTTCGATTGCCATGACACCAATTTATCACCAAGAAATTGTAGAGCACCTGAAGTACTTTTCCTAGAATCTAAGAAACCTGCGTGATCAGCGTCTGAAAAAGCTATTAGTTCAAAACCAGAATCCTTCGGATACCAGATCCCCAAGTTAATGGTTCCCTTTACTTATCGGAGGATTCTTTTTTCCTTAGAGAGGTGTTTCTCAGTTGGTCTTGACTGATAACGGGAGCAAAGATATACAGAAAATACAATGTCAGGTCTACTAGCTGTTAGATACATGAGAGACCCAATGATACTATGGTATTTGGTAGGGTCAACCAATTTCCCATGTAAATCAGCATCCAGTTTGTTGGTGTGTGCCATTGGTGTTGCATAGGTATCACAACTTTGCATTCCATGTTTGTTTAAAATTTCAAGAGCATATTTGGACTGACTTAGGAAAATACCACGGGGTGATTGATGAACTTGCAGTCCTAAGAAGAATGTAAGTTCACTCATCATGGACATTTCAAAATGTTTTTTCATTAGTCTTGAAAAAGCGTTTGAGTACTTTTTGTGGGTAGACCCAAAAATGATGCCATCCACATAAATTTGAACGATTAAAATGTGTGCCCCGTGATATTGAATGAAACGTGTTGGGTTGATCGATCCTTTAATGAAATTATTGGCAATGAGAAAGGATGATAACTTATCATACCACGCCTGAGGGGCTTGTTTGAGACCGTAGAGAGCCTTGTTCAGTTTGTAGGCGTGATTGGGAACTTCGGGATCAACAAATCCTTCAGGCGGCTAACATATACCGTTTCCTTCATTGACCATTGAAGGCGGTTTTACATCCATCGATAGACCGTGATGTTCATGTGATCCGCGAATGCCGAGAAAAAATCCGTACAGCCTCAAGTCTAGCAACCAGTGCGAATGATTCTTCAAAGTCAATACCCTCTTCCATGCGTAACCCTTAGCCACCGGCGTGAATTATTACGAATAACCGTACCATCAGCATCTAACTTGTTTTTCCAAATCCATTTGAGACCAATGACGTAGACCCCTGTTGGTTTTTCAACCAATTCCCATACTTCAAGACGTTTAAACTGATTGAGTTCTTCTTGCATGGATTCAATCCAGTTGTCATATGTCATTGCTTCTTTAATGTTCTTGGGTTCAAATTGAAAAATGGTAAGTGTATAAAATGCAGTGTTCACCATCAGTCTGAAGGCGTTGTCTGGTTACGACTGGTTGATTCGGGTTTCCAATAATGTTCACAAGAGGATGGTCTTTAGTCCAACGATGTATGGAGGGTTGATGTTGATATAAATTTTGCAGATTAGGTAGATTCAAATGGCTTGTAGATGATTCCGCAACATCATTTGGATCATAATCTGCGGGTGTAGGTACTTCATGATTCAGAAGATCATTAGCTGGTTCAGTATCATTGGATGCAGTTTGTTCTATTGTTGTTGTAGAGTCAATTGGAGGTGCTTCAGCAACAGAAGTTGTGGTTTCAGGTGTATCAGGTATTGGATTGTTATCAGGTTGAGTAGCGGAAACAGTTGATATATCTGGTGCACGTTGATCAATATCATCACTAAACAGAGGAGCAAATAGCTGTTCCATTTGACGACGAGTAAGCTGTAAGCTTGGTTCGGTGATGATGGGTTTGGGGGAAGTTTAGACGGTTATGTCCGGGTTCCAAGCTGTTTTGCTCAGAAGCCATTATGAAGAACTTTCAGAATCAGCTTCCCCCCAAACTGACAACTGTCTTTACCAAATTTGAAACTTTGATAAAGTCGACATTTCTTCTAAACTGTTGAAGTTTTCAGTATGTAGTGGAATTTGTAGATGAGCAGTAAACCACACAATGTAAATCTGACTTATTGCGGAAAATTCGTTCGGGGGTAACATACAAGAAATCAACAAGATCTTCCCACGTATGTAGATGCTTCACATCAAACAAACCACGAAAGATGAAATGAAACGACTTCCCCCGTGAATGTTTCGGTCTATCGGAATAATAATTACATGTGTGAGGCATCATATCATCATATTTAGGAAACTTCACACACGATAACCCTGAGAAAGTGAGACGATAACACCAAAGTGAGACGTTTGAACCATAGATCATCTCATTTCTTCCTCCTAATTGAAGAAATCCAAGAAGAGATAGGGTTTTCACAAATGACATCAAGGAAACAATGAACACCTACACTATCTTCCCCCCAATGTTTTCAATGAATCAGAATCATACACCACGTATGTTGATGATGAATTGGAGACAGTGAAACCATGTATAAGGAGACAGCAAAACCATGTATGTCCATTTAATCGAACAAGTGTAAAGTACCATAAATATCTCGAGAGAATCAACTGCTGCTAAAACTTTTCTGTTCATTACGTTGATCATCAGCTATGTCATTGTTGTTAGAAACAATTTGATCTTCTGTTATCGGAGATTTGATTGGAGGTGCATCTACAGTAACGGTTGTTGTTGTAGATTCATGTGTATCAGAAATTAGAGTATTATCAGGTTGTGCAGCGGAAACATTCGATACATCTGAAGCACGAATTTTTGACAGAATCTTTAACTATAGGAGCAAGCATTGTTTCTAATTCTTGAAGATTAAGTACAATGGTGGAGCAGCTGATGGATCATTAAATTTTTGAGGGTGAGAAACGGGTCCTAAGCTGTGTTACTTAGAAGGCATAGTTGTTGTACCTGTAAAGAAAAATAGGAGGGGGCAAGATAGAAAAAACATGGATCCCCAAGTGTAACTGGGTTCCAGATGTTAGAAGCATAAAGATGTAGTGTCAATAATCTTCTTGACACCTGAACATGCTATTTTGATGATTTCCTTTCCTACCTCAGGAATGGATGTAGTGGGTTTGACACTTGTTTTGGTGCAACTACTTAGTATCTTGCCTGTAGGAATCCACCTAAGACCAACAGTTTTTAAAACTCTACCCGTTGGTATCCATCTAAGGTTAGATCTAGGGGATGTTGAAACTTCTTTTGGAAAGAGTCTGCGTCCTATATTGATCCACCTATTAGGTTTCTGAAATTTGTCTTTTAGATCAACGGGTTTATTTCTAACTGTCTGTTGAGTACACTTAGGTTTTGGTTTGCTACTACAAGCAGTGTTCAGTAGTACACTAGAAGATGATACACTAGGTCGTGAACCTAAGATTCCATCCTTTTGGAGTAGTGCCCTTTTCCTAGCCTTTTCTAGATCATATTTCTTGTGCAAGTCATTTGTATTATATGAATATAGAATTTTGATGCTTGGCTTAGACATTGTTTTCGAACATATCCTAGACTGGCCAGGTGCAACCACTTGATGAGGTTTGGCAGAAACAGGTATAACAGAAACAAAAGCATTTTTCTTAGGCCAGGAATGCGGAGTTACTGGTTTTGACAAATGATTGTTCTCAACCACTTGGGAGGCAAACCGTGGTTTTGAAGATTTTGAACGTTCAAATTTAAATGCAATTGGCTGTCTAACTACTGATTGTTTTCTGAAAGGTTGTAGAGACGATTTCCCCAAGATTGTTGGTTTTGCAAAATTTGTATCCACAATCTTGTCAGTTAATCTTCTCAGTTTGTTTTGTAAAGCAACATGTGCAAGCCCCTTTGCTTGAATTTGAGCCTTTAAATGCTCATTTTCTTTTACAAATGTATCCACACGATTACTTTGTTCATTCAAAGATTTACTATTTGGCTCTGAGTTTAAAAATTTGTTTTGCATTTTAAGTTCAAGAGAGATGCAATGAGCATCTAGTTTTGAAAAATCTTTTTGAAACTGAGCAATGGTCTTTTTAAGAAGAATGTTTTCAGATTCAAGAGTTTGGTTTGACGTTTCAATTATATTGTTTACAAGTAAGGGCTCGGACATGAGATAGTTGTCTGGACATTGTGCAACACACTGGTCAACCTCTCCTTCATTTATGAAATCAGGTTGCTCAGTTTGTTGTGTCGCATTCTTGGCGAGAATATGATCAACGATGTGTACCTCGACCATTTGTTCATTAATACGTGTCATAGGTGGGTACGATATCTTCCTCGACCATTTGTTCTTTGTCAAAGTTGGGCTCTGTGTCATAGGTGGGTATGATATCTTCCCCTGATCCTGTCATCCTGCTTTTCCAATGCTATAACCTCATTGTCTGCATTACCGACAGATGAAGTAATCACAACATTCCCAACAACCCTTTGAGCATTCCTTCCTTGTACATCAACTCTTTCACCTTGCACGACTGCTGGATCTCGGGAATTGGATGAAGTCTGACGCTTGGATTTGTTAAATATTGAGTTCATCATCTTAGTCAGTAACATCCATGTTTTGTTCAATTCCACAAATGCATCTGCATCTTCAGAATCATCAGTAGCAAGGTTTGGTGATGAAGGTTTTAAGCAGTAGTTGGAAGGTGTGGAGATTTGTGACTTCTGTACAATCATTTGTGCCATTGATTTATACACTTTCTCTCCCCTGCAGAAGAATTAAGGAAAGAAAAAGGTGTGAAGTCGATATAGCACACAGAAGGTCGATATAGTGAATTTCAATTTCCCTCCAAAAATAATTTTGAAAAATTTTCTCTTCCAAAATTTGAAATTCACTATAAAATTCAATTCTAAGGTTATAAGAAAAATTTAAGTTTTGACAAGTTTGACGCCAAATTTGACCCAAAAATTTGAATTTAAGCCCAAATATTTGAATTTTTTACCAAAATTTTCATAGTTAAACCAAAATTTGAATCTCGCGTAAAAATTGAATGTTTAGTCTCGCCTAAAAATTAAATTTTACTCAAATTATTCTGCCAAAAAACTTTTTTTTTTAAATAATCACTTGTGTTGTTGATGGATCTTTGTAGTCGAATAAAACTTTGTTTGTTGATGAAGTAACCTTAAGCGTAGAAACCAGCTTATGCGTTAAAGAAACCTTACGCGTAATACCCAACTTACGCGTAGTTATGAGTTTACGCATATGAACTTCTTACGCGTAGACTTGAGAAAAACTTAGCTTATGCGTAAACTATAGACTTAGTAGTAGAAACCTTATGCGTAATATTTCCTTAGGCGTAATACAAGCTTAAGCGTAGGAAATGCTTTAGGCAAAGAAGTTTCTACGCGTAAGTTTAAGCTTAGGCGTAAAAGGGTTTTACTCAAAAATCCTTTACACTTATACCGGTGTAAAAGATATCCAAAGTCGAAGTGTTTTCAGGCTTATCCAAGCAAGAAAAAATTGAGTAAACCAATAGCTCTGAATATTAAGTGATGAATTGCTTATGCGTAAAATGCTGCTTAGGCGTAGACTTTGTGCTTACGAGTAAAACTAGGGTTTTGTTACGAGTAGAAAGTACAAATTATCACCAAAACTGATTTTTATGCTCAAAAGTGTTTAGAAACCTGATTTAAATGATGAAATAGCTTCAATATCACCAAAATAACAATAAAGTTTGAAACTTGATGATCCAAAACCAATAACACCCTTACGCGTAAAAAGTAGTACATGAACAAAACCAAGCTCAAAATCTAATCTACACACGTAAAGTTTGAAACTTTTTGCTAGAAACTGAAACTTTAACACTAAATAAACCTTGAACCACAAGAATCTCGAGTTTTTAAGTGAAAAAGGTAGAGCTTTTAAGCGTATGAAAAGTTATGTCCTAAAACCCACGCGTATGAGATAAAAAACTTCAAAAACAAAAGTGTTTCACCCAACTAGATGGCGATTGATACCACTGTTAGGTCACCATATTGTAACACAAGCATCAATATGTGAGAAATAGAGAAGAAGGTGATCGGTTGAATAACAAACACAATATACACTTCTGAGTATGTGAAAGTTATGCGTAGGATATTATGAAATGTGAACAACCAACCCCCAAATGGGATTTTACAACATTATTTATAGGGGAAGGGAGCTAGGGCAACATGTCTAGTCCCTTCCTCATTATTGGGCTTGGGCCAAGGCCTATGGGTTTTCTACATAAGCCTTGCCATTTATAACTAACATAAAAGCCTAATTAAGCAACCTATTACATATTGATTACCAACACTTGAAATATAGTTTAGGAGTGATTCCAACAGTATCATATAAACATATTTTTTTGTTTATTATCTTCCCCGACGCCTTGTTGTCGGGAACATATAAACCTGATTTTGGGTGTATTCTGTTACTGACGCCCAGTCGTCAGGACGATATAAACATAATTTTTTATTTATTATGCTCCCGACGACATGGCGTCGGGAGCATAGTGACTTTCATTGACTTTTTGCTAATCAAGAGAGTGATTAGCATTATGGTGTCGATGCCCTTGGCGTCGGCACGGTGTTAATTTTTTTGTCAGGATAGTGCTTCCCGATGAGCCTCAGCTAACCAACGACTGCCTATGCCTTGTCGTCGGGATTATTGCTGCCGACGACAGGGCGTCGGCAAGGATTGAAAAAATCTGTAGGCGAAGGTAGTGATTGTACTAGTGCCATTTCACTTTTAGGTCTTTGTTAACTCAACTTTGTCCTTAACTATTTTTGTTTGTGTTATATAATACCTGATGCAAAATATATGAATGAATTGAGTTTTTTATGTATTTTCATTGTTATAATTTTCATCAAGTATTATATAAAACACATACTTAAGGTTAAAGTTGAATAAAAAAAAATTTAAAAAGTCAAACGCGGACTATTATTTTAAGATGGAGGGAGTAATTAGTTTCGCTTCTCAGTTTTTTATCGGTTGTTGGGGTCAAACGTTTCCATGCATATCAGGTGCTTTCCCTAATTAAGTCGCTACGCGTTTGTTGAGTTTGGATGACGAGTTATTGCTTCGATTATTTGGATTTTTATTGTCATAACTTTGATGGTCGTTGTGGTTTTTTGGGTTGTTTAAAGGTGACATATTGTTTAGTGTTGCTATATTTTGAGTTGTACCTTAGCATCTTGCTAATTTTTAATTTTTGTAACTGTCATTAAAAAAACATAATAATCATGATAAAAATTAATATTAATGCTCACAAATTAATATTAATGCTAGCGCTTTATCTTTTCTATTTTATGTGTTCTTTTGCAGCGTTTGTTTATATATGTTTATGTCTTTTTCTCGTTAATAATTTCAAAGCGGTAGATGATTTGATTGATATCCATTTAGGTGGTAAAAGATTCACAAGAGTTAGTGATGACGGGTTAAAATTTAGGAAGATCGATCGATTTCTCTTCAATAATTGGTTTTGTTACTTTTGGAGCTCGTTGATGGAGGTGGCAAAGGAAAGAAAACTGTCAAATCATTGTCCTTTGATGCTTACTGATAAAGTTGTTGATTTCGGTAAAAAAGTTTTTGATTTCTTTGATGTTTGGCTAGATGATAGTGAATGTGAGGCTGATTGCTGGAAAAACGGGGTGTTTTCATTCAACGTCGACTGTATTTTTAGAGATAAGTTAAAAAATGTAAAAGAAGATCTAAAAGAATGGTGCAAAGAGATGGGCACAAATAGATTTTCAGATAATTTTCCTGAGGTCATCTGCATCGAAGGGAAACTTGAGAGGTTCAATGTTAATGATAATAATCTAACAGGTCAAATTCCGATGAGTTTATATAACTGCCCAAGCTTGTATCGAGCACGATTCGATAGCAACCAGTTGACTGGAGATATATCAAAGAGCTTTGGTTTTATCCGCGCCTCAAATACATCAATCTCAATGATAATAAGTTTTACGGGAAGATATCAGACAATTGGAGTAAGAACAAGAACTTAACGACGATACAAATGGGATGGAATGGAATCAGTGGTAACATACCTCCTTCTATTGGAGACTTGAATCAGTTACAACTCCTTAATCTTTCTTCCAACGATTTGGTTGGGCAGATACCAAAACACTTCGGACGGCTGACTAGCATGTTAAGCCTTGTTTTGAGCAAGAATCGACTTTCTAGAGTCATACCTCTAGATCTTGGGTCGCTAGGTGAACTCTTGTTGTTAGACCTTTCCATGAATAAGTTGAATGGTACCATTCCGTCTTCTTTTGGGGATTGCTCAAAACTCTTCAACCTAAACTTGAACAACAATGAACTTACTCATGAGATCCCAGATCAAATAGGTAAATTAGATCACCTGTCTATTCTTGATCTGAGTCGCAATTCACTTGCTGGTGAAATACCTTCAGCATTTTCAAGTCTGAGTAGTTTAGAGATGCTTAATCTTTCACACAATAAACTCTCTAGTTTAATTTCAAAGACATTCGGATCAATGAATACGGTGTTGAGCATTAATCTATCATATAACTGTTGGAATATGAATATATTTATAAAAAACTTGTGACCACGGGATTGCACACATTACGAATGAGAATTAAAGTTAAAAATAATTAATTTAAAATGATTACGATTAATTATTACACAAAACTGACTAACGATTGTTAAGTATTTAACGAAAAATTACTAACGGTCATTAAATGTAAAGAGAAGGACTAATAGTGAAATTGTTATAAAAGGAAAAGATTTGGGTGCTCCCCCTTGATCTATGAATGTTTTGGGGAGGGTTTTCCATCCCAAAACCCTAACTTATTCCCAAAGTTTTCCATTCACTATATAAGCAAACCTAGGGTGAGAGTTTATGGTTAACTTTTGTGCATACACATTAACCTAAACTCTACTCTTTTTCTTTCTTGCATAATCGGCCGAACACCCCTAATTTATTAGGGTTTCGGTTTTGTTTTTCTAAAACAAGTTTTGTGTTGTTAGATCTAGCAATCTCTTTAATTCGTTTGTTAATTCATGTGTATAAGAACGTGGTGTAACACACTATTGTTACATCAATTGGTTTGAATTATTAAACGGTAAGGGATAACTCTTTAAACCATTCTACTTGAATTGAAGAGATCTAGTCAACAGCAAGAGGTATGTTACGCTTTATTTTTCAGTTAATTAATTGCAATTATATGAAGTCTTCCACTGTGTATACTCTGTGGTGCATTGTTTATTATTTTTTATGTCAAGTCTAATAACCTCAACAGTGGCATCAAGAGCCAGATATAATCTGCAATTAATTACTGAAAACACATAAAAAATGAATAATTGTATTGTGTTATTATTTGTATGTTGTAGATCTAGGGTTTGCAAAACCTTAAACCCTAATTTTTATTTTTATTTTGGGGGGAGGGGGCGAACTTTTGTTCCCTAATTTTTTAGGGTTTTGTAAGTTTTTAATTGGATTAGAAAAACCCTAGGTTGCATGCAATATTATGAGTTTATTGCGTAAATGTAATGTGTTGCAATAATTGTTATGTGTTAACTTCCATGATAAATACATGCATGTTTTGTCATGGATCTAATTATTGTATGCTTTACTTGGATTAAGTGTGTACATATAATTAATAATTTTGATAGATCTAAAATTGGGAAAAACCTCAATTATTATTAATAATTCAATTACATGCTGTGTGGTATTTGTTTAATTTTGACTTACGCAATCGATGAATCGATGCATGTGGCTCACCTTCTTGTAAAAGGGTGAGAGTCTTAATTAAACATATACATTAATTCAGATCTAGAGTTGATTATTAATAGAATTTATCAAAAAGGTTTGCATGTGGCTATTTGATATACATGATTAATTGTTAAGTTATGTATTCATTGTTTATTTGTTTATTTTTAAATACTTGCTTGTTTGTTTTGTGTGACAAGTTGTAAACAAAGGTATTTTTTATAAGAAAAATAAACTGATCTAAACAATGGTGAAACATGTGTTTTTTAAGCATAATAGTCATAAACGTTCAATTGATTGATGTTTATGCACAAAATAGTTAGAACGGCGCACCTATTAATGACAAACTATAATATGGGTATAAGGTTGGTACGCATTAAATTGTGACCTTAAAGAAGAGGGTATATAATATGCTTCGCGCTGACTTAATTCTCCGCTCGTTTGTGCGTCTTAATGGAGTTACCAAGTATTCCTATATAATGTGCATAAAATCTTAATGGTGAATTGACCTTAAATTCTACGCGCCACTTTTGTGGTAATTATCCAAATAACTTGGGTCTTATGACTCATGCTGCAGTAGGATATAGTGGTAATTAAAGGTAATTCTTTAATTGGTGTAACCAATACCTCGATTAAAGTTTGATGATTAAAAGATTAAACATTAAAACAAGGATATAACTGTTTTAATAAAACCTTATGCTACAAAGATATATGCATGACACCTTTGTACGTATTTGATTTGACACCAAAATCAGATTTATTACCTTTAATTTAAGTTATATGCCATCCAATGAAACGGAAACACCTGATATTGCCTTTTTTTGCGTGAGAACGTGACTTAGATCGTCATCAAAGGGTAAAATATTCACGTGTCATGAGAACGTGCATGGAAGATTTTGCAGTTTCTTAAGTTGGACAACTTAATTGAGTTTTGTAGTGAGGACTAGCAACTCAAAGCATAAGATGGGGATAAAACATGCTTACATTGCAACTGTTGTTGGCAATATGTAAATCCCATAAACGTAGGAGTTGCAATTTGAAAATTGGCAATTGAGGTTCGACTCATACCATTTTGAATAATTGCATTACTAGCAGATCAACTGATGTGATGAAACTATGTCAATTTGCATCCTAGTTTTCAGTGAAAATTAAATGGTTATATGTTTATGAACCATGGGTATTTAATTTTCTTGAAAATGTTGACAAACAAAGTCTCTTTTCCATGAGAGAAGAATGAGACTCAATTCCATTCCTTTTCATGAATGAGAAAGGTATAATAGGAACATTTGAATTGTTTAACACAAGTATTCTTGACCAAGTCAAAAGACATAACAGTTATAATCCCACTATACGTTATAAGTCATTGATCAAATCATTGACTTCATGCATATGTCTTAAAACATAGCAAGTTAACGTCTGACTTTATATTATAAGTCTTGTATTAAAAGACTTCATGTTTTTGACTTTACAAAGAAATCATAAACATGTATAACTAAAGTATTATGAACCCCACTTTTGGTTTCAATTAATAATTCAAGTTAATTTACTACTTCATCTATTTATGTCATTCTAAGAATACTTAAATACTTAAATTTACGTATATTATATTACTTCATTTAATTATGTCATTCCATGAAATGTTCAATATAAGAAACTGCAAAATTATCCATGCTTGGTCTCACGACATATGGATATTTTACCTTGGGTTACAATCTAGTTCCCGTTCTCACGTAACATAAATTGTAACTACAAGTGTTTCTTAAATATTGAAAGATATAAATATTTAAAATAAAGTAGTCTTTGTTATCATCTTGACACATGTTCTTAATAGGGCAATCATAAACATTTAAATGTATAATTCCTATTAGAACGTTACTCTCTTACCTTGCGGTCAAGAGTATTCATTTAAATCATATTTATATGTGTTGTACCTTACACACAATAAAGATTTCTCCCACTTGTGCATGGAACAACATCATGTAGCAGATAAACAACACAACACACGTTTGTTTATTTGATTAATATGATTTGTGTCATAGATATAACAAGTAGATGTAGGACTATATCTAAAAACATAAGTGCCAACAATTGGAAAGTAATTATCTACATGATATTCAAGAGATAATTTGGATTACTACACACCAAATAAGGCTTGTAGCTCCCATTGAATTAGAAATCATTACAACAACTTCTTATTCAGTAATGTAACACAATGCTCCCACTGAATTTTTCATAACCAGAGAAAACAAAATGCTTGCTTTTTTTTTACTTTCCTACACTTTTAAGAACCATATAACAAATACTTAGGTACTAAAAGGTGTATTCTACTCTGTGAATGATGGGTTATCAACCAATGTTATTAACTTGAAAAATTGGGTATGTAATTTCTTCCTTAACAGGCCTACCATCCTCATACTGGTAAGTAGCACCTTTAAAGGTTAAAGCAAAACAACTAGATAAATGTAACCACTCGTAAATTTCCCTACCGATTTTTCGCGACTATATTTTTTTTTCTTTATTTTCTTACGTTTCGATCTATAATCACAACCAGTTACGGCTAAAATATAAAAGAAAACATGAAAAGTAGAAACGAATTAATGAAATCGGAAATTATACCATCCTGTCAGTTTATTTAAAACGTGTCTAAATATATAAGTATTATATTTTTCCCGTTTGAAATTATGCGTTTACAATTAAAACAACGGGACATGAAATACACTTAATACCAAATAAATACTCAAAATATTAAATAACTACCACTTTCAACTAATGAAATCAAAATATAAAAACTATCCTCATCCCCACCTTCCCTCTTTCTTCTTTGCATCCCACGCCCCACAACCTGCTCCTTATCACCTCCAATATCACCATTCTCTCTGGTCCTCCTTCCTCTGCACACGCTTCATCCACCTCCAAAAATGGTAAACCTTTCAAACTACCTTCTCATATCCAAGGACAACCATAACCTAATATGAATCACTCTCTTGGCTTTTCCCATGAGGATGTCGACAAAACCAAGGCCCCCTTTGTCTCCTTTGGACCACGACCTGAAGATAACACCAGGAAAGCCACGTGAAGGCCTGCACTTCGTGGGGAAGATTACTCAAAATAGGCTCCTTATCATCCTCAATACCAAGAAAGAATTGAGCAAGACTTCCTAGATGTATATCTATAAATAGGTTCGAGTTTTACCACAGATTCATTCATCTCACCAACAATTCAAAAATTAGGGTTTCATCAAAACAAAGGGGTTTTTGAAATTAGTTTAGGGGTTTTGTTATTGGATGCATAAGGAAGGGTTCCCAAGTGGTTAATTGTTTCAATTCATCCTGAGTCCTTCCAAGTGGAGCTTTTGGTGTTCGGTTTTACCCATCGACCCATTGTCTAATTATTGTAAGAATTGCACTTTTGTTATTTTGATTAATATTAGTTTGTCCATTTAATTTTGAATATCTCGTTATTCTGTTCTTGTATGGAAATTGAGGTTGAATAAGTTGTTGTGTTATGTTGTTGTCGTTAACCCCTAAGCACAAGAAAGAAAACCAGAAAATTTAAAAGGATAAAAACTTTCGATTCCTTATTTTTCTTTTCGGCTCACTTAAAGTCTCCTTAATAACTTATTTATTTCAGATCAATTCTCGTGTCTAGGATAGGTACTTATTCAGTCCGACATGAGTGCTCTTGACTTATTCGTGTTAAGTCCCGACTAAGATTGACACCCACTCGAAGGGTAGTTGTTTTGCTCATTCTTGTATAACTTATACAATGCTAGACTCAATAAGCGTGACTAGTATTAAGTTAAGTACTTATGCTTCTTGATGTCATGTTAATTAGTATTGTCTTGGTTAGAGGCATGTTCGGTTTGAATCATGTCCCGAGTCTAGATCATTTGTTCTTAAACCCCCTGCATCCCAAAACGTTAACACCAAAGCTGGGAAAATACAAATTCTCCTTCCAAGTTTTCATCAAAGCTGCTAGTCTCACCATTGGGCCTCTCTACGGATTTAATTAAAATACACCTGACGGCTCAATAGACTTTTTGCTAAAATACACCTGACGGCGTCAGGCTTTGAAGAGGACGGGCGTCACTAAGACTTTTCATCTCAGACGGCCCAGATCCTGAATCAGCCGACGTCCCTACTGAAGCCCGACCGCGTCACAACTACAATATGACGACGTCCAAACGATTACTTGGCCAAGACGAAAACCCTAATGACGGCGATCTGACGGCGTCCCACCTATAAGGCGACGCCATCACAAGTGTAAAATTATATATAGAAATTGAATTTTTAGTATTTTAAGAGGTAGACTTTTGGAGTAGTCCGACTTGGACAATATCTTAGGGTCCCAAACCCTATTTTACACATCAAGATGAGTGTTTTACTTCATTGATTTCATTATGTTTTCTATTGAATGTGTCTATGCTTTCTTGTTTAACATGTCCGGCTAAATTTCTTATGTGTTCGCTTAGATCTATGAAACTTAGTTGTTAATTATTGTTAGGTTGTCTCTTATCTTAATTGTAATTGGCTTAGGAGTGTAACTAGGCTATCATTGTGTTTAATACTTGAGTAATCTTTGTGAAAATTAGTATATGAATGAGATAGTGGATTTCGTAGTCTAAACATCCATATATAACCTTAAAATTAGTTTATGAATGACTTAGTGGACTTCGTTTACTACACTCAAGGGTGAACTCAAAGAGTTAGGGAATATGCACACCCTACGATCTTAGGAAACACAACGCGTTAAGAATAAGGACATGACAATTCAATATACAATAAAAGATAACTAGGGAGTAATAGTATCTAGGTAAACACATTTTTAATCATCATACGATCACACATCAATAGACATATGAGTACCCATATATTAGATAATTAGATAGTAGAAGTAATCGGTAGAAGTACCAACCCCCAAATTCAATCCCCGATATTTTACACTTAGCTTTCTAAAAATATAAAAAAGATAAAAAAGAATCTTTCTCAACCTCAATCACCGAGGCTTACCCAATACTACACTACAACGATTAGGTTCACTGCCTAGGGTGTTGAAAAACTTGCTCGACGAAAAGGAAGTTCCTTTGACCCCGAACGCGCTTCGTACGCGCATCAAGTTTTTGGTGCCGTTGCCGGGGAATAGAATAGCTAGTTAGATTTTTATCTCAATTAGGTTCCCTTTTTTTATTCCTATCAAGTAAGATTTTTTCTCATTTTTAGCCTCCTTTAGTCTATCCCCCTTCTTAGTGAATTTGTTCGTAGCCCCATCACTTTTCATCATGGAAGGTGATAACCCGCCATCACACCAACCATTTCCCTCCACCAACTCCCTTAGACAGCTTAAGACCCGTAGTTCCACCAAAACCCTTCTTGAGCCCTTTGCCGAACCCGATAGAGAGCTATATAAGCGAAGAAGAGCTCTCCATGAGTCGGGACCACAAGGCACCACCATCGATTTTGATAAAGCCGCGAATGACGAAGAGTCCACACACTCCCCCAAGTCTCCTGAAACTATCAACAATGACAATATGAGCCAACATAGCAAAGAAATCCCCGCTAATCCTGTCAATGAACCCATCAATGAACCAAAGACAAAAGTCCTTAGAGAATACTCCTCTCCCACCTCATATGGGTTTACTGGTGCCATCGTCTACCCTTCTGAACAGATCAATGAGGTGTTTCATGCCACCAACATTTGGCTTATCCAGAATGCATGTCAATTTCACAGATCCCACAGCAAAAACCCAATTCATCACATCAAACAATTTTTAAAAATTGTGGATACTATCTATGTTGACGGAGCATCTAAGGAGACATCTAGACTCTCGTTTTTCCCATTTTCTCTTCAAGGAAAGGCCAAAGAGTGGCTCGATAAGCTACCTCCAAGGTCCATCTTCACTTGGGAACAACTCACTGCCAAGTTCACCAAAAAGTTCTTTCCTCCTGGGAGAACTGCAACCATCAGGAGCGAAATCCTTCACTTCCATCAAACAGATGGAGAATCTATCGTTAACTCCTGGACTCGTTTCAAAGATCTCATTCAACAAGCCCCACACCATGGTATCAACCTTTGGTTGCTTGTCCAAATCTTTTACGACAATGTCTCCCGCGATGATAAAAAAGGGATTGACTTCTCGACCGGCCAAAAAATTTCCAATCTCAGTGCAGAAGAAGGATGGGATCGCATTGAGGAGTATGTCCAAGACCAAGACAATACTTGGAACGAGCCACTGACTATAATGAGTATCTCTACTACCTCGAATAATAGCCCATTATCTCTCAACGACCGGATGAAGAGGGCACAAGAGAAGCTCGCATACCTCACAAAGTCGCAAGAGCCTAAGAGGTTGTTTAACCCATACCTTATATGCGACATCTGTGGAGGGTCACACGAGAGCGATGAGTGTAACGATACACACCATGAGCAAGCTCTCCTTTCCAGCCATGACATCTATGATGACCCTTCCCTCCTTGTATTTTATTAGAATAATGATTACACTCTTTGGGGTAATCTAAAATGGAAACATGAGGGGGAAGAGGGTTCCGAATACAGCATCCGTGAGCCTTTGAAGAAGAACTCAGGCTATTCACCATAGAAAACGGGATGCTTTTAAAGGGCCTTGAAGGATTCATTCAAGAGCAACAAGCTGAATTAGAAAGCCAGTTCGCTAAACTCCACAAAAGAATATGTGAACCTGGTCCAATCCAGCATGATCCAACTTGTGCTATTAATACTCGATCTGGAACCACCACCAAGGATCCGCCATACCCGGTTCAATATCCCTCTACCAAGGAGCCTGAATTGGACAAGGAGGAAGCACCTGAACCTCCTCCGACCTCTCACGACCCTCCTCCGCAAGAACCAACACCCGTCCAACGTTCGAATCTCACACGGATTCCTTATCCCTCACGTTTAAAGAATCAAAAGGCTGAAGAAGACAATGAGAGGTTGTTGTCTTACTTAAAGAGGGTCGTCGTTAACATACCACTTCTTGATGTATTTTATCATATCCCTAAACATAGCACATATTTCAAAAGATTTCTCTCGAATCGGAAGAAGCTTGAAGGGTTGATATCATTAGGAGAAGAATGTTCAGCTATCATCCAAAAAAGCCTACCCAAGAAGAAAGAAGATCCGGGTAGTTTCCCCATTCCTTGCTCTATAGGGGCACTCTCTATGAAAAATTCCTTGGCAGATCTTGGGGCAAGCATTAACTTAATGCCTCATTCCTTATTTCTCAAACACGGATATTCAAGACTGAAACCAACCAGAATGAGTATTCAGCTAGCTGATAGATCAATCAAATATCCCATTGGAGTTTGTGAAAATGTTCTAGTAAGGGTAGGGGAGTTCAAGTTTTCGGTTGATTTCGTGATTTTAGAAATGAAGGAAGATAACTCAGTTCCGATAATCTTTGGAAGACCATTCTTGGCTACAGCTCGTTCCATCATCGATGTTCATGATGGTAAGCTCACTTTACGAGTGGGGTCCGAGAGCTTAACCTTTGACAACAAGGATTCTATAAGTCGTCCTTCCTCTTACGATCATCCCATATATTTCGTTGAATAAGTTGATGAGTTTGATGATGATATAGATAGTTGTATTAATGAATATCTGATAAAAGGATTCACGAATGATGATAACTTGACATGATGTACGATGATGAAGAAACTGAGATGGTTGGAGCCATTTCCTTTTACCTACGAAGGGCAAAAATTCAACCTCTTGACCTTCAAAAGCCGAAAATTAAGCAAAAACCATCGATCAAGGAACCTCCTACCTTAGAATTGAAAGATCTCCCAAGCCATTTAGAATATGCCTTCCTTCAGGTAGCAGATCAACTCCCTGCTATCATAAGCTCATCGTTAACCATTGAACAAAAAGGGAAGCTCTTAGAAGTTCTAAAAGAGTACAAGGGAGTGATCGCATGGAGTGTTGCTGACATTAAAGGAATTGAATCCAATTTTTGCACTCATAAAATTCTTATGGAGGAGGATTACAAACCCACCATTCAACCTCAAAGAAGAGTTAACCCCCATATCAAAGAGGTGGTGAAGAAGGAGGTCGTCAAACTTCTCGATGCTGGCTTAATTTATCCCATTTCAGATAGCCCCTGGGTCAGCCCCGTCCAAGTAGTCCAAAAAAAGAGAGGCATGACTGTTGTGAAGAATGAGAAAGGCGATTTAGTGCCTCAAAGAACGGTCACTAGCTGGCGTGTTTGTATCGACTATAGAAAATTGAATGATACCACACGAAAAGATCATTTCCCTTTACCATTCGTCAATCAAATGCTCAAAAGGTTAGCCGGGAATGAGTACTACTGTTTTCTTGACGGTTTCTTAGGATACTTCCAAATCCCCATTGCTCCAGAAGATCAAGAAAAAGCTACTTTCACATGCCCCAACAGGACTTTTGCATACAAGCGAATGCCCTTCGGATTATGCAACGCCCCCACTACCTTTCAACGATGTATGATGGCCATATTCCATGAATTGATTGAAGATAGCATGAAAGTCTTCATGGATGACTTTTCGGTGTTTGGAAATTCCTTCGACCTTTGCTTATCCAACCTTAGGAAGATGCTAAAGCAGTGTGAAGAAATCAACTTAGTCCTAAATTGGGAAAAATGCCATTTCATGGTAAGAGAAGGAATTGTCTTGGGACATAAAGTCTCCGGGAATGCGATCGAGGTCGATAGGGCCAAAATTGAAGCGATATCTAAACTACCATATCCTACTACCATTAAGGCCATTCGAAGCTTTCTTGGTCATGCAGGATTTTATAGGAGGTTTATTAAGGACTTCTCAAAAATTTCCCAACCAATGACACAACTTCTTGTCAAGGATGTTCCCTTTGACTTTTTGGAAGAATGTAAGGAAGCATTCAATCTCCTAAAGAAGTATCTTAGGGTCCCAAACCATATTTTACACATCAAGATAAGTTTTTTACTTCATTGATTTCATTATGTCTTCCATTGAATGTGTGTATGCTTGCTTGTTTAACATGTCCGGCTAAATTTATTGTGTGTTTGCTTAGATCTATGAAACCTAGTTGTTAATTATTGTTAGGTTGTCTCTTATCTTAATTATAACTGACTTAGGAGTGTAACTAGGCTATCGTTGTGTTTAATGCTTGAGTAATCTATGTGAAAATTAGTATGTGAATGAGATAGCGGATTTCGTAGTCTAAACATCCAAAGATAACCTTAAACTTAGTTTATGAATGACTTAGTGGACTTTGTTTACTACACTCAAGGGTGAACTCAAAGAGTTAGGGAATATGCACACCCTACGACCTTAGGAAACACAATGCGTTAAGAATAAGGATGTGACAATTCAACCTACAATAAAAGATAACTAGGGAGTAATAGTATCTAGGTAAACATATTTTTAATCATCATACGAGCACACATAAATAGACATAAGACTACCCATAGATTAGATAATTAGATAGTAGAAGTAATCGGTAGAAGTACCAACCCCCAAATCCAAGCCCCGAGATTTTACCCTTAGCTTTCTAAAAAATATAAAAAAGATAAAAAATAATCTTCCTCAACCTCAACCTTAGCGTAGTACACTTCTCACTAGCATTCCTATTCATCTAGAGAACGATATCAATCCTCGAGGCTTACCCAATACTACACTAAAACGATTAGGTTCACTGCCTAGGGTGTTGAAAAACTTCCTCGAAGAAAAGAAAGTTCCTTTGACCCCGAACGCACTTTGTACGCGCATCATTCAGTAAGAAGAATCAAAATGTATTGGCACTGTTTGATTCAAGATAATTATAGTTTCTTCCAAAAGTTATCAAGATTAGTAGATTGAGTATAGATTGAATATACTCAATAAGACTCCAACCTAGAAGATTAATAAGACACCATTTTTTTTATTTAATGTGATAAATCACATTAAGTCTTATAATGAAGTTCTGAATTTGTTAAACTACTTTTAAAGTGGGTTGTAACAAACTAACGTCAGGAATTGTCAATGTTTTTTGTAATATCTCAAAAAAGAACAATGTATTGTTGCTCTACTTGCTAAACTATTTAAAGGTAATCTTTAAATTATTAAAGGCAAGTGAGAGTTTTGTTTAGATCTTGAAAGATTAAATTACAAAATACATAATATTCTAAAATGAACTAGCAAATATCATGATGAGGCTAAACATGTAAATGATAGACCTCAATGTGATGGAATTGTCATTCATAGATCCGTAAGGGTATCTCATATATTTAATATGCTGAGGAATATGAGTTACAGGATCATCGTAAGCCTGTTAATCATAATGATGAATTTACCAAATGTTGAATTGTGATAAATCAATCATACTATGAATGTAGAGATGTTGTCCATAAAGATAATCAACTTTAGAAACTTGGTTTATCTTAATGAAGATGAATTTCTTCAAATGATGAAAACCCTAGTGGTTTAAATCTTTATGTAGAAATCATATGGACAATATTGTACACATGTTTAATGCATGTCTAGTGACAATAATATTAATCATACTTAAGCAATTAACTATGATTGAATATTCTTCTCTAAATACATTAAATAGAAGTATAAAGATTATAATTGTCATACTTAGTTTCATTGATATGAAATTTTGACAATGAATATCAAAACTCTTTGTTGTGGAATTACTTTTGTGAGGATGATAAGTAATACAAAGTAGTTTTATGAATTCAAAAGAATCCATGAATGGAATATGCATGCATCTAGGAGATGACTCTTATGTTTAATATTAAATTCAAATTTTGATTTAATAATTAAAATAAGATAGCTCATAAGTATTCCTGAAAGCTATTGGGATTATTATGTTTATTAAAATCTTATATACTGTATGACATATGGGCAGTTACATTCCATCTAAGTTAAGTGTTAAGTTTTAGTTGAGAATGAAACTTCGCTTGCAAGATTTAGAAAATAAGACATAAAACCTTGGAATATATGTTTATTTCTATAAACATATGCGGTGAGTCTAATAGAACATGATGTATCATTTAGAATATTTAAATGAATACATATCTTTGATAAGATAGAACGTGAATGAGATCTTAAAGTCTAACTTGAAGATTCATCATGTACATCATGTTGTATATAAGGTTGTCGTATCTTGCTTGACTACAAGATAATTTGACAACATTGAAATAATATTTAAAGTTTACAGATGTTTAAAGAGCATATTTTTGTACACAATGATGCTAGTATAATTGAGATGACGCTCAATTCTAGTCATGGTATCCTTGATGATGACCATGTTGACTAGTTATGCTCAACTAAGAGCATAGTTGCATTATATATTAAAGAATAAAGAATACTTTAAACTTTAAAAGTTGATTGTCATAAATTGGTGATTGAGGATGTCACACACTTTATGAAACATTATGTGGCAATGTCAAGATATTTGAATATGCACATACAAGAAGTTCACTTATTGAATTCTTGGAAAATGTATTCTCAAAATTCCTATAGATCAAAGTTAGTTGAAATTATGCTATGTCAACAAGTAAGATTATCATGACTTGAGACACAAATTCATTAACTAAGAATTGTCATGCATTGATCTATTTAGTATTTGGATAAAGAATGTTAAAAAATTATTATTTATAATGAATTAAAGTACTTAATACGTTTAAATTCATTTATAATATTGTGTCCTATATTTGCATGTTTAAATCCTTGAATAACTCAAATTATTCTTCATAGTCCATTGTCAATCAATGACATGGGAATGTTATTAAACGAAGACAAATCTGAGTTTTAGTTAGCATATACTTGAAAGTATATTGATGCGAATGCATGATCAATTTCAGATGATATTCAATGGATTGGATATAGGACTTATCCCAACCACATGATGGTACTTTATGGATCTTTGTCATTAAGTACATCATGAATATTTATCCTCAGACTTGAGATACCAGAGAAATGTCATAGACGTAGTGCATCTCTGTGAGGCAATCTAACGCTAAACGTAACTGGTAGTTATAAGGGTTGTTTTTAGAAGTGTTGCAAAAATTTTGAATTTTGCTCGTAGTCAAAACAGGATTTGTTTCCTTTAAATTTGTTTTGAAGCTTAATACTGCTGGGCCCCTCGTAGGGTTGACAAAATATTTGCGTAGCCACGCCCAAGGTCTTCTGTAATATGTTCAAAAGAATTGGCAATCTTGATCAATCATATAAAACGAGAAACATAAATGTTAATTAAGAAATGAGTAAAATCCATATTCTTATTAACATAGTACTAGCAGGGTACCCGCGCGTTGCAGCGGCGGGTACTCTAACATAAAAAATTTTGATGAATAATGTATTTTAGTTTATTATGTTCTTTTTAACAATAAATTTAAGGATATCAAGAATTTCGTATTACCCGTGCCCGTTCGGGCTCGACCCCGTTGGCCCGTGTCTTCTCGGGCTCGAGCCCGTTTGGTCCGCACCCGTTCGGACTCAAGCCCATTTGGCCAGTTGCCCATTCGGGCTTGAATATTTGTATAATGTGCTTTATTATTTGTAGTAGTGAAATTTAATGCACGAATTATGTTTAATTTGGTTGTACAATATGTTTGATAATTTGTATTTCTTATGTAAGGGGTGTTTTAATAACTGTATTAATTGTATTTATTGACCAGTTAAATAATTGACTACATTAAATAGCATTAATGTGGTGTTTTGTTGTACACTATGCTTCTTGTCTTGTACGTCTGAAAATTATGTGCATTAAAGTGTTGTACACTATGTTTCTTTTTTTGTAAGTAGTAGTTATTATAGTCATTAATAACATTGATCACTTTAATAGCATTAATGTTGTAAGTCTGAAAATAAGTTTGAAAATTACATCATGCTTATCTTGTTGTACACTATGCTTATTTTGTTGTAAATCTGAAAATTGGTTGCAGCTATTGTACATTGTGCTTAAATAGTTGTAATTTTAGGTGAAGGGGTATTTTTAATAGCATTAATGTTGTTTGATAGAATTTGGTCTTAAAATGACACCACGCTTTAATTTGTTGTACAATATGCTTACTTTGTTGTAATTCTGAAAATTGGGTGCATTAAAGTGTTGTAAACCATGCTGAATTTCTTGTACGTCTTAAAATTAAGAGTGGGGTGCCCTCGTGCATTATAAGTAGTATAGATATAGATTAGAAACAAAATGATGAATATGATGATGAATCATGAAAAGGTTTTTCTCCAGAAAACCATACACGAGTTGTACAGGGGGCATTGGCGTGTTGCTAGACACTAACCAATGTCATTACACGTTTTGTAAACATATACAAGTGGGATCTGTTGGAATATGAATATATTTATAAAACGCGTATGTCCAGATTCGAACTTGTGACCACGGGATTGCACACATTACGAATGAGAACTAAAGTTAAAAATAATTAATGTAAAATGATTACGATTAATTATTACACAAAACTGACTAATGATCGTTAAGTATTTAACGGAAAATGACTAACGGTCGTTAAATGTAAAGAGAATGACTAATAGTGAAATTGTTATAAAAGGAAAAGATTTGAGTGTTCCCCCTTGGTCTATGAACGTTTTGGGGAGGGTTTTCCAACCTAAAACCCTAACTTTTTCCCAAAGTTTTCCATTCACTATATAAGCAAACCTATGGTGAGAGTTTAGGGTTAACTTTTGTGCACACACATTAACCTAAACTCTACTCTTTTTCTCTCTTGCATAATCGGCCGAACACCCCTAATTTATTACGCTTTATTTTTTAGTTAATTAATTGCAATTATATAAAGTCTTCCGTTGTGTATACTCTGTGGTGCATTGTTTATTATTTTGTATGTCAAGTCTAATAACCTAAACAATAATCAGTTAGAAGGTCCCATTCCCAGTGGTAAGGTCTTTAAAAATGTTTCCATATAAGAATTGCTAGGGAACAAAGATTTGTGTGGAAATGTCTTTGGATTGAAACAGTGTGCAGGAAGGCGTGCACCAAAGGAAAACCACAAGCTCGCACTCATGATTTCCCTTCCACTTCTTGGCGCTCTTATACTAATGGGTCTCATAGGAATATTCATTTTCTATAGTTGGAGATCCAAGAAAATGCCATCCACACAACTGGTGAACGAAGATAAACATAGTGAATTATTCTTTTCAATTTCGACCTTTCGTGGAAGGGAAACTTACCATGAAATCCTAAAGGTAACCGAGCATTTTTATGAATCATATTGCATCAGAAAGGGGGGATGCGGAAGCGTGCACAAAGCGAAGTTAGCATCAGGTGATACTCTTGCGGTTAAAAGACTTCACTCGTCCAGCTGATTAATCACAATGATTTTCTAAACGAGATAAGAGCATTGACAAGGATACGACACAGAAACATCGTGAAACTACATGGCTACTGTTTGCATCCCACTCAAAACTCGTTTTTAGTTTACGAGTATCTTGAAGGTGGTAGTTTAGCTGACATTTTGAGCAACAACACCGCTCAAAATTTAGATTGGACAAAGAGGGTGAACATAATTAAAGGTGTTGCACATGCTTTGTCGTATATGCATCATGATTGTTCACCACCTATAAAGCAAAAATATCTTGCTTGACTCATAGTACGAAGCGTGTGTTTCAGATATTGGTATGTCCAAGATTTTGAATAAAGGCTCGTCTAATTGGAGTAATATCGCAGGAACATATGGATACCTTGCGCCAGGTGATAATTTATTTTATAGTCATCCAAAAACATAAAACCAAAAAGTTATATCCTTCAGAACATGATTCATCTAATTGATGATATTACTTCTGCAGAACTCGCTTACAATATGAAGATAACAGAAAAGTGTGATGTGTATAGCTTCGGGGTTCTAGTATTAGAAGTTATTAAGGGAGAGCATCCAGTCGATATACTAACTTCTCTAGCATCTACATCAACCAATCAGGTTGAGCTTAAGGATTTACTGGATAACCGTCTACCAGTTCCGCTCCTGGAAATCAAGAAAGTTCTAACATTGATTTTGGTTCTAGCGATGAGATGTGTTAACTCTAACCCAGACATAAGGCCTACAATGTATGATGTTTCACAGGAAACTGCATCTTTAACTTTAAGACATTTCTAAGAATGACAATTACATCATATGGTAATTTTTATCTTTTATCATAATAGTATAGGTTTCGAGTATTCTTTGGCTACCTTTAGGGTTTATCGAAATGTTGGTGTCGCATTTAGACATGCTTAACCATGATATTATTGCAATGTATTTATAACTTAATTTAATGTTGTTTCGATACATATTAATTTGCTTAACACATATGTACCAATGAATTTACGGGTATTAAACCAAAACTTAGTCACTTTGTCATTTCAAACTATTATTCAACTTCTAACACGCTAATTTCCGTAATGAAACCTATGTCATTCCCAATTATCATTTCAGCAGTTTTCAGGCATCAAAACATAAAGAAACCTATGTAAAACTACTAATGAACAATGAAAACTAAAAACACTACGTAACGGTACTAATCTAAGGAATTGGGTACTTGAAATTGGTGGCCCAATTTCATGGATCTTTAATCAACGATATACCAAAATATGAAATAATCTCTATTTTCTATATATCTATCATCATTGTAATCGTTACATGTTCTAATCTATAAATACATATCGAAAAGGTACATGTGAACTGTTGTGATGGTTCATGATATGGCAGTTATGTTTGTAACTATCATATAACTGTTTGTAACTGCTATTGGCAGTTATTTCCAGCGAGTTGACTTTTCCATGTTGACTTTGACTTTTGGGTTTGACTTTTAATATGGGTAGATTGGGATTAACCCAATATTCTCTCCCTTAATCACAATCGCTGCGACGTAGGTCTTTAAGTCTTTTGTAGTCGTCTCACATAACTCCATTTTGCTTCCTTTAACATTCGCTGCAACATTGATCGAATTTTAGAATCTTCTGCACTCCCTGTTGTCTTCTGCATTCTCTGTTGTTTCTGTATTCTCTGCGGTGTTTGCACTCTCTGGGATTTCTGCACTCTCTGCGGTTTCTGCACTCTCTGCGGTTTCTGCACTCTCTGTTGTTTTAGCACTCTCTGCTATTTCAGCACTCTCTGTTGTTTCTGCACTATCTGCTGTTTCTGCACTATCTGTTGTTTCTGCACTCTCTGCTATTTTTGCAATCTCTGCTGTTTCAGCACTCACTGAGGTATGCTCATTGTATCATTTCTCTTCAGTTATAGTCGTCATAAGCAATGTTGGCTCTAAGTCTTCTTCAATAAAATTGGATTGTTCTCTGACTTGATTCTTGCGTTTATTTTGACATTCATAGGCATAATGTCCAAGTTTGTGACATCGGTAGCATGTGACTTGAGATTTGCCTCTTGTATCTTCTTCAAAAGACGCTCGTTCTTCCCTTTTAGATTGATAATTCTTCTTGTCTTGTTCTCGGCCTCGAGACTGGTTAAATCTTCCCTGGCCATATACTCTAAAAGGTTTTCGTTGTCCTTTATGTCGTGTGAACATCAAACTCTCTTAACTGTTCACTTGTTTATCCTTCTTAAACTTAATCCTTTCTTCATAGGTCTTAAGTCTCCCTATTGCTTCTTCCATTGTCATCATGCTTAGGTCAGAATATTGTTCTATAGATGCAACTATTTGCAGATACCTATCGAGTACAACATTTAGTAGTTTCCATACTAAGGTTTCATCTTCTATGGTGTGTCCTAGACTAGCGGCTTTGTTTATGAGAGTTGTAAGTTTTGTAGTGAAGGTGTCGATTGTCTCCTCTTCCTTCATGTATAACATCTCAAAGTCGGATTTGAGTGTTTGAAGTCTTGCTTGTTGAACTCTGGCTTCGCCCAATTTCACGGATCTTTAATCAACGATATACCAAAAGATGAAATAATTTCTATTTTCTATATATCTGTCATCATTGTAATCGTTACATGTTCTAATCTATAAATACATATCGAAAAGGTGCATGTGAACCGTTGTGATGGTTCATGATATGGCAGTTATGTTTGTAACTGTCATATAACTGTTTGTAACTGCTATTGGCAGTTATTTCCAACGAGTTGACTTTTCCATGTAAACTTTGACTTTTGGGTTTGACTTTTAATATGGGTAGATTGGGATTAACCCAATAGAAATACCGTTGTGGCATTCCGTGGAATAGTTGGTGTGCAAACACCAATTTCTCAGTAAAAACTCATGATACTAACTTAGTTGAGTGCTTCATACCAATTTTTTGCATAGATGCTATTATATTTAGCTCATCATTATGAATAATATAAGTTGATAATCACATAGTGTATTTACAGTTCTTATCGATGCTACCCTTACTCACTTTCTTAAGCGTAGGAGAAGCACATGAATATTTACGGACTATTTTACCAATGTGACTCAGTTTATACCTTGAGCGATATCATGTACTATTACTGGCAACTTATTTAAATGTTAGTTGACGATTAATTCGTAGTGTGATTAGAATTGTTAAACTTTAGTCTTTATTTTCCGCTAATAATCACCACTTTAGTTAATTATAATTTGTTACCAATTATGTATTTATGATCAAGCTCAAAATTTGTACGAAATGTCAAATACTATTCAATAGATAAAACTTATCATCATGCTCGCCACTCGGTCACTTTCACTTTAGCATTTGTTAGAAAAATACTCTTTTTTCGTGTTCAATGAGGCGAGTTCTATTGTCAAACAGATAATAATGGAGTTACCTAAGACCAACATGGCTCAATCCAAGCATTACGGGAGAGATGATATGTAGTTCCATAGAGATTCCCTAAATGTTCTTGAATGTTTTCGCCATCGAATGTATGGTACTTGCATGTGTCAAGTGAATAGAACATTATCTTCCCGTTCTTGGTATGTAGGCTATGTAGCCGTGGAAAAAAGATCTTATTCTCCATTTTTGGTGCATTGGCTTCGATGTAGAGGCATGTTGTACCACCAATTTTGGCACTTTGTATTTGAACACCTTCCTGTGCGTTAGAATGACAGGGGAATATTTGGTTTCAATGATTGGTGGTGAATGGGGTGTTTGGTTTCTTATGTTGTGTCTTTGTGGGTAGATGAGTTGTTTTTGTTGTTTACCATGTATTTATGTGTATAATGGTAAACTTGTAGCCTTTCCTAAAACTTGACAAATTTATATATATATTTCATGTATATCTATAAGTGTTTTACTTCTTATATGTTAACTGCATTTATTGATTATTTTTACATATGTGAATTTCACATCGTTTATGGTTTGATCATCTTTTTTTGTTGTTTAGGCTTCCTTACAATTACATTTACTTGAACGATAATTTATGCAACTTGCCGTTCTATCTTATACGGTTTTACCAATTTTAACAAGGTTCCTTTATGTTCGCAGTTTCAACTGTTACCCACCCACAACTTTAGATAGCGCCTAAATGAAACACGACAACTCTTCTGATAATCGTACTGCGGCATAGCCGAGGCATGAGCGAATAAAAGGAAAAGACACAATTTTAAGATTCTCAGGTAAAATCTGTTAGATAATAAAGGCTCATAAGCCCGTTAGGTTTGGCTCGTTTAGTTGCTAGGGTTAGATTAGTTTGTCTTGTATTGAATATCTTGTAAACTTCATTATTTAGTGAATTTGATAATACAATTTGTCAATTCCCTATGATGTCTACATGATATCAAGAGTGATGCGTGCCAAACAGTCAAGCTAAATCACACAAGCCCGCCACTTGTGAATGGCGGACCGTAACCAGCTTAAAACTGCTCAAGCACGAAATCAATGAAGATCTGAGGAGTATAGGGTCTCCCCGGGTCGTTATGTCCCAGCGAGCTATGCAATGGATTATCAAACGTATAGTGATCGCGAGATTTGAACGGGAAAAGGATTTTGAGATTATGATTATAACTACAGAAATATCAAACAGATACAAAGGCTTAAATGCAAATTAAAGGAAATTAAAAAGATAAAATCTATTAAATAAACGCTATCACTATATTTAAAATGATGTTTTTGTTTTTATGTTTTTTTTTTTTTTTATAAAACGAAATTAAAATCTACCGACGTATAAATTAAAAAGTGAAACTAAATCAATATTAACCCCAAAAATATGAAAATGATGTTTTTACAAACCTAATGATATAAGAAAATATTTAGAAAAAGAAAATTATTTTTATGACTAATTATCTAATTATTATTAATTAAAAACTATTTTTAACTATTAAATAATTACCTAAAATACAAGAAAATAGGAAATTAGGCTAGAAAAATAATATTAAGACTTGGAAAAGTCTAAAATATCAAAATAGAATTTTCAAAACTATTTTTGTAATTTTCTGATTATTTTTCTATTTTCTAGGAATTTTAAACTATTAAATACTAATTAAATTACTAAAAATTACCAAATAAACTAGGAAAAATATGGAAAATTACTTTTTTAACTTTTTTTATTTATCTAAACCTGAGAAAATTGAAAAATTATTTTTTTGAACCTTTTCTTAATTAATTGTATTAAATGCTATTTAAAAGTGCTTAAAAACTAATTAAAATCAAGAAAAATAGCAAAACAGCTAGGAAAAATCTGAAAATTTCAGGAAAAGTCTAAAATAATATAAGGAATAAAGGAAAAATAGAAAAACAGGTGCATGTGTGGAGGAATAAGCAACTGATGACCAAGTGCTTATTGAAATAAGCACTTTGATAAGCAAATGAAATTCAAAAGCCACCAAACTGATACACAAGATGTAGTATGCTAAAGTAACTAAGATGGAACAAGTTTAAACAAGCTACAACCTCTGATTCACAAGCTCAATAGATTTGATGAATTGATCTAATAAGCTAAAACAGTGACTGAGGGGCTACTTTGAGCTTATGCATAAACTCACCAATAAGCTAAAACCTAAAACCAGAACTTGGGATCTACTCTAGACCTGGTTGAGACTTTGTAAACTAAATTACAGACCTAGGTGAGCCAAAATGAAACCTGTGCAAACCTTTCAAAACCTGCATAAACCTGTGCAAGCCACTGTGCTCTGCACAGGGCATTTGGACCTTATTTGACAAGCTCTATTGAGCTTGTAGAAAAAATCACAAAAATCCTCTAAAATACACATAAGAAAATAGACCAAGAGTACTTTTCAAAACCACAAGTTACATTGAAATTGGCCCAGAACTGAGCTCATGAAAAATCACTCTCAGTTGGCCAAAACTGAGATTTTGGAAATTTGACTTTTTGATCAAAACTGAAAAGTTGACTATTTCCAACTTTGATCTTGATTTAAGGATTGATGATGATAAATTATGATGAAATAAAGTTACCAAAGGCTATGTTTGTTAATTTTAAACACAAAACAAGATTTGGATTTTCCAAAAATCCAACAGATAAGCTGCTAGCTTAAATGAAATGGAGTTTTGACTTTATCTGAGAGCAGGTGCAAAATGAGGACAGAAGTGGGCTTAAATGAACTAAACAAGTATGCATCAACAAAACTTAAGCTCTGAACTAACCTAAAAGACAAGTTTGGAAACAATTCCAAACACCCTTATATCTACTTCTATGCCAATTTTAACTAAGCTAACTAGTGAACAGGTATGAACCAATGACCAAACTGAGTTCATATAACCTAATTACAACTATCTAAACAGGATTGAGCAAGTTACAACTACCATTGCAGATACAAGCAAAAAAAATGGAAACTGATGAAAAAGTGTAAAATGAGAGAATCACTCACAGTAGTCCAACTATGCCTGCAGACCAAAACCAAAACTAAATCTACTCTAACCTAACTAAATCCAACCCAATTCCACTCACTGCATCACCAAAATCCATCACCATTGCCATTTGAGTTCATAGTTGACTTTTGTTGACCATGTACTATATTTGATTGGAACTGGTTTCCAAGCTTTCCAAAAGCTTAAATAAGCTTAATAGAACTTGAAAATAAACTGTTAAAGATTGCATATAAGATTTTGAAAATTGAATTTCCAACAGTGAAATAAGAAATTCTGAAACTTGAATGAAAGTTGGAATTAGGATTAAACTTGATTACAAATACTGAATTACCTTAAATTCAATACATTAAAACTGAAGAATTACATTTTAAGGTTTAACTAAGACATTTCTATTAAAACGACATACAAAGACAATAAAAAAAAACTAACTAACTCTCCTAGCTTGCTTCTTTCCTTTTCTTTTATACCCATCTTCATTTCTCTCTCATCCTGAGCAAATCCCACTTCTTTTTGTGGCCATTGGATCATTGTATGCAATCTTGGCCTTTGATTCAGTTTTGGCGGGAAATGGACATATTGACAGTTGAGAGGTTGAGTGCTAGAGGGGGAGGCATTAAATGCACTTTTGAGTTTGTTGAGGATGAAGGGACATGGAGGAGAGTAGGGAGGCTGGAGGTGTGGGGAGGACATATGTTGCAGGCTAGTGGTCGGGGAAGGAGAAGAAAAGGCGGGTAGGGTGGGTTTTGACTTTGGGATTTGACCAGGGGTGTTTAATAATGCAAGGGGTCAAAAATGCATAATGACAGGGGGTCCAAAAGGGTTGGCAGGGTCATATGGGGATAGAGACAAGGTCCAAAATGGTTTAATAGGTTTAATGTGATGGGGACCGTATGTGTAAATTCTGAAATTGCAAGGACCTTGGCTGCCAATTCGTCAAAGAGGTTTCAAGGGACCAAAAGTGACAATCTCACAAAGTACAAGGACCAAACTTGCCATTTTCACATTTTCCAGGGACTAATTCTGTCAATTTTGAAACTTGAAGGACCATTCTTGTAATTTTCTCAAATTTTTGACATTTATCACCAAAGGACTAAATTTGACAACTTATGATTTAAAAAGGACCTTTGATGATTTTTCTTTTGAAATTTTGACTCAGGGACTATTTTTGACAACTTTTGAAACTTGGGGGACTAAAACTGCAACTTTTGCAAATTTGATATGTTTTTCATCTGATTTTGATATTTTTGCATTTAAAACACATAAAACACTGATTTGTGATATTTTCATCATTTTGATGCATTTTTGAGTGTTTTCAGATGATTTTGCAGTTTATATTGTACAAAAATGATGAGTATTTAGACACTCATCAATCCCCCACACTAAACTATTGCTAGTCCCTAGCAATGATCTGAGAAAACATAATGGATTTTAATCTCTTTACCAAAAGCCATTACTTCTGGAGTAGCCAAATGTTTCAGTTCAAGTAAGAACCATGGTACACTGATAACCATGTGATTTTGAGCAAACCACTAGCTTTCAACGGATTTGATTTTGTCTTTACCAGAAGCCGTACCCTTTCGGACTAGCCAACTCTTAGATAAATTATCAATATTATCTTTGGTGAGTCGATTACCAATTATGGATTTTCCACTGCCTTTACCACAAGCCATAACCTTGCGGGCTAGCCAACTCTTCACTTTTAGGATATGGTGAGTTGAGTACCATACAATTTTGGGCAAATTGCAAGCCATATAAACGGATTTGAGAAATCTTTACCAAGAGCCGTTTGCTCCTGGATTAGCCAATCCTTTAGTCCTACAGACATGGCGGACTGATAACCAAATGAGTAAGTGTAAAACACTTACTCCAAAAAAAAATTTGGCCAAAACGGGGGAATTGGTATAATTATATGATAAAATTCGTGAGAATTCCCCACACTTAGAAATGAATATTGCCCTCAATATTCAAAGTACCGGCGGTTATGCCGAAACAAAGAACGTAAAAGGGAAATATTACGGCCATTATTTAGAAGATTGATTTTTTTTTTTTTTTTAATTTATATATATATATAATATGTGGGCAACTCCCCACACTAGGGTGGCACACATGGGTGAAAACCCATGTTTAGCTACTGTTTTTGATTACCGAATCGCTAGCTTGACTCGACCCCGAATTCATTGGTTCATGGGGAAGCAAAGTGGAAGAAACATTCTCCATCGGACTTTCATTCAAGATGTTTGGACAAACATTTGAAGCACGTGAAAGTTCCACACCGATGAGATATACATAGAACCGGCTCAAAAATGATAAGTGTAAATGCCGGGGTCAAAGATAGTGTCTTCATTCCCGAAGGAGTGAAGATGAAGAGAAATCACGAGATATTTGAGGAAAGGAAGAAAGATTTTGATAACAATCAAGATCCATTCTTCATCCTCAAATGTAGACGTATCGGGAGGAAGGGTGAAGGTAGTATCATTAATAAGCAAACTCATATGATAGAGTACACCTTCCTCCGCGCTAATATCATCCTCAAGATAAAAATAGAAATGATCATGTTCCGGAGGAGATATGTCATGAGAGAGTTCACCGGAGAACTCTCCATGAAGAGAATCATTCACTTGAAGTGAAGTCGTGAACTCTTGTTCCATTGTGGGCTCATCACTATCCTCAATCTGAGCATCAAAGAGTGGATTCTCAGAAATTGAAGTGAATTCAGAGTCGAATTCAAATAGAGGATTAGTGATAGTAGCTTTGAATGTTTCGGGAACAAAGTGATCAACATTCTCAATTGGGCTGTTAGGATAAGAAGTGAGTGAACGATCATTATCAATGAGACTTTCAGTCTCTCCTAGATCGGCTTCGAAATCAAAGAGTGGATTGATGTGAGTGAGTTCACCGGAGAACTCCTCAAGAAAATGATCAGCATCAGATTGTGGAAGTGATGCCTCAACATACTCGATGTTTCCATAGGAAATACAATCGTCGCTAACATCGGAGAAAGTTTCAAAATGATCTTTTGAACACTCAAGAGGGGAAAGAGAATCACACATATGGTCAGAAGTTCCCTGAGACTCTCTCGGGATTGGGACAAGGTTCTCAACACTAGACTTTATGAATTCGTCCGATTCCTTTTCAGGGACAGTGTCAAGATGCTCGTCCCCCATGTTCAGAGAGTGAGTGGGAGCTTCGGGTGTGATACAGTTGTTTGAGATGAAATCTCAACTGCTGGGATATCATCTGATGAACTTGATGAATATTTATAGAATTGAAGGATATCAAGTGTATCCTCATCATCACTGTCATCAGGAATAAAACGGAATCGAGAGCTAGATTTGGCTGCTTTTTGTATTTTAATTAATTCCCTAATAGAGTTTTCACCTGGCAATCTGGAATTTAATTTAGCACCTGTTCTTCACTAACAATTCTTCCATGGATTTTTGATTTGGATTATCTTGGGAGTGTTTACATTCCTTCAAATCTTTCACTAAATCCAAAAGATCAAGGAGAAGATTTTGAGGAAGTGGATCAGACTGGTACTGTAGAGGTTGGTCATGATACGAAGAGTCGTAATTGTTACAAGGAAATGGATTCCTTGTTTGACAATCAGAGCTAAAGTGAGGACCTCCACAATACTCACAACAATAAAACTGATGTGGCTGTGAGTCACATGTGTTGTAGTCATAATTGTTATCAGGAACCTGCTCATAGACAAGCGTGTTTCCTGATTGACAATCAGAACTGGAATGTGAACCTCCACAGTACTCACAACTTGAAACTGCTGAGTCTCACAGTGTGGTAGCTGATGGAATAAACCAGTTGTGTTATGGTAGGAATAGGGATCCTGGTTATAAACAGACCCGTTTCCTGACTCCACCATGCCACAACTGGGGCAATTGCCACCATTATAAGGACCACCACACCATTGACAACCAAGAGGGTGAGGATAAGACATAGAAAGAATCAAATGGTTTTAGAGGGTAAGAAATGAAGAATCAAAAAGGCAAGAGGGTAAAGAGGAATATTTTTGGTATTTTTGAAAAACATGATGTGAAAACAAAGAATGAAAATCTTTTTGGATTTTTTGAAAAAGAAAATATAAACACATACAGATGGTATAGACAAAGAGTGAATATCCAAATCACTAATCTGCTAAACGGAAGATAATCAGCACAGCTCCCCGGCAGCGGCGCCAAAAATTTGATGCGTGCCAAACAGTCAAGCTAAATCACACAAGCCCGCCACTTGTGAATGGCGGACCGTAACCAGCTTAAAACTGCTCAAGCACGAAATCAATGAAGATCTGAGGAGTATAGGGTCTCCCCGGGTCGTTATGTCCCAGCGAGCTATGCAATGGATTATCAAACGTATAGTGATCGCGAGATTTGAACGGGAAAAGGATTTTGAGATTATGATTATAACTACAGAAATATCAAACAGATACAAAGGCTTAAATGCAAATTAAAGGAAATTAAAAAGATAAAATCTATTAAATAAACGCTATCACTATATTTAAAATGATGTTTTTGTTTTTATGTTTTTTTTTTTTTATAAAACTGAAATTAAAATCTACGCGACGTACAAATTAAAAAGTGAAACTAAATCAATATTAACCCCAAAAATATGAAAATGATGTTTTTACAAACCTAATGATATAAGAAAATATTTAGAAAAAGAAAATTATTTTTATGACTAATTATCTAATTACTATTAATTAAAAACTATTTTTAACTATTAAATAATTACCTAAAATACAAGAAAATAGGAAATTAGGCTAGAAAAATAATATTAAGACTTGGAAAAGTCTAAAATATCAAAATAGAATTTTCAAAACTATTTTTGTAATTTTCTGATTATTTTTCTATTTTCTAGGAATTTTAAACTATTAAATACTAATTAAATTACTAAAAATTACCAAATAAACTAGGAAAAATATGGAAAATTACTTTTTTAACTTTTTTTATTTATCTAAACCTGAGAAAATTGAAAATTATTTTTTGAACCTTTTCTTAATTAATTGTATTAAATGCTATTTAAAAGTGCTTAAAAACTAATTAAAATCAAGAAAAATAGCAAAACAGCTAGGAAAAATCTGAAAATTTCAGGAAAAGTCTAAAATAATATAAGGAATAAAGGAAAAATAGAAAAACAGGTGCATGTGTGGAGGAATAAGCAACTGATGACCAAGTGCTTATTGAAATAAGCACTTTGATAAGCAAATGAAATTCAAAAGCCACCAAACTGATACACAAGATGTAGTATGCTAAAGTAACTAAGATGGAACAAGTTTAAACAAGCTACAACCTCTGATTCACAAGCTCAATAGATTTGATGAATTGATCTAATAAGCTAAAACAGTGACTGAGGGGCTACTTTGAGCTTATGCATAAACTCACCAATAAGCTAAAACCTAAAACCAGAACTTGGGATCTACTCTAGACCTGGTTGAGACTTTGTAAACTAAATTACAGACCTAGGTGAGCCAAAATGAAACCTGTGCAAACCTTTCAAAACCTGCATAAACCCAGTGCAAGCCACTGTGCTTTGCACGGCATTTGGACCTTATTTGACAAGCTCTATTGAGCTTGTAGAAAAAATCACAAAAATCCTCTAAAATACACATAAGAAAATAGACCAAGAGTACTTTTCAAAACCACAAGTTACATTGAAATTGGCCCAGAACTGAGCTCATGAAAAATCACTCTCAGTTGGCCAAAACTGAGATTTTGGAAATTTGACTTTTTGATCAAAACTGAAAAGTTGACTATTTCCAACTTTGATCTTGATTTAAGGATTGATGATGATAAATTATGATGAAATAAAGTTACCAAAGGCTATGTTTGTTAATTTTAAACACAAAACAAGATTTGGATTTTCCAAAAATCCAACAGATAAGCTGCTAGCTTAAATGAAATGGAGTTTTGACTTTATCTGAGAGCAGGTGCAAAATGAGGACAGAAGTGGGCTTAAATGAACTAAACAAGTATGCATCAACAAAACTTAAGCTCTGAACTAACCTAAAAGACAAGTTTGGAAACAATTCCAAACACCCTTATATCTACTTCTATGCCAATTTTAACTAAGCTAACTAGTGAATAGGTATGAACCAATGACCAAACTGAGTTCATATAACCTAATTACAACTATCTAAACAGGATTGAGCAAGTTACAACTACCATTGCAGATACAAGCAAAAAAAATGGAAACTGATGAAAAAGTGTAAAATGAGAGAATCACTCACAGTAGTCCAACTATGCCTGCAGACCAAAACCAAAACTAAATCTACTCTAACCTAACTAAATCCAACCCAATTCCACTCACTGCATCACCAAAATCCATCACCATTGCCATTTGAGTTCATAGTTGACTTTTGTTGACCATGTACTATATTTGATTGGAACTGGTTTCCAAGCTTTCCAAAAGCTTAAATAAGCTTAAGTAAGCTTAATAGAACTTGAAAATAAACTGTTAAAGATTGCATATAAGATTTTGAAAATTGAATTTCCAACAGTGAAATAAGAAATTCTGAAACTTGAATGAAAGTTGGAATTAGGATTAAACTTGATTACAAATACTGAATTACCTTAAATTCAATACATTAAAACTGAAGAATTACATTTTAAGGTTTAACTAAGACATTTCTATTAAAACGACATACAAAGACAATAAAAAAAACTAACTAACTCTCCTAGCTTGCTTCTTTCCTTTTCTTTTATACCCATCTTCATTTCTCTCTCATCCTGAGCAAATCCCACTTCTTTTTGTGGCCATTGGATCATTGTATGCAATCTTGGCCTTTGATTCAGTTTTGGCGGGAAATGGACATATTGACAGTTGAGAGGTTGAGTGCTAGAGGGGGAGGCATTAAATGCACTTTTGAGTTTGTTGAGGATGAGGGGACATGGAGGAGAGTAGGGAGGCTGGAGGTGTGGGGAGGACATATGTTGCAGGCTAGTGGTCGGGGAAGGAGAAAAAAAGGCGGGTAGGGTGGGTTTTGACTTTGGGATTTGACCAGGGGTGTTTAATAATGCAAGGGGTCAAAATGCATAATGACAGGGGGTCCAAAAGGGTTGGCAGGGTCATATGGGGTTAGTGACAAGGTCCAAAATGGTTTAATAGATTTAATATGATAGGGACCATATGTGTAAATTCTGAAATTGCAAGGACCTTGGCTGCCAATTCATCAAAGAGGTTTCAAGGGACCAAAAGTGACAATCTCACAAAGTACAAGGACCTAATTTGCCATTTTCACATTTTCCAGGGACTAATTCTGCCAATTTTGAGACTTGAAGGACCATTCTTGTAATTTTCTCAAATTTTTTACATTTATCACCAAAGGACTAAATTTGACAACTTATGATTTAAAAAGGACCTTTGATGATTTTTCTTTTGAAATTTTGACTCAGGGACTATTTTTGACAACTTTTGAAACTTGGGGGACTAAAACTGCAATTTTTGCAAATTTGATATGTTTTTCATCTGATTTTGATATTTTTGCATTTAAAACACATAAAACACTGATTTGTGATATTTTCATCATTTTGATGCATTTTTGAGTGTTTTCAGATAATTTTGCAGTTTATATTGTACAAAAATGATGAGTATTTAGACACTCATCAAAGAGCAAGGTTGCAAAAATCGTGATTCGGTAGTCGGGCGGTCGACCACCATGCAGCGATTAATTGGTTAAAGCGGGATTAATTGGTGATTAATTGGATTGGCATTTCTTGTAAGTTTTAGGTATTTCTGGAGACCAAACTAAAGATTTTAACTGATTCCATGCCTACTATGTTTCCAAACCTCAATAAAATACTCCAATTCTTATTATGAGGCCCATTGTGCTTTATAAGTGAAATAAACGATCCTCAAATTAAGTAGAACGCCTAAATTATTATTTTTTTAAAAAGTTGACCGATTAGTCCGATTTTTTACCGATTAGTCTGATTTTTGACCGATTCGACCTTTGACTGATTAGTGGTTGATTTTTGCCTAGGCAGATTTTTCCACCGATTTTTAAAAATCAACAAGGTATAAGGCCGATTATCGATGCCGCCGAGGCCGATTTTTGCAACATTGATCAAGAGTTAGAAAAAAAATAGTTTAGTATGTTTGTGCTTGGATGTTGGATCTGCACCTTTATCATCCGCTATTTGAATTAAATAGATTGGTTTAAATGCTTTGATGTAATTACGTCAGCAGTCTTAACTTATGCAACTATGTCTTGAGTAATTATGTGTTGCATCTCGGCATCAACAACGTGTTTTTGTTTCGCCCGAATTCTGCGTGGTTCTTCATTTGGTTACGTCAGGCTCTGTAGCTGTCTAATTTCATCTGATTTTGTTTAGTTTCACATCTGTGCAATTCCACCCTGCATCTGGTTTTGCTATGATTCTCCATATGTCTGGTACTCTGGTTCTGTTTGCTTGAATCTGCTCTGTCTACACTTGTCTGTCTGAATCTGTCTGTCTGAATCTGTCTGCCTGAATCTGTTCTGTCTGCATCTGTTTGCCTAAATCTACTCTATATGCATTTGCATGTCTGAATATACTCTCGTTCATCTCTGTAATTATCTTGCTCAACTCTGTTTTTGGTTTTGTAATGACTTTAGTCTGTCTGTTTCAGACTTGATTGTTGTCTCCTTGTTACAATTTTGATTACATTGGATTGGGACTCCGTCTAGCACAGAGTTTGCACTTTGGACACTTGCTTTTTTGTTTGTTTACAGTTTTAGTTTATTTTATGATTGACAAACTCTCAATATTTATCGCTGCAACATTGTAAGTTTGAGAGAGGATGTTAGTTAATAAAGGCTCACAAGCCCATTGGGTTTGGCCCGTTTAATTACAAGAGTTAGACTAATATTTCTTCTATTTAATGTCTTGTAAACTTCATTATTTAGTGAATCTGATAATACAATTTGTGAGTTCCCACTGATTTCTACAAAAACAATCTGAGGGTCTTTTAACAGGTATGTGATCATAAAAGTCTAGGAAAGAGCCTCTACATGCATGGGCGGAGCCACGAGGGGGTCACGATGGGCACGTGCCCCCCCACCCAAAAAAATTATAGTGTAATTTTTTTGATTTTTTGAGCTATTTTCTTGATTTTCCCCCCTTAAAAAGTGTCTTCCTTCTTCAGATCGGAAGTTAAAATCGAGTTTTTTAAGCTTCTATGATGCACAACAGGTTTATGGTGAAGAACCCATTGAAGAAGGTGAAGAAACCATTGAAGAAGATGAAAGAGAAAGTGTTTTATTTTTTAGTTTGGTAGTTGACTAGTAGTAGTCACGTAGACGAGTCAAATATTAAATGAATGATGTCTTTTTGTTTACCTACTTTTATTTGTCTTGATTTTTGTTTGTTGTGTCAGCTTGCACAATTTTTTTTCTTCCTTTAGCTTTTTTATAGTGTTAAGCAAATTATTTTCTTTAAACATGCTTATTACAGTAGTACTTTAGTAGTACTTGAATCGGATAACTTCAAGTTCGCTAACACGCTTGTTGTGTTTTTACTCTTCAATATTTGAGCTGACAAAAAAAAAATTTACCCCCTCTCAAAATTTTTTCTGGCTCCGCCCCTCTCTACATGCACACCATACATAAACAATGACCTTAGCCATCAACCTCGTACTATACAAGTTGACCAAATGAGACAAAAATTATATATATAACAATCTATACTTAGATGGGAAAAGAAAACAAACAACATAAATTATGATTATCTGCCTCAGTTATTTGTTAAATTTAATTTAGTTTGTTAGCCAATCTGTTACGACCCGCCACATTTGATATCACGGTATTCGGGATTTAAGAATATCCCACATAAGTTAAAAAGTTTTAAGAGAAAGTGGGAAGTTGATGAATTGCATTTAAGCTTATAGAACCTTTATAGAATGCTCTGCATCGGTCCCTCTAATTGAAGAGTGTGAAAGCGTAATAGAAGGTCCATAGAACGATCCAAATAGGAAGTGTGTAGAACTTCGTATGTTTATTAGAGTAGTATAAATAAGAGAGAATTCATTTGGTACAACACACCTTAATACAATTATAATAGTCTCTTTTAATTTTCTCTCAATGGTGAGCTTGTATAAGGCAAATGTGTGGCACAAAATTCGCTAAACTAATGCTTATTGTTAATGACATTAGATAATCCCCAAATAATAAAAAACAATTTGGTTATTTGATCGTATATCAACATGCAATGAGACATTCAGACTCTGTTGACTATAGGTTAAATCCATCTTGTGTATATTTTTTCTTCAATGTATTACTTCTCAATGTTTTTTGCTTTTTGAGCGGCAAGAGAAATATACTAAAAAGATTAGCAAGATGTTAGAAACTAATTAGGAGATAGAGTGTTTGAGCGATGTTTTAAAACCGGGTCCGAATCAACCCGGTCGAGTCACCAAGCCAGTCAACGGTTCAACCAGTTCGGCCACTGGGTCAACACGTTTTTCTTTAAGTAGATTGTAATATTTTGGCTCAC
The DNA here is from genome assembly GCA_910596185.1 of Chrysanthemum makinoi. Taxonomy (NCBI): domain Eukaryota; kingdom Viridiplantae; phylum Streptophyta; class Magnoliopsida; order Asterales; family Asteraceae; genus Chrysanthemum; species Chrysanthemum makinoi. The sequence continues at coordinate 2,227,252 of OU343220.1, forward strand.
CAAACACTTAAAAAACCTCTAATATTTACCAAACATAAATAAAACCTTAAAAATCATTAACACTCACATAATAGCTTTATAAAACATATAATATACAAGATCTAATATATCCAGTTCAACGAGAATACAAGTTCTATACTTAAAAACAACATTGTTCATCACCAAAATCAATCCAAACTTATCATATATATAGGTGAAGGACTTCACATAACCACCTCTGTTTTGTGATCTTCTCACGCCAACAAAGCACCCCTGTCATGGAGTTCACATACCAAAACTGGCCTTGGCGTGTGGTCAAGGTGCTTAAGAGGCCAAACGTTTAAAAATCATAATTTCCCATTTTCATATGGTATATGTGTAAAGCATAAAAAGTACGATAAACAAAGTGTAGTAAGACAAGTAATAAGATTGCGACCCGAAAGTTAAGAAACAAGGAACCACATAAAAAATTTATTCACCTCAAGTCCTCAACTGAGATTTTAATTAACAGAAAAAGAAAAAGAAAAATAAGAAACAGAAGTGAAGAAGACAAGTAGAAGCCAAAGAGGCTGAAAGCGAAGACGATGAAGATGATGAAAATGTGAAGAGCAGTGAAGAAGATGAAAGTGGTGATGATGATGGTATTGTTAAGAGGAGATGCAAGAAGCTCACCGAAGGAGTAACCAAAAAGATGACGAAAAAAATCAGGGAGTTGCAAAAGAAGCAGCAGAAAAAGGGCAACAACAAGATGAAAAATAAAAGTTATAGTATTAAAAGTTACTTAGGGTTTGCATGGGATGATTTTTATGTGAATTCTTATGTTTGTCATCAATTCACTTACTAGTGAATGTAATTTTGATTGATTGGGGATTAATTACAAATATCATTGATTGTATCTAAATGGATAACTATATAATCATGTTTGAGTTTTGCTCGGGATATGTGTCGTACGTTCTAGACTCATGGAGCTTCATGATACAAGTTGTAGTAATTACTCGCTAATTTTTATAGCTAAGATTGATTAGAGTTGGGTAGAAATGTATAGCGGATTATTTGATCAAGTTTGTTTAAATATAGTAGATACTAGCTACATGCCCGCCCGTTGGGCGGCTACCTTCAAGAATTATTCAAGATAAAACTAGTAACATAGTTTTTAACATATGTTAAACTTAATATAATGTTTACAAAAAAAATAAATAAATAAATAAAAAAAATAAAATTCTGAGTCATAATCGTAAAAGGAAAAAGATACATAACCATTCTAGTTTTTTTTATAAACCCCATGCGATTTTTGGTGTTGCACCAAATCTTTTGTCTGGACCAAGTAGTTTAGATCAGATCCATTTGCATCATATTGAATCATCTTTTTCCATGCTTTGAGCTCCAACATTCATGTATGGTTTACCCTAATGCAACAAACCATCTTACTGCAGTAAGTAATCAGTAATTTTTTTTATTTTTATTTTTTATTTTTATTTTTTTTTTAAATATATACACCAGTGTAATTTACAGAAGATGGAGGAGATTAACTAAAATATAAAATTTACAGAAGATGGAGGAGAATTTTCTTTGCAGAAAAATGTACATGTTTTAGTTCAACTATTATGCTACCAAAACAACACAAATTAGATAAAAACAAAATTTCAATGTTGTACATCATGCAGATAAACAATTAGCCAGACAACTTGCAATCTAAAATTGACAATCAGCGGTGACCATAATAAAGGAAGAAAAAGAAATGCAAAATATGCTGATATGTAAACGGCATGTAGGCAAAAGTATTGCTAAGAAAGTATAATGAAACTGAATGATTATGTTACAAACATGCCAAAGAAGAGAATATGCAAACGTAATACCTTTTGACTGCATGAAGCCTTCCTCAAACTCAAGATTGGAGGTAAAACTTTTGGGTATTTCGCCTTTCATGGAATTTGTCACAGGTGTCTCTGTTTTTAACAGTTAGTAGTAATAGATCAAAAGTACAAAAATATTTTACAATGGACTTGATTAACTGACTTTAAACAAACATAAAATTGTGTCATCCTTAATCGGTTAACAAAGGTTAGTTACATCATCAGAAAAAATGGGGACAATTCTTGCCGAAAGGTATTTCATGCAATTTGCAGCATTTGTGTTGGTTTTAAAGTACATGATACAAAGTTACTTGTTATAAATAGAATTCACTTACGATTTGGTATAGAACCAGGGATATTGACTTCCTGCCATTTTTACAGCAAATAGTGAAAGTCGTTTAGGCTATTTAACAACATATATTGCTCAAACAACTGTTGCACTTTATCCAAAGGTAAAATAAAAATTAGGCATGCTTGGATTTACACCATAAATTCATTATCTAATTATTGAGACTGACTTAATTTTTTTATGGATTTCAAATTTCCTTACCTTTTCTACCCACAGAGGCTAAAGGTGATGGAAGGAAGAAAAGTTACTGGTTGTATGTGTGTGAATGAATGGATTGAATGCATATTTTGAGTTTCACTCACAAATAACCAAACTCAAAAGCAATTCGGACACACAACCCCAAACACCTCTCTAATATCACAAAAACGTATATCTAGCATTCTTTGAAATAATCAGCTAACATTTACACAAATAGTATATGTAGCATATTGCGCCGAAGATAGTAGCGAGTGCAAAAGATACGGTTAAGCATGATTAAGAGGTTTTTGTGAGGATGACGCCGGTTGGCACCAGGAAGGGTTCGCTTTCAAAGAGAAGGATTTTTTTTAGCTGAACCGTTAGAGGTAGAAGGTAGCCGAAGTGACACGTTCATAAGCAACGATTTTAACAAAGATGTTTAAATAAAGGATTTGAGTAACTTGTAGTTCAAATAGATGGCTATTTCTACAAATAAATGACTAACTATAACCCTTACCTATAGTTTGAATTACCTGCCATTTATCTTGTTGTTACCTTGTCGCAGCCCGACACATGCAACACCGTCTGTTAGTATATGGCTTTTCCAAACGCGATCTTGGTCCCTATAAAGAATAATAGTTCCAATAAGTAAAGCCAAACAACCCTTATATAATTAGCAGTTAAAATTAGCAATACCAACCAACCCATCTTTTACCATAAATTCCTTCATTACTTAGATAATAAGATAACTCCTTTTTTACAAAATTAATTTAGGACAACATTTAGACAAATTTCGCATTTAGCTGTATTTAGACATATGGCTATTTGACCAATTATTATTAAAATAAAGCCTGACTCGACCCATTTCAGTATATAACCTCTAGATATGACAATCGTGCACGTAAAATTTTAGATAAAGGTCGACACTCACCCGCTGATAGTTCTTTATGCAAGGGTTCTTCAAAGATGAGTAATCAATCATATCATTGAAACCAATGGCTTGAGCAACACGACTTCTTAATGTGTCTCTTAATAATAAGCTGCTACTCACCAAAAGTATATATCACAAAGGTATAGAAATGCAACTCTGATTCCGTAGTCACATGACCCTGCGCGCCTGCAGGTGCAAATAAAGCTAACGAAGTTGCAACGACGGAAAAAATTATCAAAAAAGAAGCTACTTATTAGCGTTGTAGCTTGTACCCTATTGTACGCTCTAAATATTCTAACATAGTGATTAAGTAAAAATAATAGAACATGACATTAAGTATAAGAAATAAGATCATTTTTTTTTTAACGGCAATTTTATGAACACTCTAGCAAGAAGCTAGAGCGAAGAAAGGAAAAAGAAAATGAATATACAGTTAAGCTACAAGTGAATAACGATTAACAATCCAATTCAACCAACCGGGAACCGGAGTGTTTATCCTATGCATAATCCACGAAGATCAGTGAAAATTTATTATCCACACCCGAACCAACATTCGCACGACAACCATCATCGGCCTCCCCACTCCTCTTCAACGGAAACAAATCCCTTTCGGTATGCTGATCCATATCCCTCTTTGAAAGTGAACCCTTCCTGGTGCTAACCGGCCTCATCCTCACAAAAACCTCTTAATTATTACAAATGGACTTAAATAAATATTGACAAACACCCCCTTAGTTATATTAAAATAGAGTTAGCCTCCACAAATAAATGACTAACTTTAACAAAAAGTAGCTACATTATATAGATATGCCAGAAAACACCTCAGTAGGGGTACCTCACAATCTTCGAAGGTATAAATCAGACTTGCGCTCAGCTAAACCCGGGGGTAACCTTTCAGCTCCTACCAAATGTTTAAACCCATGTGTTGGTACCTGAAATACATGCTCTTATAATATCCAGATCAACTAATGTTAACTCAATATAATCATTCTCAAATCGAAACTCGGCAATACATTATTCCGTACCACAATTCCGTGCAATACCGATGGTTAATATTATGGTGATGATCAATTCGAAAAACAATAACCACATACCTAAAACAGTTTCTTATTATTCCATGATTATTGATTAAGTTTAATATTTTTCGTATGATTTGTTTGTCTAATGATTAAATATTGTTTTCATCTTAGAGCATCCACTATGATAAACCTTTTACAAAAGTTTATACATTAATACATCAATAAATTTTAGACCTTTTGATTTTTAGAAACCTACATTCACTATAGTATAAACCTTTCCAAGTTCATAAAATGTTTTTTTTAACAAATGCATTAAATGTTTTGAATTCATAAAGAGGTTCAAGAATTCAGACCTCTTCATGCCACATAGACATGAAATGAGTGTCCACTATGGTTGAAATAAACGTAAACCTTTTTATCTTTCTTAGATCTTTTCATAAACCCACCATAGTGGATGCCCTTAGAACAGGGTATATAATTGGGAGAGATTTAATGGGATCAGGTATATTGAATAGGTTTGGGTATATTGATTAAGGAAAATAGGGGGAAAAAGTGATCGAACGGTCCTCCTATCTACAAAGCCAAGTTTAATTATTTAAAGGATTTTGTGGGAAGATTGATTCAAACAAACCCTCTTTTATATAGGTGCGGGATATCAACTAACGACAAGTTCTATGTATTGGTAGTGCTCAAGTCTAATCCATAACTACACGGCCGAAAATACGTGACCCTATTGGAGGCACACACGTATACACTAAGGGAATGTTTAATTAATAAGATTAATGTATTTATTGTATATATATTAGTTGTATTAATATATCATGAAACGATTTAACGGCCGTTAGTCAACCATTAGAGAGTAGGGGTGTTCAACGGGCTAGACTAAATAATGTGCAATGGAATAAGTTAATTAGTGAAAGTTCAAACGAGCCCAACATGCCCATATAGACAGTAGGGGTGTTCATCGGTTCGTTTTCGGGTTATTCGGTTCGGTTGGTTCGGTTAATTTTTTTTCTGGGTATAACCGAAAACCGAACCGAACCGAATTCAAATTTGATTCAACCGAACCGAAAACCGAACCTCTATAACCGAAAACCGAACCGAATAACCTGAATTACATAATTTTCTTTATTTTTTATTTAATTATATATATTTTTAGCACAAACTATTTTTTTCAAACTTAAATCATGTTATATTTATACTAAAAAAGAGTTTTAGTGATTTTTATACATGGAAAAAATATATATTTTATATGAATTTGGTTTTCGGTTTTCATTGCCAAAACCATATTCAAACCGACAACCGAATCTTTAGTTTGGTTCGATTCGGTTTTGACCAATTCGGTTGGGTTACAAATTCGGTTCAGTTCGGTTTCGGTTTTCAGTTACCGTGAATATTACCCAATCCATGAACACCCCTGATAGAGAATGGGTCGGCCCAATGAAGCTAAGGAGGTTTTAAAATCAGACGGAATTGAAATCTGTAAATACTAGCGCATGTTTGGTTAGAAGAATGGAATGAGAAAAAACAATTATATTAAAATATTTACAATTTAATTTTAGTTTAATATTAATAAACTAAATATTATTTAATAAATAAATTACTTATCAAATTATAATAATAATTTTTTAAATAATATTATATAAACTAATATATTAAATAAATAATTTTTTTATATAAAATACAATTGTAATTTTTAAAGTATAAATTAAAAAAGTAAGCTATAAATAAATTATATTTAATTTTAAAAAAATAATAATTTTTAAATATAATAATAATAAAATTATTTTAAATAAATAATAATTTATATTTAATTTTAAATAAATAATAATTTTTAAATCTTAATAACATGGTTGTTTATAAAAAATAATAATAATAACAATAATAATTAAATGATCGTTTATAATAATAATAATAATAATAAATAAATAATAAAAATAAAAAATTAAAAAAACAAAAAATTAAAAATTAAAAAAAATAATAATAAAAAATATAAAATATAAAATAAAAATAAAATTAATAATAATAATAATAATAATAATAATAATAATAATAATAATAATAATAATAATAATAATAATAATAATAATAGCAATGACAATAATAAAGTTAATATGAATTCCATGGAATTGTAAACAATCTTTCTCATATTGCCATGGAATGTTGAATTCCATATATATGGGATTTTGAAGGAAATTCATTCCATTCCGTTTCTTGCCCAATACTGATAATGAATGGAATTCAGATTTCAAATTCTTTAAAATTTTCAACCAAACACGTTATGAAATGGAATTGAATTCCAATTCCACCAGAATCCTTAGGATTCCGACGAACCAAACGGGCCCTAAATCTCTCCTCCCCTCTAGACACGAAAATTATGTTTATATAAGACTTATGTAATGGTTCGGGGCACGTAGTTACATAAGAGCGGACGGTGTGGACCGCCGTGGGGCTCGCCGTCGCCTACGTGGAGGCTCGCCGTGGGCCGCCGCCACACCGGCGTTGCCCGTCGTGGCTCGCCGTCGCTTCAAATCGTCGGGACACGAAGCAAGTATCGACATTCATTGATTAAATATTTCGAATATATCCGTTGCATAACGTTTTAAAACGTTTTTTTAAAACCTAACCACCACTCATAAATTAACATAACATTTCATACAAGTTTTTCATATTCAATCAAAACATATCCATTCAAACTTGCTGAAAACATGAATTACGATAGTCAATCATCTTATTCCGACGATAGTGATCTTGAAGAGTTAACGTGTAGTTAAATGTTTATTCAAGAGTTCGTGAACAAGCGTTGCGAGGAACAATCACGGTCCTTCAAAGTCGTCGTAATATGTCCCGAAGGCGTGAAATTGCTTTGAAGCACGTCTTCTTCTGCGACTATTTTGGCGACAACCCAAAATATTCGGACGCTCATTTTAGCGTCGATTTCATATGAGCGTCGTCTATTTCTACAAATAGTGCAGAGGTATTGAAATATATTGAAACTCATCATCCTCTTCCTAGGCATTTTGATTTCTTTAGAATGCGACCCGATGCTAGGGGTGTAATGAGTTTTAGTGTGCTTATGAAATGCACATGTGCCCTTCACGTAATTGGCTACGGGATATCGGTGATGCATTAGATGAGTATTTACAAATAGGTGAACACTTGTCTCGCGATTGCTAGAATTTTTTCTTATGTGCATAATCCAACTATTTATTAAGGAGTTTTAAGAAAGGATGAGGATGACATTAAGTAACTTATACTATGCACATAAAAAGCGTTCACGGGGCTTCAGGGAATGTTGGGGCACATCGATTGTATGCAGGAATGGAGAAACTGTCCTAAAAATGGCAAGGCCAATTTCATAGAGGTGATAAAAATATCCCACTATAATGCTTGAAATTTTGTTGCTACATACGATTTGTGGATTTGGCATGTTTTTTTGGGGTATTGGGTGCGAATAACGATCTAACGGTTTTAAATAATTCTCCGTTATTCGACGATTTGCTTGATGACATCGCCCCCGAGGTTGAGTTTGAAGTTTATGGGTGTAAATTTAAGCAAGGGTATTATCTAGTGACGGAATCTACGGTGGGCATCTTTCGTCAAGTCATTCTGATTGCAACTAATCCAAAAATGCCGCATTCAAAGCGAAACAAAGAGTGCTTTCGAAAAGACATCGAAGAAAGCTTTTGGTGTCCTCCAGGGACGTTGGCATATCATTGCCCAACGGCGCGGCAATTTTTATTGGCAAGTTCACGGAGAATCATATGCGCGTGCATCATAATGCATAACATGATTTTGAAAGATGAAAATTTTGCGATGTCGGATATTGCTGAAGCGTATATTTCCAACACAAATTTACAGGCAGACATGGATTGAGCGTTGCCAAGTGCAAAGAAAAAAGCCAAAAGCTACATGATAAGCGGACCACGCGCGAAAACTGTGATAATACCATCGATCATGTTTGGCAACAAGTTCAATGGGCACAATTTCAACAACATAATCGGATAATTAGTTTAGTTATAATTTCATGTATTTGTTCGGTATGTTTTTTTATCTTTTTTTTATGTTTAATACGTTTTTTATTAAGTTATGTATTGTATTTTTAATTTGAATGAAATGAATTTATTTAGTTTTTATTTGGAAGTGAAAATTGAATAAAAAAAATAAAGTGGTAGTGGTGGTCTTTGAATGAAGAGGTTGAGGTTTGTTATGAGTGAGGAGGGGTTTGTTGTGGTTGGTTATTGAGAAAATGAGATCGCTGATATTGGTATTTGAGGTGGCGACGACGAACTTATGCCTTGTTATGACACCTAAGTAGTACAATATAGTGACATACACATGTCTACACGTTATACACAA
>OU343220.1:2236018-2320983 GCA_910596185.1 Chrysanthemum makinoi
AAGTGTAAAAGTATAAAAATCATTAAATCTTGTACCTCCAACGCCAGGAATAATTTCGAGTGACAACTCAGGCAATCCAAGTTGTGCCTTCAGAGATGCAATACGTGCAAGGCATACCTGTTTAAAACAACTAAATAAAAACACTTTCACAATAAAGAAAAACAAAATAATGATTTCTCTAACCCAATTTAAGGTGCCGAAATAAAAGGTTTCCTGTTAATCTAGAATAAAATAACTGTAATTTGTAAGAAAGGCTGGAAGAATACCTTCCTTTGTAGAGCTTTTCTGTTTGATCTGGATCCAGGTCAATATTGTCAAGCAGAACATTTGAAATGGAAATGAGCATGTCTTTCATTAATTGTTGGTTTTATGGATATAAATTAGTAGACGTGAGTTAGGATCGAACTCGAGACTATGGGATTGCACACTTTACGTATGAGAATTTAAAGTTAATAATTAAATATAAACGTTATATTTATTTATTTATTAAACGAAATAACTAACGGACGTTAAGTAATTAATGTAATGGACTAACGGTCGTTAAAGGTATTTGGAAAAGGATAAAATTGCAAAAGTTGGGAAGGTTTCGGAATCCCTTTGGGACTCCTAATACCGATCGGCCAAAGAAACATGGAAACAATCCACAACTTGTTCACCAAGTTAGCTTGGGTATATATCAAGGCTAGGGGGTCTTGTTTTTCATCTCTTGTGCTCATTAGCTAAACCTAAAATTGTTTTGTGTGTGTGTTTTGCTAAAACCGGTCGAACACCCTTCATAGGTGTCGATCCACTCTTTCCCAAACATCAAGTTATTTGGTTTGATAAAAACTAGCGTTACTTTAATTCGGTTTGAATGCGTGTGTACAAGAACTTAGTAATAACATACTTTTGTTATTGTCTTGGATTGAATTACAAAGCGGTAAGGGTAATTCATAATCCTAACTAAATCAAATTAGGGTTCATCCGTTGCTAGTTTGTGGATTTGATTCTTGTTTGGCTAGAATCAACAAAGGTACGCATATTCTTTATGTTAATTAATTATTGTTAATACATCCTATACGCTTCCATAATATTACTTTGATGTTTTGGTGATTATTTGAATGTCTTGATATTTAATTCCAACGGTGGCATCCGAGTCATTGGTTTTAATGAGTAATTAATTACATAAACGCGTAATAAAACAAATACTTGTATGTTGTTTGCTATGTTAATCTAGGGTTTATGTTTTTTTTATGTTTTGGTCGAATTTTTTTTTAAATTGGGGCGTACCATTTTTTTTTAAAATCGACATATACATAAAATTTTTAGGGTTTTAAAAATTGTTTGCTAACCTTATTAAAACCTAGAATTAATATTGATTACGTGATTAATTCATGAATAATTTGTTATGTGTCATAGAATTTTAATATGCGATCTTGTGACTTACTTGTATAAATTGTTATGATGTCCATGGCTATACATGCATGTTAGTCATGGATAAGTTGCTTTGATATATTGTTTAATTGTTGAGACATATTTATTTATGATAAATCTTGAATTGGGGAAGACTCCAATTAATATATTAATGAATCAATTATGTGCAATTTGGTATAAATTAATTAAGGGTTTACGCAATCGATTCGTCGATGTATGTGGCTCACTTTCTATTGTTTGGGTGAAAACCCTAAATTAATATATACATTAATTTAACCTAGATATTGATTATTAATAGGTTTTATCGAATAAGTTGCATGTGGCTACTTGTTTACACGTATTAAATTTTTTATTATGTGCATTGCATGTTTTTAGTAGTTTATTTTTTATTTGTTACTTGTTTGTTTATTATGTTAGACAGGTTTAAGCAAAGGGTAATTTTGAATAGAAAAATAATACGGACTAAACAATAAATGATATTTTGGAAGAGTTAAGTTGTCAATATAGTTTAATTGATTGGTGACTTTGGTACAAATGGTAAGCGGCTCACCCATTGAATGAACTAATAAAAAGGGGTTTAAAGAAGTGCGCATAGTCACCTTGAATGGATGTCTTAGGTGTGCCGGCACGTACACAGTCCTCGCCCTCTGTAAGTTCGAATGGAGCTACTTAGTAAGTCATATACATGTGCAAGCTCATCTTAAGGGCGAATTAGTTTTAATTCCATCGCCACTCGGTGGTAATTATCGAAACACTAAGTGTTTACACTTATGCAAAAGTACGGTATAATGGATGATAATTAATACTAAATTCCTTGATTGGTGAACCAATACCTCAATCAAAACTTTGATAATTTGATCTTTATGAATTGGTAATTAAAAGTTTTTATTAAAATTATGCTACAAGATGAATGCATGACATCTTTGTACATATTTGATTTGACCACATAAAATCAAAACTAGTACCCTTTTAAAATTAAGAATATGCCATCTAATTAAAAGGAACACTTGAAGTTGCAATTTAGTCATGAGAGTACTTGGCTAGATTGTGATGGAGAGGTAAATCTCTATGTAAAGTGAGATCTTGCATGGACATATTTGGAGTTCTTTAAGTTAGACACTTAAGTTGAGTAGGAAGTGAGATCTTGGACTCAATGGCATAAGATGGGATAAAACATGTTTATATTTGCAATAGCGTTGGAAAATATAAATCCCATAATGATCTAGGAGTTGGAAATTGTTTGCCAATTAATGTTCGGCAGATTACCTTATTATATCGTTCGTTGCTAGCGAGATCAAGTGATGTGATGAACCTATGATAATTTGGATCCTAGTTTTCGAGAAAATTATATGGTTATATGTTTATATTACCGTTGGGTATATTTATTTTCTTGAAAGTGTATTATCGAAAATACTAATACTTGAACTTTTTTACGTAGAAATGGCTCAAAACACCGATAACACTAACACTGCTCTAAATTCTGCGTTCAAAAGTTTTTTTGATCGAGAAAAGTTGGTAGCTCTAAGAATTTCAATGATTGGCACGCTCTTTGAGAATGCTGTAGAGTTCTTTTGGTGGTTGAAATATCTTTATGAACCTTGCCCTGAACAACCAAGCGGTCTGATGCTACTCAAGCTCAAATTGATGCTTGGCAACTTGAGTATAAGCGTCATAATGATGTGGCTTGTCTTATGTTGGGAACAATGGAGTCTGCTCTTCAAAAGCAGTTTGAACATTATTTCCCATTTAATATGCTCAATGAACTTCGGACTATGTTTGAGAAACCGTTGCGTCGAGATTTATGACTTGAGCCGCCGTTACAGTACAGTAGGCAAGGTGAGGGTAAACCGTGAGTGCTCATATCTTTGGAAATGAAAGGTTACATGGACCACTTCAAAGCACTTGGCAAAACTTATGAGGATGACATGGTACGTGAATCGATTAATCGATCCCTTAACAAGGATTTTAATGGTTTTGTCGAAATTTCAATATGTCTTCGTGGGGAAGGCGATTCTGACCTACGCATTGCTCATTGATTATGAGAAAGGGTTGCCTCAAAGGTTCCTACGCCCGGTACTTGCTATTGGGTGGAAGAATTAATAAGCCAAAACGCTGCGTCTGCGAACAACAAGAAGGGGAGGGGTAAGGGAAAGGTTGACAAAGGCAAACAGGTGATGGCCTATCAACCTCAACCCAAGAAGAACCCTACTCCTAGGAAGGATAATCCTAAAAATGATCAAGCATGCCATCCTTTGTAAGGCGTTGGGCATTGGAAGAAAAGCCTGTGCTCTCTATCTTGATGAATTGCGGGCAAATAAGATGAAGTATGAAGGGTCTGCGGTAGCGGTACTTCGGGTAATTTATTTGTCATTGAATTATTTACTCTAAATCATAATAATTCCTGGGTATATGATACGGTATGTGGTATTCACATTTGTAATACTACTGAGGGGTTTAGAGTGGAAAGGAAGCTTGCCTATGGGGAGCAATATACTTGCGTGGGAAATGGCGCATCATGCATTTGTTGAAGCCATAGGAGCGTTTAGTTTAGTATTGCCTTCGGCTTAGTCTTTGTTATTAAACAATTGTCATTACGCACCTTCTATAATTAGAGGTGTTGTTTCCTTTTCAAGTTTGTTGGATGATGGTTTTACTCATACTATTTCAAGTAATGGAATTGATGTTTCTTTAAATGGTGTATTTTATTTTAAAGCAATTACTGTGAATGGTGTGTTTGAAATTGATATGATTGGAAATGAATCTAACAATAATAATAATTCGATGTTTAGCATTAACAAGAAGATAAAAGTCGGACGTGAATTCTTCTTATCTTTGGCATTGTAGACTTGCTCATATAGGCAAGACTCGTGTGCAAAAGATGCAATGTGAAGGGCTTTTGAAAAATATCAATGATGAATCATTTGATAAATGTGAGTCATGCATATTTGGGAAGATGACTAAGAAACCTTTTCATAGCAATATGGGAGGGCTTACGATCTACTTGGTCTTATTCATATTGATGTGTGTGGACCACTTAGACATGTGTCAAAGAGAGGTGCTAGCTACTTCTTAACCTACTTGATGATTTCAGCCGTTATGGTTATGTTTATTTACTTAAGCATAAACATGAGGTGTTTGAAACATTTAAGGTTTTCAAAGCTGAAGTAGAGCTGCAATTGGGAAAGAAGATTAAAGCTCTTCGATCCGATAGAGGAGGAGGCTGATATCTAAGCCAAGAGTTTAAAGATTACCTAGGCGAGAATGGAATTGTCCAGAATCTCACTTCTCCATATACTCCACAACAAAATGGTGTATCTGAGAGAAGAAATCGTACATTGTTGGACATGACACGATCTATGTTTAATCTTACCACTCTACCTTTATCCTTTTGGGATTATGCTTTAGAATCTGTCGTTCATTATTCTAAATATGGTTCCCACAAAGAAGGTTGATAAGACACCATATGAAATATGGCATGGTAAAGCTCTTAAGATGTCTTATTTAAAGGTGCGGGGTTGCGGCGTATGTTAAGCGTGACTCAGAGATAAACTCCAACAAAGATCTGTAAAGTGTATCTTCGTAGGATACCCTAAGGAAACTATGGGTTACTAGTTTTACTATCAACTGAAAATAAAGTAATTGTTGCTAGGTATGGAGATTTTCTTGAAAGAGATCTCGTATCTCAAGAATTCGGTGGGAGAGTTTATGATCTGGAAGATGATCATGAAGATGCATTACCTTACGAAAACACTAACTACTTCCGGTAGAACACGATAGTCTGGGTCCTCCACGGAAGTTGAAGTGATTCCGTTAAGTAGATCCGTAAGGAATATCACGTGCACTGAACGTCTATGTCTTGCGTAGAGGTTGAAAACTATGTTAGGAGATCTTGGAGAGCCTACTAGTTATAAAGCTGCCATGGCAAGTCCTGACAAAGCAAAATGGCAGGTTGCAATGAATGGGGAAATGCAATCCATGAGAGAAAATGAAGTTTGGGTAGAGGTTGACTTACCTCCAAACACCTCGGTGGTTGGGAGTAAGTGGCTCTATAAGATTAAGACTGACATGGATGGCAATGTACCGCGTCTATAAAGCTCGTCTAGTTAGCAAAGGTTTTACTCAAACTTATGGCATTGATTACGAGGAGACCTTTTCTCCTGTAGCGGACATTAGAGCTATTAGAATTCTCATAGCTATGGCAGCATACTATGATTATGAGATATGGCAAATGGATGTCAAAACCGCCTTCTTAAATGGTCGCTTAGATGAAGATATCTATATGAAGCAACTTTGAGGGGTTCATTGAATCCACAATTTCAAACCGTGTATGCAAACTTCAAAGGTCCATTTATGGATTGAAGCAAGCATCAAGGCAATGGAATAAAAGATTTGATGAAGAAATCAAAAGGTATGGATTTGTTCAAAATCTTGATGAGCCATGTGTATATCACAAAGTTAGTGGGAGTGATGTAATTTTCCAAATTCTTTATGTCGATGACATATTAATTATGGGAAAAGACATTCCAAGCATGCAAAATGTTAAGGCATATCTTGGGAAGTGTTTTTCCATGAAGGATTTAGGAGAAGCTGCATACATTCTGGGAATTAAGATCTACCGAGATAGGTCAAAGCGGTTAATTGTTTTAAGTCAAAGCGCTTACATTGATAAAATATTGAAGAGATTCAGTATGCAAAATTTCAAGAAAGGATATTTCGATGGAAGTGAAAGCATGGCTTATGTAGCGATATGTGTGCTTCAACACTGGCGAGGTGGCATGCGAAAGTTCCTATGCTTGTTTGTAGGATCTATTATGTATCTTTGTGAGATGTACAAGGCCGGATGTGGCGTTAAGCTCAAAACATGACGGTCGATATCAACAGAATCCGGGTGAACTTCCTGGATTCTTTGTTAAACATATTCTAAAGTATCTTAGGAATACGAAATATATGTTTTTAGTGTATGGAGGAAATCGAACAGTTAGAACTTGGTGTTCAGAGTTCTTGTGATGCGTCTGGCGATGTGATAAAGATGATACGAAGTCTCGGGCGGGTTATGTCTTTGTCATAAATGGAGGAGCAGTTATTTGGAAGAGCAAGAAGCGAGTACAATTGCGATATAGCGAAGCGAATACATAGGCTGCCGAGGCTGCAATGGAAATTTGTTTGGATTAGGAAATTCATTTCAGGGCTTGGTGTTATGCCTTCATTGAATCACCTATTGATATGTATTGTGACAACCATGCTGCAATCATATTTGCCAATGAACACAGGTCATGAAGGGCACGGACATTTTCACTGAAGTATCACTATGTTAGGGAACAAGTCGGGGAAGGTGAAATAAATCTCTTGTGAAAGTTCCACAGATGATAACTTAGCTGATCCGTTCACTAAGGCTTTAGCTAAAGACAAGGTTGTAGGACTTGCCAATGGAATTGGACTTCGTTTAGCTAAAAGTTTCATGCATAGCTGTGATTAGTATTTGGATAAAGGATATTGTAAAACATTTATTATTTTCAATGAAATAAAGTTTGGATTATGTTTATTTTCATTTATAATATTGTTGTCCTATATTTGCATGTTTAATCCGTAAATAACTAAGTTATTTTAAATGTCCGTTGTCGATTAATGATATGGGAGTATCATTAAACTAAGACAAATCCGAGAGATGTGGTAGAATATACTTGAAAGTATATTGATGAGAATGCATACCAATTTGAGATGATATTCAATGAATTGAATATAGGACTTATCCCAACTACATAATTTACTTTGTGGATATTGTTATAAGTAAATTATGAATAGTTATCCTCAGACTTGAGATACCGGATAAGTGTCATGAATGTAGTGCATTTACTTGGAACAACTTAAAGCTATCGTGGCTGGTAGTCATAAGGGTTGTTTTCAGAAATGTTACAAAGTTTGTGGGTTATTCTTGTAGTCAAGATAGAATTTGTTCCTTCAAATTTATTTGGAGTTTAATACTGCTGGGCCCTCGTAGGGTTGACAAGATGTTTGTCTTGGCCGCACCCCAAATCTCCCAAATATGTTTAGATGATTGGTAATCTTGGTCAATCACTTACAAAGCAGCAGAATAGTTATATAAAGAATGACTTAATTCCATATCTTTATTTAGCGTGGTATTAGAAACAAAAGGATAATAATAATGAGAAATCATTAAAAGGTTTTCAGGAGCCTTGCTCGAGTTGTACTAGAGGCATCGAGGTGTTGCTAGACGCTAACCGAATGTGATCACTCTATTAAGATATATCAAGTGGGATTTGTTGGTTTTATGGATATAAATTAGTAGACGTGAGTTAGGATCGAATTCGAGACTATGGGATTGCACACTTTACGTATGAGAATTTAAAGTTAATAATTAAATATAAGCGTTATATTTATTTATTTATTAAGCAAATAACTAAGGACATTAAGTAATTAATGTAATGGACTAACGGTCGTTAAAGGTATTTGGAAAAGGATAAAATTGCAAAAGTTGGGAAGGTTCGGAATCCTTTGGGACTCTCTAATACCGATCGGCCAAAGAAACATGGAAACAATCCACAACTTGTTCACCAAGTTAGCTTGTGTATATATACAAGGCTAGGGGTCTTGTTTTTCCATCTCTTGTGCTCATTAGCTAAACCTAAAATTGTTTTGTGTGTGTGTTTTGCTAAAACCGGTCGAACACCCTTCATAGGTGTCGATCCACTCTTTTCCAAACATCAAGTTATTTGGTTTGATAAAAACTAGCGGTACTTTAATTATTGGTTTGAATGCGTGTGTACAAGAACTTAGTAATAACATACTTTTGTTATTGTCTTGGATTGAATTACAAAAGCGGTAGGGGTAATTCACATAATCCTAACTAAATCAAATTAGGGTTCATCCGTTGCTAGTTTGTGGATTTGATTCTTGTTCGGCTAGAATCAACAAAGATACGCATATTCTTTATGTTAATTAATTATTCGTTAATACATCCTATACGCTTCCGCAATATTACTTTGATGTTTTGGTGATTATTTATTTGAATGTCTTGATATTTAATTCCAACATTAATTGCAAATGGTTCGAAGCTTCGGGGCAATGTCCTAACTGAACCAAAGTAAGAAGTTCAGCACACACTCTGTTACACAGCTAACCTGAAAAAAAATATTCAAACGGCTCACCAGAAAGATGATGCTTAGTAGTAAGTTGACTAAATCCAGTTATCAAAGAATATTCAAATTATGACAGGGTTCAATAAAACTTCTTAATCTCTGCATACTTAATCTTATTCTCAAGCCCATTTGATCTTTCGAGATGCTTGAGACACCTTTAAGGACATCACCGGATCCATACGCCTTCTACATTTTTTTAAGTAAAACAATTAAGACGCATATTAGGAATTTTTACCCTAAACATACTCAAATCGCTTTTGGAACTAACACCCAGAACATATATAACATAACCCACATTTAAAAATAAGCACAAGAAGATGAGCGCTTTAAATAAGCAATATCCCGAACACACCCTAAAGTTCACCCATTTATCAAGTTCAAATTTAAAATTTGTTTTGAATTACCTAATTTATCTTGCAAGCGAAATAACCACATCATAACTGATACCATATCCATGATCTGTATGAGAAATTTCATTAAGGGTTGAAACATTAATTACTTAATATTTTAAATGAATATTCAAGGGTTGAAATTTCATTAAGGTTGAAGCGTTTTACTTGTTGTCATGAAGAACCCTCTGAGTCATAAATTTCAATAAGGGTCAACACGTTAATTACTTGAGTCGATATAGACATTACTATCAATAGGTCTAGCATGTACAAAAATAAAGTCTACTTTAAAGCTGCATATTTGAATTCTTGGCGTAAAGATGACAATATACTTTCGGTTTTTATATCAGTCGATTGAAATCGCGGATTGTACTCTACTGTGAAATCGATGCTGTGTGTTGTTTCGATTAATGGTGGGTTTGTGCCACGAGTACTACCAGAGATTGTCTGTTTTTAGTTCTTGAGAATAACGCCTTGGGTATGAGGTTCCCTACTCAAAATCGACCGTTTGATCAACCATTAGCAATGAGCTGCATCAAGGTATCCTATCAATGACGCTCACGAATCAAGTGACTCAAAATGCAAAACAAATTTTCCTGATACAACCCTCCTTTGCATTTGCATGTACTACGGCATTGCTTATGTCGGTTAAATAACTATCATGGTTTTAGATAAAACAAATATTAGGCGGATCGTATTGTTATATTGACCCAAGAATCATCATGTGAAACATATATATGACCCTACACCTATCATTTTCTCCCAATCTATCAACAATTATATGCAATGAATTCAAGATCAACAAATTGTAACCTCTACTACATATATGTGCAGCATGCACCAAAATGGTGTTTCGCAAGTAAAAGATAGTAGAAAGTTAGATAGAGGATTACTTGTGAGAATAATTGCACGATTTTGTTTAGCTCACTTCAGCACATTCCATAGATTGTTTCTTGAAGCTAGGTTCAAACCGGTGTTGGGCTCATCCATGTACACAACCTATGTATGTTGTTAGAAAAATATATTAGCGGAGCATATGAGAAGATGGTCAAAAGTCAATCGAATACATGGACTGACTAACCTACCTTGGGATCTCAATTAATGAAATGGCAACGAGCCTCCTTTTCATGCCTCCCATTTGTACTTCCGGATTGCTTGTCATGCGCAACCACCGTTGAAGGGATTGACACTTTTAAAGAGATTCTTCAAGCTGCCTAAGTGACATTTGTAAAGTAAATAAGTTCAAGAGCCACAACACACACCAATAACAATCCTTGAAAGTTGTGGTAACAAAATGAGTCTTTTGGAGGGTTAAAAACACATAATTGGCTTATTGTTGCTTAAAGTCATATTTAGGTCAAGTTGGATTGACCCAGACACTCTTCGTCCATAATTTTTATGATTAGTTATTTTCTAACAAAGTATATATTATTCCAATAATAATCTAACTTATTAATAAAACGATTTAGGAGGCTTTAAATATCGTGAATACAATTTGGGTGATATTTAACCGGTTTCCCTATTTACCAATTTTTTTATAACCCATTTGAAGGTTAGATATATTATACAACCCAACCATAAGTAGTTGAATGTCAACTTACTTGGGTCAATGCCAAAGCGTTTAAGGTTCTTAAGTCTTCCATAAAAGGAAGATGCTCCCTACTGTTAGGGTTTCAGGCCGGGGCTACATACAAATAGCGTAATAAGTCAATATTAATAACTTCCTGTGTCACCTTATAAATAGATCTTGATACTTACTCATGCTGAGGACAGACACCCATGTTGGAATAAATCTGATCCATGTTATGAATTTTAGTTGAGTTTAGAAGTGACAGCATTCTAATAATAACGGTTGGTATTACTATGCTTGCCCACCTGAAACATATATTGCTATGACTAGGCTTACTCATATGTAATTTAGGCTGACCATAAGAATTTGTTGAAGGTTTATAGATGTACCTGTTGAGCCAAATTAAGCATCATACTTTCGTTGACGAATCCATTTTTAGAGGACCACTTGTTTCCCTTAATAACCACGACACCCACCTATCGCTAAGATGAGAAAACATAGAGTCGATTGTGTGAACTTGTCTCAAGCAAAGCTTACAAAAGGGTATTTGATATACGCTAACATGAGAAAACATAGCCCCTAAACACACCTGTTTCAGCCCCATTTCAGCCCCCAAACCCACCCGTTTCAGCACTCAAGCGCATTTAATCACTAAATCCATCCAATTTGAAACTCTAAAACTAAAAGAACTCATAAAACACAAATAAAGTATACTATCCTATTAACATACTAAAACCCAAATCAATATCTATCTGGGTATCAGCCTGTAAAGAAAAGACAAAATGAAAAAAACACCCAAATAAACATTAATTAAAAGACCCTAAAATCAACGCATATACATTCCATCGAACATCTTTTGCCTCCAACATTTCATTTCTCATAAACATTCCATCGAACATCTTGTATGCGACCTTAAAAAAAAATGTTTTATAGAGATTATAAAAGTGAATCAAAAGTATCAAAATCTACATCAACCATATTTAAAAAACTAACTAATACCAAAATTATTAAAACAAAATCGATTGTAATCATCACGAAAACCATATCTGAAAACTTAATAGTAGTAAAAAACCATAATAACACAAAACTTACCTCGTCATAGATTGAACTTAGGACACGAATAGATGATTGGCTTCTGAAACCTGTCATTATAAAAAAGACAAAATACGATTTGGAGCGGATGATTATTGATTAGGGAATAGCGATTGAGTTATTTTGGTACTTGGTATATTGTAAAGGTATGAGATAAAAGTAGTTGACAATAGCCCGTAGCCAAAAGTTATCATTAAATAATAACACCATAGCCACTTTTAAAAATCACTTACATTATACTAACAAAATTTAATTCTCAAAAATAATGTTTGTTAAATTTGTCCCACATAGATGGATGATACAAGTAAAAGATTACTTATAAAGATAAAGTAAAAATAAATAGTCAATAAATCATGTGGGTTACTTTAAAGAGTATAATTATTAATATTCAAATATATAAATATATAATATATAGAATTAACACTTAGCACTTTGCACCTTTGCATCATTTGATTTGAAAAAATCGTCCGATTTTTATAAAACAAAGTTTTTAGTTTTTACGGTAACTTTTATTAAAAAAAATTCCAAAAGGCGCATATTTTGATTCTCGAGGCACTCTAGCGATTTAATAATATTTTTTGAACATTGTATTTTAGTATGCATTTTTAAACTCCATTGATTTAACATTATCGTTTTCGGACGACTATTATGGGCTAGCAGGAACGGTG
Organism: Chrysanthemum makinoi; assembly: GCA_910596185.1. NCBI lineage: Eukaryota > Viridiplantae > Streptophyta > Magnoliopsida > Asterales > Asteraceae > Chrysanthemum > Chrysanthemum makinoi. The sequence continues at coordinate 2,248,308 of OU343220.1, forward strand.
GTGACTCCGGTTCGGTTGGTCCATTTGGCGGTCGTTTTAAAACCATATGTACCATGAACTTGTTTACATATAAATTGCATGAAGATTTGTGTGTTTTATTAGTTTGTACAATATGTATAATAAAAAGTATTTTTCATATTAGGGGTGTTTTAAAAATAACATTTATTAGGTATTTATTGTTTTGGACGTTTTTTTCTTATATTAAATTATTTTGTATTCTTTTTATTTTTTTTTAAAAACATGTCTAAAAAGTGCTTTAAAGTGTTGCAAAAAATGCTATTATAGATGTACTTATTAAAATTTGCCATTATTAGCAAGTGTTGAATCTTAATTTTTTAAGCCTTCATTTTTAGAAATGTCCCAAATGCTTTATAATATAGTATATATATGTGTAAAGGCGTATAATCATATAATTAAGACTTTACGCCTTTGCATCCTTTGCTTTGAAAAAATAGTCCGATTTTTATAAAACAAAGTTTTTAGTTTTTACGGTAACTTTTATTAAAAAAATTCCAAAAGGCGCATATGTTGATTCTCGAGGCACTCTTGCGATTTAATAATATTTTTTGAACATCGTATTTTAGTATGCATTTTTAAAATCTATTGATTTAACAATATCGTTTTCGGACGACTTTTATGGGCTAGCCGAACCGGTGGTGACTCCGGTTCCCGGTTGAACCCGTTAGCCCGATCCGTTTTTTAAAACCATATATACCATGAACTTGTTTACATATAAATTGCATGAAGATTTGTGTGTTTTATTAGTTTGTACAATATGTATAATAACAAGTATTTTTCATATTAGGGGTGTTTTAAAAATAACATTTATTAGGTATTTATTGTTTTGGACGTTTTTTTCTTTTATTAAATTATTTTGTATTCTTTTTATTATTTTTTTTAAAAACATGTTTAAAAAGTGCTTTAAAGTGTTGCAACAAATGCTATTATAGATGTACTTATTAAAATTTGCCATTATTAGCAAGTGTTGAATCTTAATTTTTTAAGCCTTCTTTTTTAGGAATTTCCCAAATGCTTTATAATATAGTATATATATATATATGTGTAAAGGTGTATCATCATATAATTAGGACTTTACGCCTTTGTATCCTTTGCTTTGAAAAAATCGTCCGATTTTTATAAAACAAAGTTTTTAGTTTTCTGGTAACTTTTATTAAAAAAATTCCAAAAGGCGCATATGTTGATTCTCGAGGCACTCTTGCGATTTAATAATATTTTTTGAACATTGCATTTTAGTATGCATTTTTAAAATCTATTGATTTAACAATATCGTTTTCGGACGACTTTTATGGGCTAGCCGAACCGGTTGTGACTCCGGTTCCCGGTTGAACCCGTTAGCCCGATCCGTTTTTTAAAACCATATGTACCATGAACTTGTTTATATATAAATTGCATGAAGATTTTTTGTGTTTTATTAGTTTGTACAATATGTATAATAACAAGTATTTTTCATATTAAGGGTGTTTTAAAAATAACATTTATTAGGTATTTATTGTTTTGGACGTTTTTTTTCTTATATTAAATTATTTTGTATTCTTTTTATTATTTTTTTTAAAAACATGTCTAAAAAGTGCTTTAAAGTGTTGCAACAAATGCTATTATAGATGTACTTATTAAAATTTGCCATTATTAGCAAGTGTTGAAGCTTAATTTTTGAAGCCTTCCTTTTTAAGAATGTCCCAAATGCTTTATAATATAGTATAGATAAAGATATATGGGTTACATGACTCAAATGAAACAGACAACTATCTTTTAATGACTCAAATGTACAAAAAAAGGTAAACTTGCAAAAATGGGACAAATGAAAAAGTATATTGGTATCTTATGTATAAAAACCCTAATAAAACACATATGATAAACAAGCACAAATTAAGTGAAAGGCAATGCCTGCATTCCCACATTGAGAGATGGCTAGTAGGCAGCATCGGAGAGGGTATAGGGAATAGCGAGATGGTATCATTTTTTACATGGTATGAGTATATTGATTCTCCCATTCCGCCACGAATGTGTACAAAACCTCCTAAATCTGATGCTATTACACGTATATAAGAGATGGAGTGATCACGGGCAAGATCAAGAAAAAAAAATAGCGTCTTTGAGGTCATCAATTTCTTCCCATGTTTCTTGACTCATGTCCAAGTGTTCGAGATCAACTTGTGGCACATCTTCAAACTCGATATCAGCTAAGTCCCAGTATTTGAGGCATTCCCTTTCTTCCCAATCTATACAAGTCATGTCTAATCTATACAAAAATACATCAAAAGCTGTTTTCATTTTCTGTCCTTTCTTATTTTCCTCTTCAAAATTAATTCTAAGGTAGAAAAATTCTGCAGAAGATCCTATCAAATAATGAATCTTCTCTCCACCACTATGGCCGGGGGGAGGATAAGGGCATGCTCCGAATAGCATTAGTTTTATCACAACTTCTTTATCCTTAACCACGATGTCAACATGTATGATAAAAAAAGAAAAAGTGCCATCGGTACATAAGGCATAGACATTACCATTGCAACACGTTAGACTCTTTAGTAATTTACCATCGGAAGTTAATCTCTTGTGCTGATATGCATATGACATTTCGACCCATCTAAACTTCTTTCTTTTACTAACTAGCCGGAAAAATACAAAGGCTTGTTTATTTGTTCTTGTTAGCAAAAGAATTGAACTCGGGTCGTCATTGGGAGGGGCTGACAAACAACACTCGCCAATAGACTCGTACCCTCCATCTTCCAAAATCAAGGTGGGGAGACATATGATCTTAGAAGTCGCTTGGTTCCAAAGAGACCATTTATTGTTGTTTGGATGGTTAGAAAGTATCACCCAACCGTGGAAACATCCTCGAATACGTTCCCCAATCAACTCACGGATTCGACACCGATAATGTGGCAAGTCGTTATGTATAGTGTAGAAAAACAGGTCTCTGAGTGTTGTGTTCTTCGTCTTCTAGACTTTGGGCAACCAACCATGGATATTTTGGAGATAACGGAGGGAAACCATCACATACCGAACCACTAGAAATCTGATCCATCTAAACACGTGTACAAAACACAATATTTATTTAGAATGTAATTTAAGAATGCAATACCATATGTCGAATTCAAAATGCATGATCTTAACACTCAAAAATCTTAATGCTCATATAAATACTAGGGGGAATTGCATACATATCCCAGCAAAGCCTCTTAATTGTATATATATCCAACCAAAACTCATAATTGCATATATATCATTTCAAATCTTTAAAATTGTCATATATATCCAACCAAAACTCATAATTGCATATATATCCTTCCAAAGCCTTAAAATTGTCATATATATCTAAATGATTATTTTAAGTACATTTAATAGAAAAAAATGTCTAAAAGTTATAAGCGTGATTATATAAAATAACGATTTTTTTAATTTTTACAATTACAAAATATCTTTTTATTGGTTTGAATTTTATTATGTCATTTGATCTATATATATATAGGAGTTTACGTTTAGATGGAGCGATGGATGGTGGGTTGATATTCTTATTAAAATTAGGTAGATACGAACACGGTTGAGTAGCGAACATGGTTGCCATTCTTTTTCTTAAAAAAATGGTTTAAGGATATTTTGTAATTGTTAAAAAAATAAAAAGATAAATGACTGTAAATTATTATTTTTCAACAATTACAAAATATCCTAAACCATTTTAGAAAAGGAAAGCATGTTAGACTCTTTCAATTCACGTGTTAGGTGGTTCGATCTTGAATAAGAATATCAGCTAACATCCATCATTTGCATCTAAAAGTAAACTCTTATATATATAGATCAAATGACATAATAAAATTCAAACCAATAAAAGATATTTTGTAATTGTAAAAAAAATAAAATAAATAATAAATTAGTTTGTATATTAGTTATAATTTTTAGACCTTTTTTTCTACTCCCTCCGTCCAATTTTTATTGTCCAGTTTGACTTTGACCGGTCTTTCTTGTTTAACTTGGACAATTTATATATTTATTTGTGTTATATAATACTTGATGAAAATTATACCAATGAAAAAATACATTTAAAACCCAATACATTCATATATTTTTCATCAAGTATTATATATACTTAAACAAAATAATTATGGTCAAGTTGAAGTAGAAAGACTAAAAAAATTGATAGGGGAGATGATTTTTGGGGCGGAGGGGTATTAAATGTACTTAAAATAATCATTAGAATATATATATGACAATTACAAACTTTGAAAATAATATATGCAAGTTTGCCAAGGTTTTGATTTATATATAATACAATTTTAAGATTTTGGAAGGATATATATGCAATTATGAGTTTTGGTTAGATATATATGCAATTATGAGGCTTTGCAAGGATATATATGCAATGAATACTAATAATTATGCTAGAAAATATATACTAAATCGTAATCTTCATATAATACTTGCAAAACAATTCATACCTCAAACTTGATAGATGATATTTGAAAAGACGATTTATTCGAATGCGAATGAATAATTTATTAATTTATCTTTCTAGGAACACAAGTATTCTTGGTTTAGGGGACGATGAATGGGTATAGTATCTAACCGACAGAAAGTAACTAAGTACATATGTTTGTTATTTTTACATATTCCACCCACCAACTTTCATCAAAGTTGTCTTTCTAACTTTAAAGTATGTTTGTTGTGTGGGCTGTTCACAAAGCTAGTCTATTATTTAAGTTGGGCTCCTATTTTGTGCAGATTTGGAACACACATCTTATAAGTTATTATAATCATAAAGCTACTTCCGCAATAATAAGTTCAATAATTGATGACATGCAACACAAACGACGGATGTCATGGGTTCAGATTTTTGCTCCATGTTCCCTGAATCATAGTATTACACGATTACTTATCACACATATTGCACCCATCAACTTTCAATATTTTCATAATTGTCTTTCTAAATCAAAATTTTAAAGTAGTCTATAACGGAGTATTTAAGTTGGAGGTAATTAATTCACGTAAGAGCGTGTATAATATCTGGCCAACCATGGATACAAACATACACAAAGTATAGTAGTTTATGTATACTAGGTTTTCACATTTGAGTCTCAAAGGCATACTACCACTTTGCCCTCAAGCTTATTGCATTATTATAGTTTAACATTCATTGAAATAGAACTCGAAGACAATATTCTGAAGCCGCCGATGGGGAGGTTGGCTTGAGGGAGTGGGGTGGCTTAAGTGCACTGTGAAGCCGCGGCTCAAGCCGGCACTGTTCACACGCCGAGTCGAGCCGAACCGTCGACTTAGAGGGATTAACACAATATGTTTAGTGGGAATTCCCGTTTTAAATGCCACTTAATATCTAGTGTTCATTGCATGTTGTACACATTTGTTTCGCTGCTGCTTTGTGATCCAGTTAGATCACAGAGTTGACCGCATGTTGTACACCTATTTTCGATCATTTCAATGCTAGAATCGTTATAATTTATCGCCTATTTATTTTTCTGTCTGTGGCCTCTCTCTTCAAGCACACACACCGGTTTACATCTTGGCCTTCTAGTTTGTTAATGTAAGGGTATTTCGGCTCTTTTTTTAGTTTGATAATTTATGGAGACGTGTTTGTATTTGTTTGATATGTGTGATAAGTTTGATATGTGATAATGAGTACTGGTAGATTGCTAGTTTGTAAGTGCATTAGTTGTTTTATGCTCGTGCAAAAAGAGATACACTAAGGGATATTGAGCAACTTTACGTGAAATGTTTGATGTTTTCATGTGTTTTCTAATTTGAATGTTAAATGCATGGTTGTTTTAGGATTTAGGTGTTTTATGTTTGGGATGTTTTGATATAAATGTTAATTGCATTGTTGTTTTAGGATTTAGGTTTGCTGAAACGGCGTGGCGAACCGTAATTTTGGCATGGCGAGACGTATTTTGCAGCAAGTTTGATTTAGATATTTAATGTTTTAGGGTGTTTTCTGATTTGAATGTTGGTTGTTTTAGGATTTGGGTGTTTGATGTTTGGATGTTTTCTGATGTGAGTATTGAATGCATTGTTGTTTTAGGTGTTGAAGTGATGTAATCAACCGTAATTTTGGTGTGACAAAAATCAAGAGGTATAAAATGTGATTATGTTTTGCAGTAGGTTTGATATTTGGGTAAGGGTACTAGATTTGGGATTCCAGTGGCTGTCATGGAGCAAGTTGTGTGAAAAGTATATCGTTTGATGTAAGTAGTGTTTTGTTTAGCTATCATGATCTTTACATAATTTTTTTAGTTTGTATGGTGTTAGTAGATTTCTGTTGTTTAAGCTTTTCCTATGGGGGGTGATAAAAATTGAATGGCGTCTAGAAAAGGTAAGATTTGTTTGTTGCAGATTTTTAGTTTGCAAGTGCATTAGTTGTTTATGTTCATGCAAATAGGGGTTACAGTAAATGATATTGAGCAACTTTACTTGAAATGTTTGATGTTTAGGTGTGTTTTCTGATTTGAATGTTAAATATGTGGTTGTTTTAGGACTTTTGTGTTTTATGTTTGGGAGGTTTTCTTATGTGAATGTTAATTGCATGGTTGTTTCAGGATTTGGGTTTGGTGAAGCGACGTTGCGAACCGTAAGTTTGGCGTAGCGAAACGTATTTTGCACCTGGTTTGCTTTAGATGTTTGATGTTTCGAGGTGTTTTTTGATCTGAATGTCGGTTGTTTTAGTATTCTCATGTTTAATAGTGTTAAATGCATGATTGTTTCAGGATTCGTGTTTGATGAAGTGACATTGCCAACCGTAATTTTGGCGTGACGAAAATCCTAAGGTATAAAATGTGAGTGTGATTCGTAGTAGGTTTGATATTTGGGCCAGGGTACTAGATATGGGATTTCATTGACTGCCATAGAGCAAGTTGTGTGAAAACTAAATGTGAAATGGGAGGTACGTGAAACTATTGTTAGGTCAGTTGATGTGTCACTCATATTTGGTGTTTGTAACATCCCGCTTACTGTTACACAATATTGTCTGCTTTGTCCTGATGGCTAACAACTTTGTTTTTGTGGCCCCCGTGTGAGACTTTCCGGTCAGTGCCCATACCGGTTACTACTCTCCACGAGCAACAAGCGCTTTCATGATGAACGTAGCGTTGTGTTTGATAAGGCGAATGTTATTCTTATATACGCAACATCTCTCTAGGCCTATGTCGATGTGAAATTTGCCCAGGGTGCTACAATCACCCCCCTTAGGGACTCGTCGTCCTCGATGAGGTTTGCCCCACCATCCTGAACGGCTCTGTAGTGGCTCTGATACCATTTGTAACATCCCGCCTACTATTATACAATATTGTCCGTTTTGCCTTGATGGCTCAAGGCTTTGTTTTTGTGGCCCCCGTATGAGACTTCCCAACATGTCACCCATACCAGTGCTACTCTCACACTAGCACGCCTAACTACGTAGTTCTTGAGAACTTTACTTGCAGTAGACCACAAAACGCGTTGTGTCTGATAAGGTGAATGTTATTCTTATATACCCATCATCTCTCCAGGCCTTTGTCGATGTGATATTTTCCTAGGGTATTACATTATTAGTTGGAATGACTGGCACAAGTGGCACATCTAGTGGGCTAACCAGCGTTTCATGAAATGGCTTTTGGACACTTGTTTTACAGCTTCTTTACTCCGTTGCCACGTGAATTCTTAGGTTACCTTCATGTTTTGCGACTATTTTCCGTTGTCAATATAATAAACATAAGTAATTTGGTTTTGTGGCGATACAAAGGTGCTAGATGTAGGATTTAAATGACTGTCACATGTTTTTTTGATCTCATCTGGATAATGTTTACGGTCATTTCTTATATGTGAATTGATGTTTTCATCTTGCTAGTGATTATCTTATCGTGGAATCTTGTGTTTGGCGTGACCAACGGTTTTCACCAAACGTATTAGCTGTAGGACATGTGAATGTTTGATTTTTAACGTTAGTACTTTACATTTTATGAGGTAATACATGATTAGTCAATATACGTGTGTTTTTGTTTGATTAAGGTTTCTGATCTGTTTTAGAGTCTAATACATGGTTGTAATATTTGTAGGGTTTTAAACTTTTAATTATTGATTTTAGGTTACTTGTAGTTAATTAATTTAATATGCGAAATAAAATTAACTATAAACCCTAGCCACGGATCCATGCAGAATAAAAATAAACTATAACCCTAGCCACGGACTACCTTGTCACATTTCTAACTTTTTCTGATTGATTCCAGGTGCTAATTGACACCCCTCAAAAAGTGCAATGTGCAGGGCATACAACACTATAATAGGTTATTTTATATTCTTTTAACTTAGCAGTTCATGTGTTTGTACGCTAAGAGCAATGGGTACGGTAACCATGGAGCTGAGTTATAGGCTAACTTGGCCTGCGTTAAGGATGAGTTACCACACCGTGTGGTTGTGTTAAGGCCTTGCGTTAAGGCATGCGTTAACACCATAACCTCGAGTTAAAGAGAAACGGTCCAAAAAAGCAAATCAATACTTATATTGTGAAATGATGAGAAACAATCAATGATATTTGTAATTAATCCCCAATCAATCAAAATTACATTCACTAGTAAGTGAATTGACAATAAACATAAGAATTCACATAAAAATCATCCCTTGCAAACCCTAACTAACGTTTAATACTATAACTTTTATTTTTCATCTTGTTGTTGCCCTTTTTCTGCTGCTTCTTTTGCAACTCCCTATTTTTTTCGTCATCTTTTTGGTTACTCCCTCGGTGAGCTTCTTGCGCCTCCTCTTAACAATACCATCATCATCAGCACTTTCATCTTCTTCACTGCTCTTCACATTTTCATCATCTTCATCGTCTTCGCTTTCAGCTTTCTTTGGGTTCTTCGTGTCTCCTTCACTTCCATATCTTATTAATCTTTTTCTTTTTCTTTTATTTAAAATCTTAGTTTAGGTGAATAATTTTTTTATGTGGATCCTTGTTTCTTAACTTTCGGGGTCGCAGTCTTGTTACTTGTCTTACTACATTTTGTTTATTGTAACTTTTATGCTTTACACATGTGGCATATGAAAATGGGAAATTATGATTTTTAAACGTTTGGCCTCTTAAGCACCTTGACCACACGCGAAGGCCAGTTTTGGTGTGTAAACTCCATGACGGGGGTGCTTTGTTGGCGTGAGAAGATCACAAAACAGAGGTGGTTATGTGAAGTCCTTCACCTATATATATATATATATATATATATATATATATATATATATATATATATATATTTATATATAACTATATATGAGACTAAGCATGACACATAGATAATGCCACCTCAATGATGATTGGGCATTTAATTGTGACATGGCATTAGTGACATGGCACTATTTCTGGTTAAATATGTAAAAAATTTGTCATAGATGAGAATCGAACACGTTGGACAACAAACGAGCGCCTCAACCAGTGAAGCAAGCTACAAGTTGTAATTATAATTGCATTCCCAAACTCATATTCAACATAAACATTTACTCCATTCCTCCTAAATTCAAATTCAACCAAAACCAAATCCGAACCCCTTCTCACTTGGCATTTCCCCATTCAACCAAAAGCTGACTCCCCAATTATATCTACATTTCCAAAAAAAAAAATCACCCAAAGAACTAAACGCACTCCCTAATTCAAATCCAGATTTAGTCTATCTATACCATGTTTCAAGGGCCATTGAATTTGATTTCAATCAAAATTTTCAAAAAAACAATATTATCATATAACCCTAATTCTCTTAAACAAATCATGATCATCTTTGCGGACGATACTTATGTGAATCTGATTATGCGGTGTCCATAATTTTGTTTTATCTAAAACACTTTGATTCTTTTCTATCTAATACAGATGATCTTCAAGTGATTTGTTTAGCAGCGATCAAAGGCTAATGAAGTATACATTTTTGTCAAGCAACTTTGAAGATAAATATATGTTCTTATGATCCGGTGTATTCTTGTGGTTTACTGTTGTGTTTGATTATATTAAATTATCGATGAAATTATTATGAAGCTAAGATGGTATTTGTTTATTATGTGATCCAATATGCGTGTATTATATTGCTTGTATGAATGATGTTGGTTATATTTCGCCGTTTTGTTTGACTGTGACAGAGGTAGAAAAGTGAACGAGTCTGTGTTATGCAACTTAACATGGTCCCGAAGAAATAGTTGCATTGAATATTTGGGTGATATGGTCGATGAGGTACTCTCTTTTTTCACATTATACAGATGTGTGTCCAATTTGGTTATTTTTATGAAGTTTGTTTCTTTACGAAGTTTGTTTTGTCTTCGCACAAGCGAGGAGCGATTGCATCATTAATATCGACCATCGTGTAAGAGTGTAATTTATGTATCTTAGTATGTTGTGTCTATACTTTCAAACACTAGATATGATTGTATATATCAGTTTATACGCAATGATACAGCTATTTAGGTGAATCTATTTGATTTGTACAGGGTTTAGGTGACATGGTAAATACTCCATCCCCAATTCAGGAAACTAGGCACCATCTGGACCACGTAAATTCGACCTATGCTGTTAGTTGATCCAATTCAGTATATCATTCTACCTCTATTATTAGACAAATTTATGATGCATTTCAGAGTTCTAAAAATGAGAAGTTAATTGTACAAGGTAAGTCTGTTTAGTTATTGCATCTATTTCCGTTACATTAGCATATTTACCATAAGATGGAAAATGAGAGGTGTATTATACTTTTTTACTTCTTGTTCAGATATCTGGAAATTACATTTTCGATATCGACAATGTACCAACTCATGTTTAAGCATGTGGAAGGAAAAATATGAAGCCTATAGGCGGGGACATGTCAAATGCTTTAAAATAAAATGTAATATCAAAAAACGATGCTGCAACAGTGTGATCGAAAAGTATAAGCAAGTATGCATTGCTTAATTATTATGTTTATTTGTACTTTGACAATTGTATCAAACCAATAAAACTTATTTATCTAAACTTGACAAATAAACGCAAATTTTCTTTCAGATTTTACACGGTGCGTCGGATTTCAAGGATACCACGAGAAACATCGAGCATGTGTAAAATAAAGCTCTCACCATCTACCATGTGAGTTATGACTATGCAAAAAACCGAAATTATATTGCAAAATGTGGGCTCACATGGAAAGTTGCTGGTTCAGCACTTTGTGCATATCATTGGAAGATTCAGTTTGTGCATAACTATTTTTTTTCAACAATTATATGTCTTAGCTAAATTTCCCATCACATCAAATTAAAATACATCTTTTTGTTTACTAATATTTGCTCTTGAATACAAATTCATAATTGCCTTTCATGCTTTTGTCATTTTCTTTTTTTGTTCGTATAATAGTTAATGTCTTAAATTAAATGACCAAAACATGTATTTGGTCTTTGACAGTGGTGAGATTCGTATGTGGTATAGTATTGACTGGATTTCAGCAAATGCTATAGGAATGTCTTACATCAGGGTCTTGAAAGTACCTGGAGCAGCGTATACACAGGAGTCGGTTTCAGTTCTAACCGTTCATATATGGATAGTTGGATCTATTAATATAGTGCTAAACATAGTAGTTTAGTATTTCATCTTATGCGAGACAGAATATGGCTTTGAGGCCCCTACTAAAACGTTCATATTTGGTTAGTTGGCGTTTGAGTTATAAATTATCCTAACGTGTTAAAAGCTTTCATATACCATTACAATGAAAATACTTAGGTGGTATACATATAAGTTTCACTTCTTTAAGATGTTATGAATAAGTCATGCTATTCCAGAAATAAGCACTTTGGCGACCTTCTACCCCTCAATTAATGTGTTGTGGTTACTTAAAGGCTATTTTTTAATTTTACGTGTTGGAGGCACACATTAATGGGTAAAAAGTCTATTCACTAGAGAAGCATTGATTTTAGATTTTAATCTTACTTTGTTGGAAGGGGGTATCATCGGACTATCAGCTATATACCATTTTTTTTTTCTTAATTGGAAGCAAAAGCCGAGACGTAAATCATTGGGATGCTAAATGTGGTTGGCATATTACTAGCCAAATGCATGATAGACACCTTTATCCAAGTTAGCCCATAAGGGTTCAGAGGAGTTGTTAGGGTATTTTATCTTTTTACGTATTTTCCATTGAAGAAAAAGTGTGCTCTTTCTAATTTCTGCTACTATATACATGTTTAGCATGAACTAAAAACTATTAGCAACACTCTTATGAATTGTGGTGGTAGAGGAGGTCAATTTGAGTAGGGGTAAATAAGAGTTAAAATGACGATAATGGAATTTATGAAACGCCAAAATGAGGCATAGTCTTGGAATTTACTCGTAATTTTCCCGTAATTATCGTCATTGTTGAGTTAAATGCATCCAACAGTTCTAATTATATGTTGTTTGCACAGCCAATATAATGGTCGTATCATCAGTCGCGCATCATGATTGGCTAGATGAATGGCCTGACTTACTCGCGTTCTTTATAAAGTAATCAATGATTAAAGTAATACAAATGCAGATACTTCTCTCTTCAATATTGCTTATAAAGTAACTTGAATTTCTTGCACCATTCACTCATTTGAAGTAACACAAATGAATGGCTTAACTTACTCCCATTATTTATATTTTAGTGAAGTTGATAAATGATTGAAGTAATACATATAATGGTACTTCTGTTCTCAACCTTTTGTTGTTCTTTCCTGTAATACTTTCACAAAAAACATAAGACTTGATGTTGCATCTTTTGCAGCTTAGACTATTAACTGGTCTTGATATTTAATTACTTTGGGTTACTGATAGTAGATATATGACAAACTGTTGCGCATAAGGGATCTTTCAATAATCTACTCTTGTACATCTGTGTTGGGGCCATGAGTGGTGTGTACAAGGGAGTTTCTTAGCCCTTACAATCTTTGGTGATCAAATTAATTTATTGCTCTTTTATGATTATTGTTATATATTTATGAAATATTATAATGCTTACAGAGAATACTTGTGTAGACAAAATCAAGTGCATGGATGTTACCATCAATGAAAGTTTGGATGGTTAAACTTTCCTCCATCGTTAAGAATCCTGTATTTCGATTAGCTTTGTTAAAGCTAAAAACACATATTAGCTTTGCTCACACTAAAATGTTCTCTGATGATTTGTTTTTCGATTCATTTTGCAGCATACTTTAACGACACCCAAAGGAAGGCTACCATGGATGCTGAAGTGATTGTTGGCTTGAATGTTTCTCGAATCATCAACGAACCTACAAGTGCGGCTATTAAATACGGTCTAGACAAGACAAGTGTCGAGATGCATAACGACTTTTCAATCAGTTTGCGACTATTGATCTACAAAATCGATATGGATTTTTGGTATCTTTGTGTTCTCATGCACGTTTGGTATCTTTATTTACTAAATAGCCTTAGGATTGACAGTAATTTCAGAGATAAGTTTATAATTCGTCCTAACATTGCTTTTTGTAGTCAATGCTGCTACTTCACGATTGCTTGACATTTAGAATTCAATATGTATTATCATGAAACTAGCCCGCCTATTCGGGTAGGCTATGAAGCTAGTATATATATATATATATATATATATATATATATATATATATGATAAGTTCGGATTGATTTTTGTGATGGACAACGTTGTTTTTAAGTATAGAACTTGTATTCTCATTGAATTGGATATATTAGATCTTGTATATTATATGTTTTATAAAGCTATTATGTGAGCGTTAATGATTTTTTAGGATTTATTTATGTTTGGTAAATATTAGAGGTTTTATAAGTGTTTGGTGAGCCGAAGTATTACAATCTACTCAAAGAAAAACCGTGTTGACCAATAGCCGAACTGGTTGATCCAGTGACCCACTGGCTCGGTGACTCGACCAAGTTGATTTGGAACCAATTCTAAAACATCCTTCAAACACTCTATCTCCTAATTAGTTTCTAACATCGTGCTAATCGTTTTAGTATATTTCTCTTGCCGCTCAAAAAGCAAAAAACATTGAGAAGTAATACATTGAAGGAAAAAAAATACACAAGATGAATTTAACCTATAGTCAACCGAGTATGAATGTCTCTGTGAAAGCGTGTAGAGGGGGGTGAATACGTTACCGTTTAAAAACTTTAGATCTTTAGTATCAAATCGCTTATGAAGCTTGTTATAATATGAAAGTTCCAATTATTGTTTGTGACCAATATAAAGCATAGTAAACTAAGTTGTCACACAATCATGAACATCAAACCACATCACAAGCAATAGTATAGTGCAATAATAAAAGTAAAGAGATAAAGAAAGGAAAGTGCAAACTGAACATGAGGATTTATAGTGGTTCGGTCACGGATCTCCTCTCCGCCCTACTCCACTCCCCGAGTACCCAACTTGAGAGTTACTTCACTAAATCAACAAGCTCCCTTCTCGGCGAAGAAAACCTTACAATCATAAACACACTTTTTCCGGTACAAAGCTAAATACCGAGTTCTAGTTCGAGGTAGAACCAACCTAACGTCGCCTATACAATATTTCCGACACTAATCTAGATGTCGAGTTCTTTTACGAGGGTACAACCACTCCCATTATGTTTTATGGCCCAACATAACAAACCTTGTGTTTGTTGAAATAAACAGATCTTGAAAGATCTTGAGCTCGTGGATCGTTATGTATGCCTATGTAATCACAAGCACAATAAAAGATAATCTCTACAACTTATGTTCAACAGCGGAATATAAACACAAGTAATAACTAAGAACTTCTTGATCCTCTATGGATCTTTATATTAACTAAAACTGAGTTTTTCAATCGGTACATAACTCTTTCTAATGTGTTCCTTTTATAGACAAGGAACCCTAAACAATATCGCTAAACCGTTTTCCAAAGCGTATAAACTTAAAACTAAATAAGATATACACAATCACTTCCTAATAAAGCTCATGTATATCCAAACTAAATATACTAAACACGGAATAAACACTTCCGCAGAAACAAACTAATAACTATTACTCTTGATAGATTATGTCTTGGTGAGAATCCACTATGTCTTCACAGAATCATTTAAATTAATATCGGCATAATCCAAACTTCACATAATTCCCAACAATCCTCCCCTAAAGCTGGAATTTGACTTCGGTTAAGTTCCAGTTTCGAATAATCGGCGGACACCGGAGGATTGGGCACGAACAACATCGTGACAAAGAATCTAAAGAAAACCATCTCAATAATGTAGAAACTCGAAAACACGGATCTTTGCGGCAACACATGACAAGAGGTACATCAAAACAAATTAGTTTGGACTATTCTCATCACATCCAGGTGTGTTAACTCTGTGAGAGGTGAATCATTGAAAATAATGGATTTGATGTCTCTTTACCAATAGCCATAACTCTTTGGGTAGCCATATGTTTAAGTTAAGTAAACTATGGTACAGAGAACCATCGATTTATTGGCAAACCGGCAACCATATAAGCGGATTTGATATGTCTTTACGTAGCCGTTTGCTCGGGACTAGTCAATTCTTAGAATTGGTGAATTGAGAACCAAATATGAAATGCCACTGCCTTTACCACAAGCCATATACATGTAGGCTAGTCAATTCTTGGATTCCAAAATGGAATAAACCATGGTGAATTGAAAAACCATACAACACTCGGCAATTAGCGGGGTGGTTGCATACCCTATGATTTTTAGCAAATCATTACAGCTATCAACAGATTTGTTGTGTCTTTACCAAAGCTGTACCCTTTGGACTAGCTAACTCTTTAATATACACAAGGTATATCTGGTGAGTCAATAACCAAGAGAGATATACAACAAACTGCAAGAAAAGTTAGAAAACCAAAACATTTTTTAACTAAGAATAAAGAAAACAAATATTACAAAATGGTACAATCAAGATGAACCTTTATGTGATAGAAGCTGATTTTTAATCAAACCAACACATTGAGTAGCATGAAGTTCATCATTTCCAACAGATTGGAGGCACTTCCAACTTGTGTCTGGCAACATTTCCATAAAATTAACCGATAAGGATAAAGCTTATCACGAGCATACACAAAATCATTCCACATGTAGTTTGAACCACATGAACACAAGGCAACGGATAAAATCTCCAACTCTCAATCTCCCACTTATGAGAATGCTTCCAAATAGAATACCCTTGACCATTTGGAGAATGAGAATCAAACATAACCTGAAGATCACTCAACAAATATAAACCGAGAACACATTCTTTGAATGAGACTTATAATCTTGAATGACATGATCATACAACATCTTCAAATCATGTCTAGTCACCAAATGAAGAATTTCCTTCAAGAAATTAAACTCAAGAACGGTATTATCCGACCTATAAAGCGGTGTTAAGCTTTCCGACTTTCCAATCAACCAAGACCACATGAATTCCTTCAAGAAAAACTTCCACATTTCCAACTTCAATAAGGTAGATTCATCGGCCTTGAGATCTAAAGTAGTATTCAGGAAGAATGTTTCTTAGCCAACTGTCAGAACTCCTTGTAACCAAGCTCTGTTGCCCGTACCAATAATGTTATTAGTATCAAGGCGTAGATCATTTCCACTGAATCAGAGAATCACTTAAAACCACACTAGTCAACATTTCAGAAGAAACCAAAGTGGATTCACCCAACAACCACATCGGAAGAAAGAGTAGCTCTTTGAGTTGTATCGAGGTAACAAGCGGAGAAATGACCAAAGGCAACATAGTATCAAAATTATCCACAATTTCAACCGTTTTACTGTCTCTTGGTTTGTAGGAACATCAGGTCATTGAAGCAATGTTTTCCAATTGAGTAGAAGAAGTGGAACCGAAGAAGAAAACGCATAACCATATTATCTTTGTCTAATCAAAGCATCATCAGACAAAGCATTGATTTGCTTCATTGACATGCCAGAATTATACATAGCGAAATTCTTCCCAACACTCCTCATATAATTCCTCTTGAGCAAACTTGAGTCATAAGTTTTTCTCTTTTGGCTTTATTTCTTTGATCAATTAAAAGCTCTTCTCTTTGCAATGATTCTTGCTTCCTTAGATTACCAAGTGCCACCATTTTATCCACAAAAGTATCATCATCAAAAGATGCTCCTAAGATAAGTTTTGCAAGATTTGGATCAGATGCACCTTGAGAAGTATATGCATCCCATTGATCATCAGTTATCTTAGGAAATAATGCATCAAGCTCTAATTGCCTTCGAGAGTCAAATTAGAATCATCGATCTTGAAGAAATTTAGCAACAATACGACTCTTCTACATATTCTCATAATTAGCAAACAATCTAGCTTGAGCTTGATTTTCTTCTTGATCACTATACGAATTAAGTATATCATCAATCACATGATCTGTTCTTTGTCAAAAGATGTCTCAGATAGAACCAATATCGGCACAACCAGCGTGAGCTTGAAGAAACAAGCAAATCCACATCGAGGAAAGCGAGGTTGTGACAATTCCTCAACAGGTGTAGAAAACTTCGAAGAAGAATTCAACTTAAACATTCTCCCAGCAACAAAAAACTCTACATCATCTGCTGAAGGCGAAACATTTGATTGTTCGGTATAGGCGAGTTTGACCATAATCGAAACAACCTCCTCAACTATAACATCAGCCAGGATGCACCAACCATATCGCGGCTCGGTTGAAGTGTCGTGAGACACCTTAGTCAAATATTGTCTTCTTCTTTTGCTAGCATATATAATAGGCTCCTTACTCTTTGAAGATTTACAAATAGGAGAAGAAACATCTGATGTAAGTGCGGCATCGACTAATATTCCAAGGGATGCATGAAGATTCTCTTCGTCCTCCACCTCAGAAGAAATCAGGCTTCTCTTATTACCTTTCTGACTTAGTAATTCCTCCAAGTGTTCAACTTTTGTCTCCAATGCCACAATCTTTTTACCAAGAACAGACTTGGTTTCGGCAAGTTCTTTCTTAAGACCAATCACCTCACACTAAGCTTGTTCATCGCATATAATGAGGCAAGTGTAATAGGATCGCATCGATATCATCGATTGCTCAGTTGAAGTGGAACTACATTAGACCTTTCAGGGAGCAACATTAACACGATCAACATTAGAACATCCTTTACCAAATGGATTCCTAACAGGACTTGGTGTAGGCAATCTATCAGCATCAACCTCAACTTCATCAATGTGATCCTGAACTTCATCATTTGAAACTTGAGTATGTTCTTGGCTAGGACAAGGTCTAGGTGAAGGTATGGATGCCTCGAAACATTGAGAACCCTCATCTACATCTACTGAAAGATTACCATCAGTAGTATTGACAGAGGGTACAATAACAACATTACCCTCATCAGTAGTAACATTCTCTGGAGGAAACATTGCTGCTAACAAAGGAAAATGTGTCCCCTCAAACTTAGTTCTCATCGTTGCAAATAACTTAGAGGTCAAAACTCCTATGGGATAGAAAGCTTGGGTTTGTGTAGAAACATTCAATATCATCTGTAAGAACCTAGGGTACATTAAAAACTTACCCTTTTTCCTAGTTATATTTTCAACCATATTATCAAAAATAAACTTAGAGAAATTATAAGTCAAACCCTTAGATAAACAAACAATACCACATCCCATTTGAGTTGAAAAGATCCCATCCTCGGACTTATTGCTTAAACAACTGGAGCAGCGTAGTGAACCATGAACCTCCACATAGGACAAAACTTATTTTTAACCACATATCTGTTCTCGTACTTTGATATCCAATCGCTTGAATCCCTTCAAGTACCATTGTAGAATCAGAATGATAAACTCCATTTTCATCATCTAAGTGAAGTTGTCTTCGATCAGTTCCTCGGTTACCACATACTCTTTTCCATCAACACTTTCAACTATCTCAGTATCACTTCTTCTTTCTGCCGTCGCCCAAAATTGAGTAACCAAAGATTCATATATAGTATTTGGAGAATGCGTTAATGCATCTTGAATCTTTGATCTTTGTAAAAATGAAATCATCGGCCGATACAACTCATCTCCCGGCGGTTCAAGAAAAGCAACCTTATTATGATCATGTTTTAAATTGAAGCCATGAGAGATTTTGAAGATTAGAGTTACAATATGCACAAAAGGAAGTGTTTTGAATGAGTTAAAAATCAAATCACTTAATATGGAGCGAATATATGCCGGTAGAGAATAAATGAAAATTTCCCAATTTTGGTCAAAGTTGACCAATGATGACGTGGATTTCTACTTGTACTCATATTCACTTTTAACTTTGGTGGAAACAGAAACCATTCTGCTGAAGTAGAACAATCAGAAACAGTTACTTATTCAAGAAGCTTGGTAAATATCTTTTACTGTTTCACCCACACGCATTAATTCTCTTACCACTTGAACCCGTCTATAAAGCAATCCCAAAGCACACATACTACTTCATCAAAAACCCCAAATTTCATTCCAAACCCTAATTTCATCAATAACCCAAAATTAGCCATAAGAACCATGAGTACCAAACACGAGATCATTGATCTCACAAGATCATCCTCATCATCAAATGAAGATACCAATCCATGGTTTCATTATTTTCCAAAACCATCTCCAAAATCAAAGAAATCACCCTTTCTCCCTTCATCAGAAAATGAAATTGTAGATAATCTAAGTATATCTGCGATGATTCGATGACTCCTATAAGGAGGGAACATCTTACTCCAACCCCAGCACCTAGGCCTCAACGAAGGCCACGAGCCAAAAATCCACCACTTTCAGAAGATAGAGAGGTGGTTCTTGGTCTTTCTGCATCAGGTTTTGGTGCATCATCACATATCGTATAAGGGAAGAACTTAAGGAGAGTAGATGGGTTGCATTTTGGTTGAAATGCATAGATGAAGCACAAAGGACACATTTGTTTTTCTCCGACATCATTTGTGGTCATTGTCATCATCATCGTTTGCATCAATCCATCCTCTCCATTTTGATCCTTAGCATCTTGTTAGGGTTGGTTATGCACATCTCAAAAGCGTAGCCAGCATTTAGTGTGAAAGATGTGAGCGATCATGCATATCCAACAGCCTGTTAGATGTTGGAACGAATGATATGTAATAGATTAGGATTAGTAGATCATGTAGATGCATTTGATGTTGCTAGTACTCTGTACATTGTAAGCTGTAAACTGTTTCTGGAATGAATGAATAATCAATTTGCTTCAGTACTTCTTTTGTATGATTCATATAACTTCAGAAAAAACAATTGACTCACTTCAGACTCTTTGAACTCGGTAGGAACATGCTCTATTACTTGACCAATTCTCAAGCGAGCAGTCAGACACTCGCAAAACAACACAAACACAAAGAAACACACTAAGATAACATTAGTAGGTTAGAGTTAGTTAAAATCAACCAAATATACAAATTTACATAGTAAAAAGCAAAGTTATACACAAATCCTCCCCCGAGGCATATGCCTCCCCTGAGGCCTATGCCTCCCCTTAAACTTTGCAGTTAAGGGTTAAGCATGCCAATATGGACCACAAGGTGTTGAAACCTTGGTCCATCAAAAGCCTTTGTTAACAAATCTGCCACATTATCATCAGTATGTATTTTGACTACTTTAATCAAATTTTTATCATATGCATCTCTTATAAAGTGATGCTTGATTTCAATATGTTTTGTTCGACTATGAAAAACTGGATTTTTAACAATGCATATGGTGCTTTGATTATCAATAAAAGTTGTTGTGTTCATGAAATTATACCCATAATCCAACAATTGATTTTGAATCCAAAGAACACTGTCCACAGCAATTAGCAGCTACCACATACTCGCTTCAGTAGATGAGGTAGCCACAATAGTTTGTTTCTTGCATTGCCAAGAAATCAATCTCTTTTCAAGGAATTGGCAACCTCCAGTGGTGGACCTCCTATCCAGATTAGCACCAGCGTAGTCACTATCACTATATGCTTCCAACTTAAAAGGAGACTCTTTTGGGTACCAAAGACCTAGAAGAGGTTGGCCTTTAAGGTACTTAAAGATCTTCTTAACAGCATTGAGATGAGAAGTCAGTGGAGTAACTTGATGTCGTGAACAAACACTCACAAAGTAATATCGGGCCACGGAAGCTGTTAAATACATCAAAGACCCAATCATAGACCTGTACAAATGAACATTCACAGGTGGATCAGCTTCATTGTTGGTCTTTGTCTTTGGAGCTTCATAAGGTGTAGTGGCAGTCCTTACACCCTCCATACCAAACTTCTTCAAGATGTCCCTCACATATTTGTCCTGATTGATAAAGATACCATCGGTTTCACTGAACTTGAAGACCCAAAAAGAAAGTCATCTCTCCCATTGCACTCATCTGAAATTCTCCCTTCATAAGCTCCTCAAACTCCCTGCACCAAGCTTCCTTTGTGGATCCAAAAATAATGTCATCCACATATACTTGCACAAGAATTATGTCAGTGGAATTCTTCTTTAGGAAAAGAGTCTTATCAATGGCACCTCTTCTGAACCATGCTTGGCAGAAATGTAGAGAGCCTAGCATACCAGGCTCTGGGTGCCTGATGTAGTCCATAGAGAGCTTTGACTACCTTATACACATAGTTAGGATGATCTGGATCTTCAAATCCTTTAGGTTGAGTGACATACACCTCCTCTTCAATTTCACCATACAAGAAGGCTCCTTTAACATCCATTTGATAGACCATAAAACCCATATAGGATGCATAAGCTAAGAAAATCCTTATAGCCTCAACTCTTGCCACTGGTGCAAACACTTCATCATAATCGATCCCCTCATCTTGTCTATAACCCGGGCAACTAATCGGCTTTGTTTTTAATGACAACACCTCGAGCATCTCTCTTATTCTTCAGAATCCATTTTGTCCCAATAGCATACTTACCATCAGGTAGTGGTACCAATATCCAAACCTGCTGATTTTGAAATTGTTGCATCTCATCCTGCATAGCTTCAAGCCAACTTGAATCTTCAAGAGCCTGAGTAACACTGGTTGGTTCCACTTGTGAGAGAAAACAAGCAAACAGACAATGTTGATAATCTGTGTGATTGTCTCTCATGATTTGAGACATAGAGACAAAAGCCACTTGTCCATATTTAGAACGCGCCACATACCTCTTGTTCTAAAGGTGCATTAGAATCACCAATAATATTAGGCTGTGGATGAACATTGTTGATCCTAGTTGTAGTGGTGGTGTTGACATCAATGGAAGAATCAAGATTAGTCACAGTAGAGGTTCAAAGTCATTATCATAGGAAGGTCTGTTGAAGATGCCTGCTTTAGGTTGATGATGACCAAGATCTGAAGGGTTTGGAAACCTTGTATAAGGTTCTCCAAGGTCTGTTGACACTTTAGTAGACATAGGAGTAGAGTCAACATGTCTTTCAACCGAATTGGAGAGGTGAGGAGAAACAGATTCCCTTTCAGCAGAATTGGAGTTTCTGCCGAGTGCTTCATTTGAACTTTCTTCAACATTCCTCTCAGCATCTAAATTGGCTGCATACTCTTGTTTCTTCAGTCTGGCAAGGTCCTCAGCATAATAGAATGCATCTTCACCCACATCAGTATTATCTTTAGAAGTGTCACCTACAAAATTGTTAGGAGAGAAGGAAGGCACTACAATGGGTTGTTCATCATCATCAGACCCACTTTCAGAATGAGCTTCCAAAGTTTCGCACTAGAAGTTGGAGATGCTTCAGAATCTGTATTTTGGTTAGCCACATGTCTAGCATAGCCCAAGTAATCTGTCAAGTAATCAAGGTCAAATGACCAAATATGTCCCTGTCCTTGAACATTAGGCTTGTCTTCAAGATACCTCAGATTCAATGTCTCCTCAATCTTCTTAGCAGATACATTGTAAACTCTGTATGCCTTACTATGAGCAGAATACCCCACAATGTAACCATCATCAGCTTTCTCATCAAACTTGCCCAATGGATCACTGGTATTCAAAATTGTCACTTGTCAGCCAAACGGTTTAAGGTAATGAATAACAGGAACTTTCCCAAAAGAAGTTCAGTATGGTGTTTTAAGGTGTGGTCTTGTAATGGACACTCTATTGAGTACATAACAAGCTGTACCAACAGCCTCAATCCAAAACATGGTAGGAAGTTTAGAGTCTGCTAGCATTGATCTTGCAGCCTCTATTAAGGTTCTATTTTTCTTTCTGCCACCCCATTTTGTTGAGGGGTTCTTGGAGTGCTATAGTCCCTTTTATTCCCTTGATCCTGCAGAGTTCTATCAGAATTGCATTTTTGAACTCTGTACCATTATCACATCTAATTCCTTTCACCTTTTTATTCAACTGATTCTCAATAAGGGTAATGAAGTCTTTCAATACTTCAGATGTTTCATCTTTGGTCTTTAAAAAGAATACCCAACAAAATTTGCTATATCCATCAGTGATAACTAGACAAAAATATTTATGATCAATGCTTCTCACTTTAGTTGGACCAAACTGATCCATATGAAGTAGCGAAGAGGTTGAAATAATGCTTACTGCTGTAACAGAAACACCTTTGTAGGAGGCTCTGTGCTGCTTTCCTTTGTTGCATGCAACACCGTTATGATCATTGGTGAATACTTTGGCAGGAAGTCCTTGAACCAGGCCCAGTTTAGAGAGCTGGTTAATGGTCTTGAAATTGACATGGGCCATCCTTCTGTGCCATTTGGTGGACTCATCCACAGATGCTTTAGCCACCAAACATGTTAAGTCACCACCTGGTTGGACATTAGTTAAGTTGAATGTATAAAGATTGTGACTGCGAGGAACCTTCAGCAGAATTGAAGTTTCTTCTGGGAGTTTGAAGTCTTTAGACAGCACAAGACATTCATCCTCTGTGAAGAGTACTTTGTTCTTAGTGTCACTGATTTGTGAGACTGAAAACAAATTGAAATGTTGAAGTTCCTTGACATAATAAACATTCTCAAAATCCAGCTGAGGTGTTTTGATGGTCCCTTTTCCAGTAATTCGTCCATCACTTCCTCCAAAGGTTACATTGCCTCCTCCTTCAATGGGCACAAAGTTATGCATCATGTCCCTGTTTCCTGACATACTTCTTGAACAACCACTGTCAACAATTCCAACATCTTTATGCTTAAGGGGATGATCCTACAACAACAACAAAATATACAGAGAATTAGTACACTATGGAGGCTCAAGTCATTGCTGACTTGAACCTGCCTTGTGGATCATATGAGTTGTGCCATGTAGAAGTATAAGATCCACTATTGTTCTTGGGTTTCCAATGAAACTTAGGTCTCTGTATATTCCAAGAACAACCTGCTGAGGTCTTGATAGCAGTATCCCGGTACCCTTTCCCATCAGTCATAGGGTTAACATATCTAGGCCAAAAACCATTTTTAAAATATTCACTGGTTGGTTTAACATATGGTTTTCCAATTGATCTTTTCCAAGGAAAAGAAGTATTATAATTAGTAGCTTGTGGAACATAAGGTGGTATATCATTAACATTGGTCCACATAGGTCTAGTATGCCTAGAGTTACCACACCTACGCATTCTTTGCTCATGATAATCACAATCCTTAATTAAATGAGATTTACTTCCACACACAAAACATTTCTTTCAAGAGAAAATTTATTCAAACCAAAAGAAGTATTCTTACAAGCAGAAGTATTCAAACCAAAACCATGAAAAGAATTGTTTTAACAGTTACTATTATGCAAAGAATTAAAAGGCAAGTCTTCAGAGACAACTGTCTTGGAAAAGGATTCCTTGGCAGAACTCGCATGCTTATTGGTAGTCTTGAGCCTTGGCAGGGGTGAAGACTTGGGAAGGCGACTTGGGAAGGTCAGACTTGTCATTTGAATCACACTCTGTAGACCCTTGCTTGGAGGACTTGTCACTGTTAACACAAGAGACAAAGTCATTAGTAGAAGTATTAGGTCCGGCAAGTCTCTTGACTTTTTGCCATACAGATGGTGTGATCCATCAAAGTCATTAAGAGTGGAAAGGTCAATGGGCATGTGCTCACCTCTAATTGGTCCACGAACAGCATGTAGGTCACCTTCTTTCACAAAATTAGCTAGGCCTGCTGGTGTAGATTTACGTGTGTCATCCCTAGCTTCTAAGCCTACATATTTCTTAAAACCTAAAGCCACTGTAGAATTGGGAGCTTGACTACTATAAATGAGACTAGCCAACTTATTACCATTCATCATCCATTCATTATTCCTAGCAATTTCCTCCTTAACTTTCTCCTTAAGCTCTAGATTTTCTGACACTACATCTGCTCTCAACTTCTCAGACCATTTTAATTCATTTGTAGCACATTCGAGATCTCTTTCTAAAACACCTATTTTCTCATCATAAGCTATTTCATTCTTCTGAAACCAAACCTTTTGTCTTTCTAGAGTTTTTAAAGCCTGTTTATAAGCTTCAACTTCCACATAGTATTCATTATATTTAGGTTCCAAAATATCATAAGCTTGCTTAAGTTCATTATAACGCTCACTGCACCCAAACACACAGTACCTGAGAGATGCCCATCAAGGCAATCGATCATGCCTATCCTCCTGTACAGCTTGCAATCAACCCAACATTATCAGACCATCATTATCGACTCCTCATGTTGCTTCCAGGTCTACATTGCTATCCAGAGTGACCAAAGCAGGTTGATCCCTTTGACGTTCTCGCCTCCTTCGACGATACTGCTGATAAGAAGTGTATCTTGTCTCATCACCAGCTTTCCTGTCTTTGCATTCTCTAGAAAAGTGCCCCATCTGTTGGCATGTGAAGCATTTAACCTTCCTCTTGTCAAACCTTGCTGGATCACGTCCTTTGAATCCAAACCTTCTTCCAGCTCTTCTTTCAAAACTCTTGATATCCATGGAAAGCATGGCCACTTGCCACCTCAACTTCATCTCTTCCATCTCAAGCGGGTCCACTTGATCAAAATCCTCATAAGCCGTTCTGCTGAGGATCATAATCAGCAAAGAAGGATCCAAGTACATCTTCCATAATGTTGCTTGATTTAGAGTGAGAACTTGATGAAGGAGCAGCATTAGATGATGATGGATATGGGCTTGGACCATAGCTAGACTTTGGAGTAGAGGCTCCAACAAAGGCAGTATGACTAGCAGTAGAGGATGACCGAAAAGGACTTCTTACATCATGTTCAAGAGCTTTAAGTTTGTTATACAGCTCATCAAAGGTCATCATGTCCAAACCACCTTTAGCTTTTAAAGCTATGCTTACATGTAGCCAGGATGGAGGTAATGACCTCAGAAACTTAGAGTTACAGTCATCATTATCCGGCTTTGCCTGTAGCTGATTCAAATGACTTAAGATCTTGTGAAACTTATCATAGCCCTTGTGAATTCCTTCCTCTTCAGAGATTTGAAAGTCCTGAAACTGTTGTCTTAGCATGGACTTCTTCAGAGTCCTAGACTCCTCATTCCCACCGAACTTTGCCTTAATTGCTAACCATATATCCTTAGCATCTTGCATGAAGTGAAAATCACTTAAGTGATCCTCAAGAATAGCTTGCAGAAGAATAGTTCTGACCTTGGTTTTCTCTCTGAACCGCCAGCAACTCTTCAGCAGTTTTGGGAGGAACATTCATCATATTACCAGCAGCATCCGTGGTAGTTCTCTTCAAACTGTTCCCCTTCGAATTATCGCCATAGATTCCAATCAATGTTGGAGATCCAGTTCAGCATCTTCATCCCCAAAGATCATATTCCTCCCTTTTAAGGTAAGGAAACTTAGCATTGCTATTAGAGAGACTTAGTTGTTGCAGATGGGTGGAGTTTTGGTTGTTGGTGAGTTCAATATCAACATCTGAACCAGGCATGATGATTTTGTTATGGTTGTATGGGTGTTTAGAAAAAGCTTGTCCTTAGTATCGTAGAGACTCTAACCTGGCTCTGAAACCACTTGTTGAAATAAACAGATCTTGAAAGATCTTGAGCTCGTGGATCGTTATGTATGCCTATGTAATCACAAGCACAATAAAAGATAATCTCTACAACTTATGTTCAGCGGAATATAAACACAAGTAATAACTAAGAACTTCTTGATCCTCTATGGATCTTTATATTAACTAAAACTGAGTTTTTCAATCGGTACATAACTCTTTCTAATGTGTTCCTTTTATAGACAAGGAACCCTAAACAATATCGCTAAACCGTTTCCCAAGAAACGTATAAACTTAAAACTAAATAAGATATACACAATCACTTCCTAATAAAGCTCATGTATATCCAAACTAAATATACTAAACACGGAATAAACACTTCCGCATAAACAAACTAATAACTATTACTCTTCAGAAGATTATGTCTTCAGCAGAATCCACTATGTCTTCAGCAGAATCATTTCGGCAGTAATATCAGCATAATCCAAACTTCACATAATTCCCAACAGTGTTTTATGGCACAAACACATAAACCATCTGATCTAGTTTGGTGAAAGTGTTGTGATGATGCAATAATGTTTACAATAATGATCCATGACACAAATGTCTAATGGATATGAATAACTACATCTAAATGAACTTCCATTGATAGGAAGCCTTCATGATGAAGATCACAAGTTCCCTAAACTTGTTGTGATAGATCTTCAGCTTGTGGTGAGTGGGGATGGCTAGATCTCCAAGCTTTCCTTGGTTGATCAAAATGTAGAGTATGCTTACAACAAAGATGAATGTTAGAAGCATTATGATCATGATGATTAGGGTGTTTAATGTATGTTACTACATTGCTAATGATTGATCTAAATGTATGTAAGAATGTGGAGAAGATGTATTTTTAAGTGGTGAAGAAATGAGAAAACAATAGGCTTCTATTTATAGGCAAAAGTGATCTGCAGTGCCCACGGACCAAGGAACCAAAAAAGGGTTCCGCCCTTTATAACTTTTGGTTCCGTGAGTGCCTGACAGAAAATCTAAAAAATCTTTCTTCAAATCTTTCCAAGATATTACCATATCTTACTAAGATCACATTTGATATATTGAGTGACAATCTAACCAAAATATTTAAGAGATCTTTCAAAGATTTCAAAGATGATGATGTAATATGTATTTCTATTTTTAGATTAAACAGTTTATCAAAGTAGACTTGTAAAAAGTATTATATAACTAGTTAATAAAATGTCTAGTTACCTTTTGTAAAAATATCTAGTTGAGTGGTTGTCAAAATAAAATGTATTTTGTCAAGTGTAAGTAAACTTTAGTACTTGTATGAATATTATAGTTAGTTTACTTGTACAAATAAAAGTATATATTTGTTAGACATTTGTTAAACATTCTAAATGATTTGTTAAGGGGTTTGATCATAGTGTCACATAACAAACATGTACGAACTTGTGTTGTAACATACGAGGACTTGAGACATCAAGAGGTATTGAATGTATGTTGAGACAAAATGTCATTAAAAGTAACTTGTACATTTTACGTTATTTATTACAAGTTACATGTTTTTCATCAATCAAAACAAACGAGACTGTCGAGATTAAATATCTTAATATTTGCACTAACAATCTCCCCCTTTTTGATGATGACAAAGATATGTAAACGTAATAGAAAGTAAAATATAAAAAGTTACTTGTATCCTTACTATCTTTACATTACCTTCTCTGTTTACACTCTTTTCCCCCTTTTGTCGAAACAAAAAGAGCGTGTCTTTGGAGTTTAACTTTATTTCTCCCCAAAAAAGGCGAGCTTGCATCACCCCTAGTGAAGTTAAATCATCTACTTCAATCCGTCCCTTGTTTGGTAGCGGATCCATGGATCAAATTAAGAGGCTTAACCTACATCAAGGTTAGTTTTATGCAACAAAAAATTATGAGAAATATATGATAAAGAAAAATGCATAGCAATGTTAGCCTATTTTCTCCACTTTTTATCTAAGCACAAAGGTTTGTTGAAAAGTGAGAATGATGATAAATG
Organism: Chrysanthemum makinoi; assembly: GCA_910596185.1. Lineage (NCBI taxonomy): Eukaryota > Viridiplantae > Streptophyta > Magnoliopsida > Asterales > Asteraceae > Chrysanthemum > Chrysanthemum makinoi. Next base: position 2,277,181 of record OU343220.1, read on the forward strand.
CGTGCATGCTCCCCCTTGATGGTTGCTCCCCCTTGTTTAAGGCGTCAGGGTATGATTAAAAACCTACAAAACAAATATTAGTGCAAAATTATATTCGTCATTGGACGAGTAAGTGATATATAACAAAGTGTGTATAAGATGCATTCAGTAAATGCTTGAAGGAAGCTCCCCTAGCTCTAGGGCGTCAAAATGAACATTCAAAATAAATATTAGTATAATAGAAGCTTTGTCTTTAGACAAATATGTCATATACAACCAAGTGTATAGACGATGCAATATGAGTGCTTAAAGGATATTCCTCCTTGTTCGAGGGTGTCAAGAAGCACCTAAAATAAGAAAAATAATTGATGCAAACTTCATCTTTAGATGAGTTAGTTATATACAATCGAGTGTATATGATGATGAACCTATAATGAAAAACATTAGTGCAATATATTTCATCTTTTTGACAAAGAAAAATAAGATGTATATATGTGATATATAAATGATATAATCAAAGATCTCATGAAGTGTAGTCTCCTAATTACAATCATAAGAAAAGTGAGAATATAATATGATAATAGCCTACAAAATAGTTCCTAGAAAGAAGATATGAAGTGAAGTTGGAATATAAAGAGTTAAAGCTAGTGGTGCTAGTGTTGGTGTTGGTTTACTAGTAGGATTCATGTGGTGATGGTAGATGACTCAAGATTTACAAAAGTAAGTTTTCGCTAATCCATGGTGGTGATGATTAGTGAAAGTGGTGATGGAAGGTGGTGGTGATAACGTAGAAAACTATTAAGGAGTTAGAAACTCGTATGTATAGCAAATAATATAAAAATATGGACTCATGCAATCCTTTCATAATGTCAAGTGACCAAGACTAAGAGTAAGAAAAAATATGAGTAGACATTGTAATTTAATGATGCATAAGGGTTATGATTTGAATGCTTTATTAATGCTAACAACCTATTGTTTTGAACAAGCACTTATATGCTTCAACCCAAGAGTAATCAATAATGTGTTCTATCTAAGAATGTTATAATGAAGATACCAAAGAAGATGAATAAATGTAAAAGTGATAACATAAAGATAAATTCATTCATTGATTGACACAAATTATAAAAATGACCTATTCTAGGTGACAGTGGGAGAGATAGTATTAACATGGTTTTGACCAACATTGATGATTATGACATTGAAAAGAAGTGAAGACAATATGTACAAAATAAAATAAAATAATAACAAGTACCTATATGAGGATGACATCATATGATAGAGAGAGTTGGATAGACCAACGTGTTGAAAAAGTGTTGGGAATGGCGGTTTTGATTAATATATCGTTTGCACTGATAATGACATGCATGATATGTGTCAAGCGAGAAAATGATAAGATCCTATGATGGTGTTCTAGATAGTGAAGTTGTAGGGTGTTAGTTTAAGGAAAATCCTAGATTTTTTGATTGTGTAGATGAAGAAGTTTGTAAAACACATGATGCGTTTTTCACTTGATGAGGTATTGTTGCAAACTTGTGATATAAGGTTGAACTATTTGTGGTTTCATGAACCGGTTTTAGCTAAGTGGTGTTTACCTATGTGTTGGTATTTAGGGTGTAAGAGACATAAAATTTGACAAAAGACAATTATGTGAACGGATTTCTCTCCCCCTTAATTGGTGGATATTCAACATAATGTGTAATGTATCAAATAAATAATGTCAATAAAGTGTTTTAGAAGGTTTGTATGGTTAACAAATGTAATGAGCTTAGTAATGTTTTTATAGATGATTGTTAGCATACAAAGAACTTCATCCTTGAAGTCACATAATGCGAGATGATCGCATAATGAGGTATGTGGTTTCCTAATAGGAAGTGAAGAGGATTAGAGTATTGTTTGTAACTAAATAGTGATGGAATTGATTTTTTGGAAAGCGGTAGCAAAAATGTGATTTGGAAAGAGGTCGGTTGAAAGAAAAAATACAACGCCAACCCTCTAGAACTTAATTATATATAATTTTAAACTATATGCAAGTGTAGGGGTCCCGTAAGACATATTACTAAACAATGAATAGTAATCATGAGATTGAAATTATGCACAATAAGCTTATAAATGTTAAAATGAAATTAGATAACAAATAATTTGTTATCAATCTACAAAATAGTTTTGTTAGTGACAGAATACATCAACATTATAGAAATCAAACGATAACACTATAAGCAAAAACAACACATTGCACTAGTAGACAAGAAATCACCACACAAGATAGCATCAAAACAATCATATTATGCAAGAATACGACTCTATTCAAGATATTTCATTTTGAGATTGTTTTGTCGTTAGACTTAGACACTTTAAGCATACTTGGATATAAATAAACACAACAATCTATGTGATTAATTTGCAAGATAAAAAGACTTCTAAAAGTTTGTTATACCAAAAGCACTTTGACAAATTATATGTGCACACGTAGCAAACAAATAGTGTGACAAAAAAGCAAAAGAAACAAGATGAGAGATTCATGTAAGCCATGTTTAAATTATAACATTTAGGAGCATGTATCATTTAGACCATCTTATGCATAGATTTAAAGAATGTCAACAAAAGACAATAGCTTTCCAACATGGATACATCAATAACAAAAAGACATATTATGAGTTAACAAGTAACACGTTAATCATGCAAAACGTCATACAAGGGACATAATTGCTTCAACTATAAATATCATGCAAATCATGTTTACGCTAGACATAAAGTAGCATAAAGCATCATACAGACAAAAACCTTTCTAGGGTTTATACATTTGACAATCAATCAAGTAAATATCAAACACCAAGAAAATGTCAAGACAATTGATCATTTTAAAGAAGAACATGTAATCAACACATGTATGTGTAATGAAAGTGGTTTTAAAGGAAAAGTCATATATACTACTTGTTTGATTAGTATTCCTAAGGCGAGGAAAACTATCACTATTTTAACACTTACTTTAGGCAAGTATAGGAAAACATATTTTTCAAGTTGGAGAATGAATATGAGACTATTACTAGTGGTGCTCAATTAAGGCTAAACATGGCCATTTTTATAGGTGATTCCACATACCCAACTTCTCTCCTGGAAGCAATTCAACTGTTAGGTCAAATTGAGTTTCTAGTGCAATAGATTCTCTAGTAGTCATTCTCATGTTAGAACTCCTACTTTTGCTTATTAAAGTGTATAAAAGATGATAGCTTACCAATACTTGGCTTAATGTGACTCAACTAATATGCAATATAACTAAGGTGATGAATATGTCATGTTATACACATGAATTTTAACAATGGTGTGTTGATAAACAATATGTTTTAATCTTGTGTTTAGAATCTAAGGTTGTTCAAATTACATAACTAATTGTATGATCTAATGGATGACATCTTTTACGTTGAGTTGAAGTGTGTACTTTAAATGTGATTTGATCATCTAAGACTAGGGAATGGAATATGTTAAATTAAGAACGTTCTCAAAAAAAGCTATTTGGAATTTTATTTAACAAGAATCTAAATAAGGTTACCAACTTCAATAGATCTTGTATATGTTCTAGAGGTTTGTGCAAGGTTAGGTTATGATGTACGCTTGAAACTAAATAGATACAAATAGTATCTTTCAACAAATGAGATTATCCCATGGGATAAAGTTATCATGCTTATGAAAACAAGTATGACAAGATGAATTGGATATGCTAGTTCATAGAACTTGTAGATGTTTGTTTGAAGATCATTTTGCCAATGAGGTGTAATGAAATCTCTTTTAACACAACCATTTATGTTGCAAGGAGAGAACGATGCATAGGATATACAATATCCTTTTAACAAGATGAAAACTTAACATATGATTTCTTAGTCATAATGTTTTTTTAAAACATCATGTTTTCCTTAATGAAGATATGAAGACAAAGTGTTTGAATCGGATAGTCCTATCCTAAATATACTTGGTCTCAAGATTATATTCACTAGATGATGACAAGAGGAATTCACTCTAGTTTCTTATGTATACTCCTCAAGAGTCATTGTTGCTCGGGGTGTATGATGTTGGCTTTGAGATTACATTTTAACATATGTTGTTAAAATGTTGATTTAAGGTTTAACGAAATTCATGCATAAGTTTAACGACAAAGTATTACTAATACTTTGATAATTTGTAAAGGTATTACTACTTATACCTAGTGGAAATTGACAAAAATTACTAGGAGCATCATGCTTATTTGATAGTTGAGGTTCTAGCTATAATGAATTATCTAAGTTCTCATAGGTGGGAAAGTATGGTTGAGTTTGTTCAAACGTGCATTTGACCCAGTACGAGTGTTGGACACAAGGGCTTTTTGAGCAATACACTCAACGAATTCAAATGATGGTAAGGATAGTGGATTGGTTGATCTAGGTGGTAGGTCTTTTACTATTTACAAATAAGGATGTGGTGATGTAGAGGTTTGTTGTGCTATAGGAGTACTTAGGTTGATTATTTGTCCATAGATGTTGAACACAACAAGTACGAATACTAATTCTTATGGTTCATTGGTTGTTACAACTAGTGGGTGAAGTGTTTGAAGTTTTGGTCATGTTTATGAAGCTTAGGGGCGGAGGTATAGGTTCATCTGAAAGGGTGCGTTTGGTTCAAACGATGCTCTTGGAGGTTCATGAGCAATACACTCAATGGTGCCAAAAGATGGCAGAGAGATAGTAGGTGTCAAATAGGGATAAGTGCCACAGTTGGTTGTTTGTTTTGGATAAGTGTTCGAGTTGAGATGGGATAATTGTTTGAGTCATTTTAGAATTAGTGTTTTAACACGTGTCGTTAAAATACTTGTGTGTTGATTTTTCGGATATAACTTTTAATGATTACAATTGTAAGTCATATATACTTGAATATTTCTAGGGATGCCACCCGTGGGTAATGGGCACGGGTACCTCTAACCCGTCACCCGCCCACGTAATTTTTTTCTCACCCGTCACCCACCCGTCACCCGCCATTGGGTACACTTTTCCACCCATGCCTATGCCCGCGGGTATTTATTGCCCACGGGTAAACCCATGGGTGAGTGTAATGCAATGAAACTACAAAACCATGATATGAAAACTAATTATGAAATTGCATAACAAGACACAAATCAATTTGCCAAATACCAAGTTCACAAAATGCTTAAACACATGTTTGAATGTAGCAATTAAATATCATTACACCAAATCACATGTATATAACTTTGATTATTTGATCTTTCATATTCTCTTTTTAGTCTTGAAACTCAAATAAACTTTTAGGTTAATGTGTTTTCTTGAGACTTGGTAACTGTTAAATGTATACATGCAATATTATAAATATTTTAATTAGTATAATTAATTTTAACATGGGTTTATGGGTACACCCAAGGGTATTTTGAAGGGTATACCCATGGGTATTTTAAATGGGTGTCATGGGTTTACCCGCGATGGGTATGCCTCACCCGTCACCCACCCGCCACCCACTGATGGGTATAGATTTTCACCCATGACCCACCCGTGGGTGAAAATTGACGATTTTACCCACCCATTTATGTGCGGGTACCCGCGGGTTGCGGGTTTTTTCTCGCCCATTGCCATCCCTAAATATTTCAGACAAAATACTTAAGTTGTAAATCCTACCATGTTGAGATTATAAAGCTTAGATTGTACTTCAAGGATAACAAGACTTGATAATATGTCTTTAACATACGTGTGAGTTATGACTCGATGTAATTACTTATCATCTTGGAGGATGACACATTATTTTCATGTTAACCAAGTGAGGCAATACATGTAGATACAAAACAATGTCTATAGTCATATGTTAGACTTGTGTACGATATATTTGCAAATAATGAGTCCAGATTTGTTAGTCTCGGTGGTAAGTCATCTAAGTCATCCGCAAATGGCTGAGGAGATGATGGTGGTGTTGCACAAAATTTAATAGGTACAAGTTTTGGAGACTTTGGTAGTGAAGGTGTTTTAGATGGTTGTGAAGTAGTCACAATGATGGGTGATTTTGGAGTACTTAAGTTTTGAAATTTCTCATCTTGAATGGGTGATGAGATGTTGAGAGGTGACGAGTCTGAGGATGAAGAGTTCAAGTTAACGAAGCAACAAGATCGAATGCTACTCCTAGTGGTTTTCTTAAGTGGCTTGTTTGAGGTTGAGGAGTTAGTCATTTTGACTTTGCTTTAAGAAATGCTAAGCTTAAGGAAAAGTAACAGTGAAGGTGTGAAAATGACCATCCTGAATGTGTCGAATTATAGAAATAAGGATTCATGAAGAAATGTGTTTTATTTGATGTTAATCCATACAAAGATGGTGGCTTCTAATGAGATAGAAGTGTCTAAGAGCATGTCAAACATCCTAAGTTAATCCATTGAGATGTGTTGAGTGAGATATGAAAGATATGTAGTAAAAACTATCCTACAAACAAAATTTGGTAAATTAGATTGCGAGATTTATTAAAATTCAGCAACTTACCTATATGTCCCACGGTACCAAAATTTTACACGGACGGAACCCAATTTTTGGTTCCGTCTGGTCCGGCAGTATCAATATGGCGGCGCCAAATTTTAAAACGGACGGAACCAAATTTTTGGGTCCGTCAGATCCGTGCTGTGCAGAAATGTTCACAGAGGCGTTTTTTAACCCTCGAGGACTTTTCCGAATTCTGAAATTTTTCTTAAAACATATGAAGATAATTATTTCTAGTTAGGAACAAGCAATAACATACATATAAACACACGGGAACATGTATTTCCAATAGGGGCTAGTGATTTTTACTATAAAGTGAAAACGGTGAAAATTTGATAACATCCGAATTTTATCCCCCTGCATGACAAAGTTAGTTCACATCATTGTTTTAAGTTTAGTTATCATCATAGAAAGCGAAAACACATAAATTACATCATACACTATTATTTTGGTTAATGTACCAAACACTCCTTAAACCTTCATTTTAACACTTGAACTTATATGCGAGAGATTATGCAAAACAACATTTCTAAAGTTCTTGACTAATTTACTTAGTACTCATTCCTAAGTGAGTTATGACATTGAGATGTTAGTATAACCTATGCAAAGAAAGTGATCTAAGTCTATAAGAGATGGTAAAACAATTTTCCAACTTAGTGCACAAAATCTAGCAAATGTAATAAGAAATCGAAAAACAAGCGAATAAATGACATGGCAAGATTGACACTTATATTATACAAGCGAACAATTTGAAAATAAGTAGCAACATATATGCAAACAATATAAACAAGTAGTCATTTAGCATAGCATAAAAGAAAAACACTTTTCGTCATTTTGTGTTTAAATATGACGATGTATACCAAGCTTGATTAGTTTTATTTAAACATATTACCAAATTATTTAGTTTCAAAAGAAATTGTATCAAAGTTTTAAGAATACCAACTTAAATTGCTTGATTCAAAAATTTGAATTTTTATGTTAAAGAGAAACTTAATATCTTAGATATACTGTAGTATTTGGTCTATTTCACTTATTTAAAATTAGACTCAGGCCATGAGAGTATTTTTAAATGGAAGTAGACTCAATTCTCATTAAAATGATAGGTGGCTCGACTTGTACGGAATTACGGTTAATTAGTTATGATTTTTTAAAGTTGGCCAAAAAAACTACAGATTTTACAGACGGATTCCAAGGAACCAAATTTAGGGTTCCGCCCTTTATAAAATTTGGTTCCGTGGTCCTCTGAGACAGATTTACCAAAACTAGTATTTTGACACTGATAAAATGTATGGGACTTACTAGATTTGATAGTAAACATATAATACACATATTAAACAACATTTCTACTTATGTGACTTATCTTAAACATTTACGGATGTGTTTTTTCAACTAAATATATAGTTATCCAAACACTCCTTTTAAAATCATATTTCTTCGCAAATTTTCTATAAGCACACAATACAATACTTACAAGTTCTTTCAGGAAACTTTTATTTTATTTTTCAAGAAAACCTTCAAGGTTGTATACAAAGTTATATTTAACAACAAAATATCTAAGTATAATTAGCAAAGCATTTTTCATATTATTTTTCGCTTCAATGGTAATTTGATACATGGATCGTACTCTATTTTAAAAACCATTTGTTTTAAAAATAAGAGCTACATGGCTTTGATACCAATTGTGAAATCGTAGAGGGGGGGGGGGGGGGGGGGGGGGGGGGGGGGGGGGGGGGGGGGGGGGAATCACGTTACCGTTTAAAAACTTTAGATCTTTAGTATCAAATCGCTTATGAAGCTTGTTATAATATGAAAGTTCCAATTATTGTTTGTGACCAATATAAAGCATAGTAAACCAAGTTGTCACACAATCATGAACATCCAACCACATCACAAGCAATAGTATAGTGCAATAATAAAAGTAAAGAGATAAAGAAAGGAAAGTGCAAACCGAACACGATGATTTATAGTGGTTCGGTCACAGATCTCCTCTCCGCCCTACTCCACTCCCCGAGTACCCAACTCGAGAGTTACTCCACTAAATCAACAAGATCCTTTCTCGGCGGGGAAAACCTTACAAGCTTCCTTGGTTGATCAAATTGTAGAGTATGCTTACAACAAAGATGAATGTTGGAAGCATTATGATCATGATGATTAGGGTGTTTAATGTATGTTACTACATTGTTAATGATTGATCTAAATGTATGCAAGAAGGTGGAGAAGATGTGTTTTTAAGTGGTGAAGAAATGAGAAAACAATGGGCTTCTATTTATAGGCAAAAGTGATCTACAGTGCCCACGGACCAAGGAACCAAAAAAAGGGTTCCGCCCTTTATAACTTTTGGTTGCGTGGGTGCCTGACAGAAAATCTAAAAAATATTTCTTCAAATCTTTCCAAGATATTACCATATCTTAATAAGATCACATTTGATATATTGAGTGACAATCTAACCAAAATATTCAAGAGATCTTTCAAGGATTTCAAAGATGATGATGTAATATGTATTTCTATTTTTAGATTAAAAAGTTTATCTAAGTGATATTGTCAAATGTATTATATAACTAGTTAATATAATGTCTAGTTACCTTTTGTAAAAATATCTAGTTGAGTGGTTGTCAAAATAAAATGTATTTTGTCAAGTGTAAGTAAACTTTTGTACTTGTATGAATATTATAGTTAGTTTAATTCTACAAATAAAAGTATATATTTGTTAGACATTTGTTAAACATTCTAAATGATTCGTTAAGGGGTTTGATCATAATGCCACATAATAAAGATGTACGAACCTGTGTTGTAACATACGAGGATTTGAGACATCAAGAAGTGTTGAATGTATGTTGAGACAAAATGTGATTAAAAGTAACTTGTACATTTTACGTTATGTATTACAAGTTACATGTTTGTCATTAATCAAAACAAACGAGACTATATAGATTAAATATCTTAATATTTGCACTAACAGTGTCATTGCAGGTTGATATACGATCAAATAACCAAATTGTTTTTCATTATTTGGGGATTATCTAATGTCATTAACAATAAGCGTTAGTTTGGCGAATTTACATTGCTACAAATTTTCCTTATACAAGCTCACCATTGAGAGAACAATAAAAGAGACTATTATAATTGTGTTAAGGTGTGTTGTGCCAAATGAATTCTCTTATTTATAATAATCTAATAAACGTATGAAGTTCTACAAACTTCCTATTTGGATCGTTCTATGGACCTTCTATATTACGTATTCACACTCTTCAATTAGAGGGACCGATGAAGAGCATTCTATAAAGGTTCTATAAGCTTATATGTAATTCATCAACTTCCTATTTCTCTTAAAGCTCTTTAACTTATGTGGGAGATTCTGATATCCCGAATACCGTGTTATCAAACTTGGCGGGTCGTAACAGATTGGTTAACAAACTAAATAAATTTAACAAATAACCGAGGCATGATAATCGTAATTTATGTTGTGTATTTTCTTTTTTCATCTAAGTATAGATTGTTATATATATATTATTTTTGGCTCATTTGGTCAACTTGTATAGTACGAGGTTGATGGCTAAGGTCATTGTTTATGTATGGTGTGCATGTAGAGGCTCTTTCCTAGACTTTTATGATCATAGATCTGTTAGAAGAAACTCTGATTGTTTTTGTAGAAATTGTTGGGAATTGACAAATTTTATTATTAGATTCACTAAATAATGAAGTTTACAAGACATTAAATAGTAGACAGAGTAGTCTAACCCTTGCTATTAAACGGGCCATACCCAATATGCTTGTGGGCCTTTATTATCTAACATTCTCTCAAAAACTTACAATGTTGCAGCGGTAAACATTGCGAGTTTGTCAAACATAAAATAAACTAAAACTGTAGACAAACAAAAAACCTAGTGTCAATAGTGCAAACTCAGTGCTAGACGGAGTCCCAATCCAATGCAATCCAAGCTGTAACAAGGCGACAACAATAAGTCTGAAATTGACAGACCAAAGCCATTGCAAAACCAAAATCAGAGCAGAGCAAAATAATTACGAAGATGAACGAGAGTAGATTCAGATATGCAGATGCAGATAGAGTAGATTCAGGCAAACAGATGCAGACAAAGCTGATTCAGGCAGACAGATTCAGACAAACAGGTGTAGACAAAGCGATTAGGCATGAGAACCGAGTACGACGGATGGAGAACCATAAAACCGGATCAGGGTGGAATTGGTGGATGTGGAACTAAACTAAACCAGATGAAATCAGACAGCTATAGAGCCTGACGTAACCAAATGTAGAACCACGCCAAATTCGCGTGAAACTAAAACATGTTATTGATGCCGAGATGCAACATATAATTGCTCAGGACATAGTCAGATGGGTTGTGCTGCAGTGGGATTATCAGAAGAGTTGTCGTGTTTCATTTAGGCGATATCTAAAGTTGTGCGTGCGTAACAATTGAAATTGCGAAAGAACATAAAGGAACCTTGTTAAATGTAAAATTGGTAAAGCCGTATAAGATAGAACGGCAAGTTGCATAAATTTTCATTCAAGTAAATGTAGTTGTAAGAAAGCCTAAACAGCAAAAAAATATGATCAAACCATAAACGATGTGAAATTCACGTATGTAAAACACTTATAGGTATACATGAAAAATGTATATAAATTTGTCAAGTTTTAGGAAAGACTATAAGTTTACTATTATACACATAAATACATAGTACACAACGAAAACAACTCATCTATGATCTACCCACAAAGACACAACATAAGAAACCAAACACCCCATTCACCACCAATCATTGAAACCAAATATTAAAACTGTCGTTCTAACACACACGAAGGCGTTCAAATAAAAAGTGGCAAAATTAGTTTGTATAGGTAAGCACATGATTTACATTGGTGGTACAACATGCCTCTGCATTAAAGCCAATGCGCCAAAAATGGAGAATAAGATCTTCTTTCCACGGCTACATAGCCTACATACCAAGAACGGGAAGATAATGTTCTATTCACTTGACACATGCAAGTACCACACACTCGATGGCGAAAAAATTCAAGAACATTTAGGGAATCTCTACGGAACTACACATCATCTCTCCCGTAATGCGTGGATTGAACCATGCTATTTTAGGTAACTCCATTATTATCTTTTTGAACTATGTTAGTGTAAACAAGTTGCATGATGCCAAGTGATATATTGTTCAAATTTGTACATGACAATAGAACTTGCCTCATTGAACACGCGAAAATAGTCTATTTTTCTAACAAATGCAAAAAGTGAAAGTCACCGAGTGGCGAGCATGATGATAAGTTTTATCTATTGAGTAGTATTTGACATTTCGTACAAATTTTGAGCTTGATCATAAATACATAATTTGTAATAGATTATAATTAACTAAAGTGGTGATTATTATCGAACAATGAAAACTAAACTTTAACAATTCTAATCACACTACGAGTTAATCGTCAACTAACATATAAATAAGGTGCCAGTAACAGTACATGATATCGCTCAAGGTATAAACTGATTCACGTTGGTAAAAAAACTCCGTAAGTATTCATGTGCTTCTCCTACGCTTAAGAAAGTGAGTAAGGGTAGCATCGATAAGACCTGTAAATACATGTGATTATCAGCTTATGTTATTCATAATGATGAGCTAAATATAATAGCTTCTACGCAAAAAATTAGTATGAAGCACTCAACTAATAGTCAGTATCATGTGTTTTTACTGAGAAATTGGTGTTTGCACACCAACTATTCCACGGGATGCCACAACGGTATTTCAAGTACCCAATTCCTTAGATTAGTATCATTACATAGTGTTCTTAGCTTTCATTGTTCATTAGTAGTTTTATATAGGTTTCTTTACGTTTTGATGCCTGAAAACTGCTGAAATGATAACTGGGAATGACATAGGTTTCATTACAGAAATTAGCGTGTTAGAAGTTGAATAATAGTTTGAAATGACAAAGTGACTAAGTTTTGGTTTAATACATGTAAATTCGTTGGTACATATGTGTTAAGCAGAGTAATATGTATCGAAACAACATTAAACTTATAAATTCATTGCAATAATATCATGGTTAAGCATGTCTAAATGCGACACCAACATTTCAATAAACCCTAAAGGTAGCCAAAAAATACTCGAAACCTATACTATTATGATAAAAGATAAAAATTAGCATATGCTGTAATTTTCATTCTTAGAAATGTCTTAAAGTTAAAGATGCAATTTCCTGTGAAACATCATACATTGTGGGCCTTATGTCCGGGTTAGAGTTAACACATCTCATCGCTAGTACCAAAATCGATGTTAGAACTTTCTTGATTTCCAGGAGCAGAACTGGTAGACTGTGATCCACTAAATACTTAACCTCAACCTGATTGGTTGATATAGATGCTAGAGAAGTTAGTATATCGACTGGATGCTCTCCTTTGATAACTTCTAATACAAGAACCCCGAAGCTATACACATTACACTTTTATGTTATCTTCATATTATAAGCGAGCTCTGCAAAAGTAATATCAGTTAGATGAATCATGTTCTTAAGGATATAACTTTTTAGTTTTGTGTTTATGGATGACTATAAAATAAATCACCTGGTGCAAGGTTTCCATATGTTCCTGCGACATTACTCCAATTAGACGAGTCATTATTAAAAATCTAGGATGTACCAAAATCTAAAACACACGCTTCGTACTCTAATTCAAGCAAGATATGTTTTCTTGATATGTCACGGTGAACGATAGGTGGTGAACAATCATGATGCATATACGAGAAAGCATTTGCAACACCTTTAATTTTGTTCACCCTCTTTGTCCAATCCAAATTTTGAGCGGTGTTGTCGCTCAAAATGTCAGCTAAACTACCACATTCATGATACTCGTAAACTAAAAACAAGTTTTGAGTGTGCTGCAAATTGTAGCCATGCAGTTTCATGATATTTCTGTTTTGTATCCTTGTCAATGCTCTTATCTCGTTTAGAAAGTCATGGTGATTAATCAGCTTAGAGGATGAGTGAAGTCTTTTAACCGTAAAAGTATCACCTGATGCTAACTTCGCTTTGTGTACACTTCCGCATCCCCCTTTCTGATGCTATATGATTCATTAAAATACTCGATTATCTTTAGGATTTCATGGTAAGTTTTCCTTCCATGAAACGTCGAAATTAAAAAGAATAATTTAGTAGAATGCCCAATTCCCCTTATTTGCAGACTTGACCATCTATCTTCTAGGAAGGTATTTGTGTTCAAAATATGGATAGACAATTATGTGTTGGAAAATTTAGTGCACTTGTGATATTAGTTCACACCTGGTTTTGGGTTAGGAGGTACGGAGTGTACACCCATGAGGTCCCTGAACACCCTGACTCAATAGTGTTTAGTACTGCTAGTGTTGGTTAATACTGCTAGTGTAGTGACTGATGGTTCCTACTGCTAGTGATGGTTACTACTGCTAGTGTAGTGACTGATGGTTCCTATGCTAGTGTATTGGTTCCTGCTGGTAGTGTTGCAGTGATTAACTTGTAACAGCGTTAACCCATTCAAGTGGCTGTTATGGAGCTTTATGACCACGTTTATTTGGTTATGTAACCACTATTCCTATGATAATGGAGGCTTATTATGGGTGATTAATTGGCCGTTAATCACTCATAAAGTCCATTGCCTAGGGTTGAGTGTTCTCTACTATATATAGAGATCGACATCATCAGCATGAAGATATAGAGAAAAACCAGGAGAAACAAACAGAAAGCTAAAACACTTATATGCGCAAGGGTTATTGATTTATGCCTAATTCAATAACTAACATTTGGTCTTATCCCAGGTAGATATTCGTGTAACCCAGGCATAGGGTCGAATAGTTTACTTTGGAAAGTGATCACACTATTCCAAGTGATATCTGGTAACCTGATTTGGTCTTGCATTGCTACTGATTACCTTACCCTACAAGGCTCATAACCACCAACAATCAAGGTAAACTATTTTGTGATAATCAATGGCTGCTGCTGCAATGAAACACATGGCTTCAAACTTTGCCAAGCTGGACAAGTTTGAAGGGGTGGACTTTAGGAGATGGCAGAAGAAGTTGCACTTCTTGCTGTCAAGCATGAGTGTGGTCTATGTTCTGACTTAAATTGCTTGATTCAAAATTTTGAATTTTTATGTTAAAGTGAAACTTAATATCTTAGACATACTGTAGTATTTTGTCTATTTCACATATTTAAAATTAGACACAGGCCATGAGAGTATTTTTAAATGGAAGTAGACTCAGTTCCCATTAAAATGATAGGTGGATCGACTTGTACGAACTTACGGTTAATTAGTTATGATTTTTTAAAGTTGGCCAAAAAAATGGCAGATTTTATAGACGGATTCCGTGGTCCTCCGAGACAGATTTACCAAAACTAGTATTTTGACATAGATAAAACGTGTGTGACTTACTAGATTTGATAGTAAACATATAATACACATATTTAACAACATTTCTACTTATGTGACTTATCTTAAATATTTACGGAGGTGTTTTTCAACTAAATGTATAGTTATCCCAAACACTCCTTTTAAAATCATATTTCTTCGCAAATTTTTTATAAGCACACAATACAATACTTATAAGTTCTTTCAAGAAACTTTTATTTTATTTTTCAAGAAAACCTTCAAGGTTGTATACAAAGTTATATTTAACATCAAAATTTCTAAGTATAATTAGCAAAGCATTTTTCATATTATTTTTCGCTTCAATGGTAATTTGATACATGGATTGTACTCTATTATAAAAACCATTTGTTCTAAAAATAAGAGCTACGTGGCTTTGATACTAATTGTGAAATCGTAGAGGGAGGGTAAATACGTTACCGTTTAAAAACTTTAGATCTTTAGTATCAAATCACTTATGAAGCTTGTTATAATATGAAAGTTCCAATTATTGTTTGTGACCAATATAAAGCATAGTAAACCAAGTTTTCACACAATCATGAACATCCAACCACATCACAAGCAATAGTATAGTGCAATAATAAAAGTAAAGAGATAAAGAAAGGAAAGTGCAAACCGAACACGAGGATTTATAGTGGTTCGGTCACAGATCTCCTCTCCGCCCTACTCCACTCCCCGAGTACCCAACTCGAGAGTTACTTCACTAAATCAACAAGATCCCTTCTCGGCGGAGAAAACCTTGCAAATCGTCGCTTACACTTTTTTTGGTACAAAGCTAAATACCTGGTTCTAGTTCGAGGTATAACCAACCTAACGTCGCCTATACAATATTTCTGACACTAAGCTAGACGTCGAGTTCTTTTACAAGGGTACAGCCACTCCCATTATGTTTTATGGCCGAACATAACAAACCTTGTTTTTTATGGCAGAAACACATAAACCATCTGATCTAGTTTGGTGAAAGTGTTGTGATGATGCAATAATGTTTACAATAATGATCCATGACAAAAATGTCTAATGGATATGAATAACTCCTTCTAAATGAACTTCCATTAATAGGAAGCCTTCATGATGAAGATCACAAGTTCCCTAAACTTATTGTGATAGATCTTCTGCTTGTGGTGAGTGGGGATGGCTAGATCTCCAAGCTTTCCTTGGTTGATCAAAATGTAGAGTATGCTTACAACAAAGATGAATGTTGGAAGCAATATGATCATGATGATTAGGGTGTTTAATGTATGTTACTACATTGTTAATGATTGATCTAAATGTATGCAAAAAGGTGGAGAAGATGTGTTTTTAAGTGGTGAAGAAATGAGAAAACAATGGGCTTCTATTTATAGGCAAAAGTGATCTACAGTGCCCACGGACCAAGGAACCAAAAAAAGGGTTCCGCCCTTTATAACTTTTGGTTCCGTGGGTGCCTGACAGAAAATCTAAAAAATCTTTCTTCAAATCTTTCCAAGATATTACCATATCTTACTAAGATCACATTTGATATATAGAGTGACAATCTAACCAAAATATTCAAGAGATCTTTCAAGGATTTCACAGATGATGATGTAATATGTATTTATATTTTAAGATTTAAAAGTTTATCAAAGTGATCTTGCAAAATGTATTATATAACTAGTTAATATAATGTCTAGTTACCTTTTGTAAAAATATCTAGTTGAGTGCTTGTCAAAATAAAATGTATTTTGTCAAGTGTAAGTAAACTTTAGTACTTGTATGAATATTATAGTTAGTTTACTTGTACAAATAAAAGTATATATTTGTTAGACATTTGTTAAACATTCTAAAAGATTCGTTAAGGTTTTGATCATAATACCACATAACAAAGATGTACGAACCTGTGTTGTAACATACGAGGACTTGAGACATCAAGAGGTGTTGAATGTATGTTGAGACAAAATGTGATTAAAAGTAACTTGTACATTTTACGTTATGTATTACAAGTTACATGTTTGTCATCAATCAAAACAAACGAGACTGTATATATTAAATATCTTAATATTTGCACTAACAGTCTCATTGCAGGTTGATATACGATCAAATAACCAAATTGTTTTTCATTATTTGGGGATTATCTAATGTCATTAACAATAAGCGTTAGTTTGGCGAATTTTGTGCTACAAATTTTCCTTATACAAGCTCACCATTGAGAGAACATTAAAAGAGACTATTATAATTGTGTTAAGGTGTGTTGTGCCAAATGAATTCTCTTATTTATAATACTCTAATAAACATATGAAGTTCTACAACTTCCTATTTGGATCGTTTTATGGACCTTCTATATTACGCTTTCACACTCTTCAATTAGAGGGACCGATGAAGAGCATTCTATAAAGGTTCTATAAGCTTATATGTAATTCATCAACTTCCCACTTTCTCTTAAGCTCTTTAACTTATGTGGGAGATTCATATATCCCGAATACTGTGTTATCAAACTTGGCGGGTCGTAACAGATTGGCTAACAAACTAAATAAATTTAACAAATAACCGAGGCATGATAATCGTAATTTATGTTGTGTATTTTCTTTTTCCATCTAAGTATAGATTGTTATATATATTATTTTTGGCTCATTTGGTCAACTTGTATAGTACGAGGTTGATGGCTAAGGTCATTGTTTATGTATGGTGTGCATGTAGAGGCTCTTTCCTAGACTTTTATGATCATAGACCTGTTAGAAGAAACTCTGATTGTTTTTGTAGAAATCGTTGGGAATTGACGAATTTTATTATTAGATTCACTAAATAATGAAGTTTACAAGACATTAAATAGAAGACATAGTAGTCTAACCCTTGCTATTAAACGGGCCAAACCCAATAGGCTTGTGGGCCTTTATTATCTAACATTCTCTCAAAAACTTACAATGTTGTAGCGGTAAACATTGCGAGTTTGTCAAACATAATATAAACTAAAACTGTAAACAAACAAAAAACCTAGTGTCAATAGTGCAAACTCGGTGCTAGACAGAGTCCCAATCCAATGCAATCCAAACTGTAACAAGGCGACAACAATCAAGTCTGAAATTGACAGACCAAAGCCGTTGCAAAACCAAAATCAGAGCAGAGCAACATAATTACGAAGATGAACGAGAGTAGATTCAGATATGCAGAGGCAGATAGAGTAGATTCGAGCAAACAGTCTGCGACAAAGCGATTCAGGCGCATAGCAGTTGAGCAGTGTAGACAGAAAGCGGATTCAGGACGGGGAACCAAAGTACCAGACAGATGGAGAACCATAGAAAAACCAGACTCGGGGTGGAATTCAGACAGATGTGGAACTAAACAAAACCAGATGAAATCAGACAGCTATAGAGCCTAACGTAACCAAATGTAAAACCAGGAAAAATTCAGGCGAAACCAAAACATGTTGTTGATGCCGAGATGCAACATATAATTACTCAGGACATAGTCAGATAAGTTAAGACTGCTAACATAATTACATCAAAGAATTCAAACGAATTTATTTAATTCAAACAACGGATGATAAAGGCGCAAATCCATCATCCAAGCACAAACATACTGAACTATTTTTTTTCTCACTCTTGATATCATGTAGACATCTGAGGGAATTGACAAATTGTATTATCAGATTCACTAAATAATGAAGTTTACAAGATTTAAATAGAAGACAAACTAATCTAACCCTAGCAACGAACTGACCAAACCTAACAGGCTTGTGGGCCTTTATTATCTAACAATTTTTACTTGAGAATGTTAAAACTGTGTATTTCCTTTTATTCGCTTCTACCCTTTTTAGCAGATGGGTTGTGCTGCAGTGGGATTATCAGAAGAGTTGTCGTGCTTCATTTAGGCGCTATCTAAAGTTGTGCGTGCATAACAGTTGAAATTGCGAAAGAACATAAAGGAACCTTGTTAAATGTAAAATTGGTAAAGCCGTATAAGATAGAACGGCAAGTTGCATAAATTTTTGTTCAAGTAAATGTAGTTGTAAGGAAGCCTAAACAACAAAAAAAAGATGATCAAACCATAAACGATGTGAAATTCACGTATGTAAAAATAATCAATAAATGCAGTTAACATATAAGAAGTAAAACACTTATAGGTATACATGAAAAATGTATATAAATTTGTCAAGTTTTAGGAAAGGCTATAAGTTTACTATTATACACATAAATACATAGTACAAAACGAAAACAACTCATCTATGATCTACCCACAAAGACACAACATAAGAAACCAAACACCCCATTCACCACCAATCATTGAAACCAAATATTAAAACTGTCGTTCTAACACACACGAAGGCGTTCAAATAAAAAGTGGCAAAATTAGTTTGTATAGGTAAGCACATGATTTACATTGGTGGTACAACATGCCTCTGCATCAAAGCTAATGCGCCAAAAATGGAAAATAAGATCTTCTTTCCACGGCTACATAGCCTACCTACCAAGAACGGGAAGATAATGTTCTATTCACTTGACACATGCAAGTACCACACATTCGATGGCGAAAACATTCAAGAACATTTAAGGAATCTCTACGGAGCTACACATCATCTCTCCCGTAATGCGTGGGTTGAACCATGTTGGTTTAGGTAACTCCATTATTATCTTTTTGAACTATGTTAGTGTAAACAAGTTGCATGATGCCAAGTGATATATTGTTCAAATTTGTACGTGACAATAGAACTTGCCTCATTGAACATGCGAAAAGAATCTATTTTTCTAACAAATGCAAAAAGTGAAAGTCACCGAGTGGCGAGCATAATGATAAGTTTTATCTATTGAATAGTATTTGACATTTCGTACAAACTTTGAGCTTGATCATAAATACATAATTGGTAATAGATTATAATTAACTAAAGTGGTGATTATTATCGGAAAATGAAAACTAAAGTTTAACAATTCTAATCACACTACAAGTTAATCGTCAACTAACATATAAATAAGGTGCCAGTAACAGTACATGATATCGCTGAAGGTATAAACTGAGTCACGTTGGTAAAAAAAAAGTCCGTAAGTATTCATGTGCTTCTCCTACGCTTAAGAAAGTGAGTAAGGGTAGCATCGATAAGAGCTGTAAATACATGTGATTATCAGCTTATATTATTCATAATGATGAGCTAAATATAATAGCTTCTATGCAAACAATTGGTATGAAGCACTCAACTAATAGTCATTATCATGTGTTGTTACTGAGAAATTGGTGTTTGGACACCAACTATTCCACGGGATGCCACAACGGTATTTCAAGTACCCAATTCCTTAGATTAGTATCGTTACATAGTGTTTTTAGCTTTCATTGTTCATTAGTAGTTTTACATAGGTTTCTTTACGTTTTGATGCCTGAAAACTGCTGAAATGATAATTGGGAATGACATAGGTTTCATTACGGAAATTAGCGTGTTAGAAGTTGAATAATAGTTTGAAATGACAAAGTGACTAAGTTTTGGTTTAATACATGTAAATTTGTTGGTACATATGTGTTAAGCAGAGTAATATATATCGAAACAACATTAAAGTTATAAATTCATTGCAATAATATCATGGTTAAGCATGTCTAAATGCGACACCAACATTTCAATAAACCCTAAAGGTAGCCAAAAATACTCGAAACCTATACTATTATGATAAAAGATAAAAATTAGCATATGCTGTAATTTTCATTCTTAGAAATGTCTTAAAGTTAAAGATGCAATTTCCTTTGAAACATCATACATTGTGGGCCTTATGTCCGGGTTAGAGTTAACACATCTCATCGCTAGTACCAAAATTGATGTTAGAACTTTCTTGATTTCCAGGAGCAGAACTGGTAGACTGTGATCCACTAAATACTTTGTTGGAAATGTATATATTTACAAACATGTGAATGTCCGGATTCGAACTCGTGACCACGGGATTGCACACATTAGCGAATGAGAATTAAAGTTAATAATTAATGTTTATGTTTACGATTAATTATTGCACATTAAGTCCGGATAACGATCGTTATGTATTTAACAGAAAAATGACTAACGACCGTTAAATGAAAAGAGAAAGGACTAGAAATGGAAAGACTTGAAAAGGTTATGGGTTTTCCTTTGTGCTTTGCATAGTGGCCGGCCAAGGGGGTTTTCCCAAGCCCTAATTCATAACTTTTTCCCAAAGTATTCCATCTACTATATAAACAAGGTTAGGTTCTAGGGTTTTTTACACTTGTGCATTGAATTAACCCTAGATCTCTCCTCTCCTCTCTCTAGTCCCTATTCGGCCGAGCACCCCAAGTAAGGGAGTTTGGTTTCGTTTTTCTTAAACGAGGACTTGTGTTAGATCTAGCAATCGCTTGATTTGTTGGTTAATTCGTGTGTACAAGAAAGTGGTTGTAAGACATTATTCTTACACCAATTAGTACTTCTTTGTTTTGCTCAAGGGATCTGACATTCGCAAGAGGTACGTTACACATACTTTCCGTTAATTAATTTATTTGTTATGATCTTAAGTCTTCCGCTGTGTACTCTTGATGTCTATATGTTTATTGTATATTTTATATATTATAAACTCAACAGTGGCATCACGAGCCTTGTATAACAAGTAATTAATTACTGAAACACATAATTAAAATAAACAAGTTGTGTTATTATTTGTATGCGTAGATCTAGGGTTTGCAAAACCTAAACCCTAATTAGGGTTTTGTAAACTAAAGTTTTAATTGGATTAGAAAACCTAGGATGCATGCAACTTTATGTGTATTGCGTAACTCTGTTTTAATTGCATTAATTGTTAAGTGTAATTTAATGTCCATGATAATTACATGCATGTTTTATCATGGATCTGCTTTTATTGTATGTCTTTCTTGTTTAAGTGATATACATTAAATTATGATAGATCAAAAATTGGGGAAGACCTCAATAATTATTATTTAATCAATTATGTGCTATGTGGTATATGTTTAATTTTGACTTATGCAATCGATGAATCGATGCATGTGGCTCACCTTGTACATAGCTGAAAACGGGTGAAAGTCTTAATTAAATATATACATATTGACAGATCTAGAATTGATTATTAATAGGATTTATCAAAAAGGTTTGCATGTGGCTATTTGATATGCATGAATTTTTGTTTATGCATTCATTGTTTATATGTTTATTTTTAAATACTTGCTTGTTTGTTATGTGTAACAAGGGTATTTTTACAAGAAAAATAAACTGACCTAAACAATAGTGAAACATGTATTTTTAAGCATAGTAATCATAATCGTTTAATTGATTGGTGACTGTACAAATGGTGTGAACGGCTCACCCATTAGAATGAACTATAAAGGGGTTAATAAAGAAGTGCGCACAGTCACACTGAAAGGATGTCTAAGGTTATGCTTTTGCGCTTACCTGGTCCTCTTCCCTCTGTAAGTTCTAATGGAGCTACTTAGTAAGCCATTAAATGTGCAAGCTCACCTTAAGGGCGAATTAGTTTTAATTCCATGCGCCACTTTGGTGGTAATTACCGAAACACTAAGTGTTTACACTTATGCAAAAGTACGGTATAATGGATGATAATTAACACTAAATTCCTTGATTGGTGAACCAATACCTCAATTAAAGTTTGATGATGAAAAGCTTATACATTAAAACAAGATATAAATGTTTTAATAAAAACTATGCTACGAAGATGAATGCATGACATCTTTGTACATATTTGATTTAACATCAAAATTATTACCCTTTAATTTAAGTTATATGCCATCCAATGAAACGGAAACACCTAAGATTACCTTTTATTTGCGTGAGAACGTGATTTAGATCGTAATTGAAGGGTAAAATGCAATGTTGCAAAAATCATGAATCGGTAGTCGGGCGGTTGACCACCCTGTAGCGAGTAATCGATCAAGTCGGGATTAATCGGTGATTAATCGGATTGGCATTTCCTGCAATTTTTTGGTATTTTTGGCGACCAAACTAAAAATCTTAGCGATTCCAAGCTGTTATGTTTCCAAACCTCAATAAAAGACTTCAATTCTGATTATGATGCCCATTGTGTGTTATAAGTGAAATATACAATCCCCAAACTAAGTAGAATGCCTAAATTATTATTTCTTTAAAATGTCGATTTGACGATTCGGCGATTTTGACCGATTCACATTAATCGGCCGATTCGGCCGATTTTTTTGGCTGCTTAGTGTCGATTTTTCCTAGGCCGATTTTTGACCGATTTTCAAAAATCGACAAGGTACTCGGCCGATTAACGATTAATCGGCGATTAATAGGCCGAGTTGACCGATTTTTGCAACATTGGTAAAATGTCCACGTGTCGTGAGAACGGGCATGGACGATTTTGTAGTTTCTTAAGTTGGACAACTTAATTGAGTTAGGCAGTGAGAACTGGCAACTCAAGGCATAAGATGGGATAAAACATTTTTACATGGCGATTGATATTGGCTATATGTAAATCCCATAAATCTAGGAATTGCAATTGAAATTGGCAATTGAGCAAAAGCTCTACCATTTTGTATAAGGTTCATTACTAGCAGATCAACCGACGTAATGAAATTATGACAATTTGGATCCTAGTTTTCAATAATAATTAATTGGTTATATGAATATGAACCTTGGGTATTTAATTGTTTATTGAAAATGAAAATTATCAAAATACTAATTATGGTTTTGAACTTTTTCGTAGATGGCTCAACTTGAAAACACTATGAGCTTAATGAGTTCCGCTTTCAAAGATATGATTGGAAGGGACAAGTGAGCCCTAATTTTAATGATTGGCATCGTTCACTTAGGATCATCCTTCGTGTTGCCAAAAGGGTTGAAATTTTGACTACACCTCTACCTGATGCTCCTCCCAACACGGCAAATGCTCTTGAACAAGAGGCATATCGTGTTGAATATGAGAAGCACAATGATGTTGCGTGTCTAATGCTTTGGGGATGTCGCTCAATTGCAAAAACAATTTGAGCACTATCGCCTATGAGCATGCTATATGAACTCAACATTATGTTTGAGAAGCCACCTGCAACTGAACTATATGAACTTATTGAAAAGGTTCATAGCTGCAAGCAGGAGGTTGGCAAATTTGTCTCCGACCACGTCCTTGAGATGAAACATCACTTGGATCAATTGAGAAGCTTTTTGTGGTTACTCGAATGATGTATGTGTCGGACTCATCAATCACTCCCTTAATCAGGATCGATTTGGTGATTTTTTCCGCAATTTTAACATGCATTGCACGGGGAAGACAGTGAATGAGTTACATGCAATGCTTGTAGACTTCGAGAAGAGATTGCTAAAGAAGGCTCCTACACCTGGCTGTACTTTCGCAATACGGTGGTAGGGTGAATAAGCCAAAGCCGCAAGCGATAAGAAAGGGAAAGGAAAGGAAAGGGGAAGCAAGTTGTCATCCCACCAGCTCTAAGAAGAACCCTACAAAGAAAAGGAGAATCCTAAGAAGGATTTAACTTGCACCACTGCAACTCACCCACTGGAAGGCGCTGTCCGGTTTATCTGAATGAGTGCCTTTAGAATAAAAATAAGATGGTGCCTAGCTCATCAGGTATTTTTATGTTTGAATTATTTTCTTTTCTTCATAAGCAAAATTCTGGATATGATACGGATGTGGTACTCACATCGTAATACATACATGGACTTAGAGGAGCAAGGAAACTGACATGTGGAGAAAGATACTTTATGCGTTGGAAATGGAAAGCGTGCATTTGTCGAAGCCATAGGGACTTTTGATTTAGTGTTGCCTTCGTGCTTAGTTTTAGAACTAAATAATTGTCATTATGCACCCTCAATTGTTAGGGGTGTTATTTCAGTTTCTTTGTTAAAAGATATTGGTTTTGTGCACACTTTTATAAGTTATGGAATTTCAGGTTTTTAAATAATGTTTTTACTTTAATGCAATTCCTATTCTTGGTGTGTTTGAAATTGATATGGATGGTTGTATATCCAATGAAAATAATTCATTGTATAGCATTAGCAATAAGAAGAGCAAGTTGAACTGTGACTCTTCTTATCTTTGGCATTGTCGCCTTGCCCATATAGGCAAGAAACGCATGGAAAAGCTGCAACACGATGGGCTTTTACAAACGGTCAATGATGAATCATTTGACAAATGCGAGTCTTGCATAGCTGGGAAGATGACAAGGAAACCTTTTTCACCACAAGTGGAATGGGCTTCGATCTACTTGGATTGATACACACTGATGTGTGTGGTCCACTTAGACATGTGTCAAAACGTGGTGCTTCCTACTTCTTAACCTTTACGGATGATTTCAGTCGTTATGGTTATGTTTATTTACTTAAACATAAACATGAAGTATTTGAAACATTTAAGGTTTTCAAAAGTGAAGTAGAATTACAACTCGGTAAGAAGATTAAAGCTCTTCGATCCGATAGAGGTGGTGAGTATATAAGTCAAGAGTTCAAAGATTACTTAGTTGAGTGTGGAATTATCCAGCAACTCACATCTCCTTATACTCCACAACAAAATGGTGTATCGGAAAGGAGAAATCGTACCTTACTTGACATGGTGCGATCAATGTTTGAACTTACGACTCTTCCTTTTACTTTTGGGATTATGCCCTTGAAACTGCTATTCGCATTTTGAATATGGTTCCAACAAAGAAGGTTGTTAAAACTCCATATGAAATATGGACTGGAAAATCTCCCAAATTTTCTTACTTAAAGGTGCAGGGATGTGAAGCGTTTGTTAAGCGTGACACACTGATAAGCTCAAGCCAGATCTGTTAAGTGTATCTTTGTAGGATACCCTAAGGAAACTATGGGTTACTACTTTTACTACCCAGTTGAGAACAAAGTCATTGTGGCTAGGTATGGAGATTTCCTTGAAAGGAATCTCATATCTCAAGAACTTAGTGGGAGAGTATATGATCTGGAATATGATCAAGAAGATACAACACCTTATGAAAATACTAGCCAACTTCAAGAAGAACCTGAAAGCTTAGGTGCTCCTCACGAAGTTGTTCCCATTCGTAGATGCGAAAGGACTATACGTGCAACTGACCGTCTATGTCTTAACGTAGAGGTGGAGGAAAATATGGTTGGGGATCTTAATGAACCTGCCAACTATAAGGCTGCCATGGCGATCCGAAAAGGATAAATGGCAGATTGCTATGAATGGGAAATGCAATCCATGAAAGATAATGAAGTTTGGATTGAAGTTGACCTTCCTCCCAATGCGAAAATCATTGGAAGTAAGTGGATCTTCAAGAAGAAAACTGACATGGATGGCAATGTACACACCTACAAGGCTCGTCTAGTGGCTAAAGGTTTTACTCAAACCTATGGCATTGACTACGGGGAGACATTCTCTCCTGTAGCGGACATAAGAGCTATTAGGATTCTCATAGATATAGCTGCACACTATGACTATGAGATTTGGCAAATGGATGTCAAAAATGCTTTTCTGAATGGTCGTCTAGATGAAGACATCTATATGGTACAGCCGAAGGGGTTTGTGAATCCATTATTTCCTAACCGTGTATGCAAGCTTAAAAGGTCCATTTATGGACTAAAGCAAGCATCAAGGCAATGGAATAAAAGGTTCGATGAAGAAATCAAAAGTTTTGGATTTACTCAGAATCTTGATGAGCCATGTGTATATCACAAATCTAGTGGGAGTCATGTTACTTTCCTTGTCCTGTATGTCGATGACATATTAATCATAGGAAATCATATACCAAGTCTGAATGAGGTGAAAGCCTATCTTGGTAAATGTTTCTCGATGAAGGACTTAGGGGAAGCACCA
The DNA here is from genome assembly GCA_910596185.1 of Chrysanthemum makinoi. NCBI lineage: Eukaryota > Viridiplantae > Streptophyta > Magnoliopsida > Asterales > Asteraceae > Chrysanthemum > Chrysanthemum makinoi. The sequence goes on from OU343220.1 coordinate 2,303,788, forward strand.
TATATCCTTGGAATCAAGATCTACAGGGATAGATCAAGGCGGCTAATTGGTTTAAGCCAAAGTGCTTACATTGACAAAATATTGAAGAGATTCAATATGCAAAATTCCAAGAAGGGATTTTTGCCAATGCAAGTAAATCATGGTTTGAGCAGCCAAGGCTGTGCTTCAACACCTGATGAGGTGGCGCGTATGAAGAAAGTTCCTTATGCTTCGGCTGTAGGATCTATCATGTATGCGGTGCGAGGCACAAGGCGATGTGGCGTTGCTCAAAACTTGACCGGTCGGTATCAACGAGAATCCGGATGAAATTCATTGATCTGTTAAACATATTCTCAAGTACCTTAGGGCTACAAGAGATATGTTCATAGTGTATGGGGGAAATCTAGAAGCGAACTGTCTGTATTACAGGTTACTGCGACGCATCCTGGAAGTGTGACAAAGATGATACTGAGAGTCTCAAACGGGTTACATTTTTGTCATCAATGGAGGTGCTGTGGATTGGAAGAGCAAGAAACAGACAACACTTGCGATGTCTGCTATAGAAAGTTAGTACATAGCGGCGTCTGAGAACGCCATGGAAGCTGTTTGGATAAGGAAGTTTGTTTCAGGGCTTGGTGTTATGCCGCCGATTGAAAATCCTATTAAAGTGTATTGTGACAATTCATCTGCAATTACTTTTGCCCATGAACCTGGAGTCATGAAGGGCACCAAACACTATCCTAGACAATATCACTATGTTCGAGAGCAAGTCGAAATTGGTGAAATTGAGTTGCTCAAAGTTCACATAGATGATAACCTAGCAGATCCGTTAACGAAGGCCTTACCTGGTGAAAAACTTAATCATTTGTCTGATAAGTTTGGACTTCGTTTAGCTAGTAGTTTCATGCCCGTCTGTGACTAAGTATTTTAGATAAAGGATATTGTAAACATTATTATTTAAATGAAATAAAGTATTTTGTTATCTTTATTATTCATTTATTATGATGTTGTCCTATATTTGCATGTTTAAATCCATGAATAACTTAAGTTATTCTAAATAGTCCATTGTCGATCAATAATATGGGAATGATATTGAATTAAGACAAATCTAAGTATTAGTTAGAATATACTTGAAAGTATATTGATGCGTAGCATGACTGATTTCAGATGATATTCAATGAATTGAATATAGGACTTATCCCACCCACATGATGATACTTTATGGATCTTTGTCATTAAGTATATCATGGATATTTATCCTCTGACTTGAGATGCAAGAGATATGTCATAGATGTAGTTGATAAGGATTTAAAATGTACTTTTTTGAGGGGTCGTTTAAGCCCTTATTTGTCACTTTTGTATCCGTTATTGCTTAATATCGTTCCTTTTCACTTTTTAGGTCTCTTGAAGGCAAACTGCTGTAATGGCACTTATTTGGACGAAAAGGGGCGGATATATGAAGAAAATGGCCAAAGTCAAGAATCGAGACACTCAAGCTGATAAACTACAAGGAGACGGCGTCATGCTTAATCTGCGCCGCGTCGGGAGGAAGTTGTGACGACTCAGAAGAGAAATTGCTAGTTTTTGGAGGATGGCGTCGGGCTTTAAAAGAGTAGGCCGCAACTCGACGGCCTAGATTCAATCCAGACGGCGTCGAAGCTAAAGAGGACCGAGTCACAAGCATAAGGTGACTGGCCGCAAGATTAACTTGGCCAAGACGAAACCCTAATGACGGCGACACGACGGCGTCACAAATCATAAGGTGACGTCGTCGCACATGTAATCTTATATATAGAATCTGAATTTTTCAGTTTTAGAGAGTAGTCTTTTGGGTAAACTTTTGGAGTAAAACCTAAACCGAACCAAGGTCGTATTTTAGGGTTTTAAACCCTATCTTACACCAAGATAAGTTGTTTAATTCATTAATTTAATTATGTCTTCAATTATTTGTGTGTATGCTTGCATGTTCTCCATGTCCGGCTAATTTACTTGTGTGTTTGCTTAGGGAATATGAAACTTAATTATTGAATATTGATTGGTTGTTTCTTATCTTAGTTGATTAATGATCTAGTAATGCGATAGGTCATTCGTTGGGTACTTAATGCTTGATTAATCTTTGTGAACCTTAGGTTATAGCACTATGAGTTGTTGTAAGCTAAACTATACAAAGAGGCTTTAGAGTTAGAGTTTATCATCCCTAGTGGGTTTTGTAGACGAGACCCTTTGGTAACTTCAAAGAGTAGGGAGAAACGCATACCCTACAACTTTAGACACACAACGCAACTAGGAATAAGGACGTGACAATTCAACAACCAATAGGAGATAAGTGGGAGTAGTAAAACCTAAGTAAACACATCTTTAAACTATCATACGAGCACACAATAATTAGACATAGACTACCACCACCTTAGTTTAGATAATTAGATAATAGTAGAGTAATCGGTAGAAATACCAACCCCCAAATCCAAACCCCGAGATTCGTACTTTTCCTTTTCTTAAAAACATAAAAAGATAAAAATAATCTTCCTCAACCCCAACCTTAGCGTAGTAACTTCTCACTAGCATTCCTATTCCCCAAGAGAACGATATTAAATCCGTGGCTTACCCTAATACTACACTACAACGATTAGGTTCACTGCCTAGGGTGTTGAAAAACTTGCTCGACGAAAATGAAGTTTCCTTTGACCCGAAGCGCCTGTGTGTTTATCAAGTTTTTGGCTGCCGGGAATAGAATAGCTAATTAGTAGTCCACCTCGTTTAGGTTTCTTTGCTTGATTCTTATCAAGTAAACTTTTTTCTCATTTTTAGCTTCCTTTTAGTCTATCCCCTTCTTGCGTGACCTTTGTTCGTAACCTCATCACTTTTCATCATGGAAGGTGAAAACCCCCTCAAATCATTGTCCCGCCAAGAGACCGTACTCTTGGTGAATACTCGAGACCTAGCCACCTAGGCTATAGGAACACCATTGAGCTTCCTGACCAAGCCCAAATTACGGCCTTGCGATCCGACACCATCCGGTTGGTGCAAAATGGATGTGCATTCCATGGACTTCGCTCTGAAGATCCTAATCAGCATCTTAAGGACTTCCTTAAAATTGTCGATTCTATTGACCTTGATGCTACTACTCGGGAGACCACGCGCCTGCGTCTCTTCCAATTTTTCTACGGGACCAAGCTAGTAATTGGCTTGAGCGACTTCCCGCCGGCTCCATCTCAAGTTGGGATGACCTCACCACTCGTTTCCTTGCTCAATTTTTCCCACCGGGGAGAACCACAAAACTCAGACGAGACATCTTAACGTTTCAGCAACTTCAAGGTGAGTCTCTCCACAACGCATGGACTCGATTCAAAGATTCACTCTGTAAACTCCCTCACCATGGCATTGACCTTTGGCTTCAAATCCAAATCTTCTATGATCATATCGATTTCATCACTCGACGATCCATAGATCAAGCCGCTGGTGGAAGGCTCAGCGACTTTAATGCAGAGGAATCTTGGGATATTATTGAAAAGCTCGCTGATCAAAGCTACGAAGATTGGAATGAATCTCCTGTAACCACTGTTAAAATGGTTAATGCCCTATCAACTCGTCTTGAATCCCCCGACATCACCGAGGAGCAATTGAGTGCTATTGAGAGAGGGATTGATTACCTTATGGAAAGGCGTAAAGCTCCCATGCACATCCCTCATGAAGAGGTCAAATCCGCCAATTCCACCCACCACCTAACACATTTTTCAGGATCCCCAAGTTGTGAGCAAAACATCGATTCGAAGGCGCTTCCGCTCTACTTACCCAATACCACTCTCACCAAGCTTTTAGGAACAAATGAGGAATATATGGCAGCTCATACGGAAAGATTAGCCAAATTCGAAGAGGAAGTTTATAGGCAGAGAGAGGAAATGCAAGAAAAAATGACGGAAATGATGAACCTGGTAGTAGAATATACCAATGTTGCAAAAATCGGTCAACTCGGCCGATTAATCGTTAATCGGCCGAGTACCTTGTCGATTTTTGAAAATCGGTCAAAAAATCGGCCTATGATAAAAATCGACACTAAGCGACCAAAAATCAGCCGAATCGGCCGATTAATCGGCTGAATCGGTCAAAAATCGGCCGAATCGGTCAAAAATCGGTCGAATCGGGCAAATCGGACATTTTTAAAGAAATAATAATTTAGGCATTCTAGTTAGTTTGGGGATTGTATATTTCACTTATAACACACAATGGGCATCATAATCAGAATTGAAGTCTTTTATTGAGGTTTGGAAACATAACAGGCTTGGAATCAGTTAAGATTTTTAGTTTGGTCTCCAGAAATACCAAAAAATTGCAGGAAATGCCAATCCGATTAATCACCGATTAATCCCGACTTGACCGATTACTCGCTACAGGGTGGTCGACCGCCCGACTACCGATTCATGATTTTTGCAACATTAGAATATACCAAGACGAAAGTCCCCGAAAAGGTATTAGTAAGAAGCAACGATTGTCCTCCCACCTCGTATGTTAACGCCATTTCCATCATGCCTGAGGATGGAAAGGTTGAGGTGAAAAAGATTGAGGAAAGGAAGGAGGAGGAGGGCAAACTTAATGATGAGCGTGAGACCATTGAGTACTACCTTAAGCATGAAATCAATAGAAAAAGCGATTGCGAACCAAGTAAACAACTTTAGGTATAATGAGGTTCTTAGGGAAGCCCTTGAAGGAAAGATGACTGAGGAAGAGTATGACGCCACACTTGTGGGACCTCTGTATGAGTTGGTTTTAAAAAAACCATTAACAAAAAAACGAGACACCACTGGGAACTTCGTGATACCATGTAGCATAGGTGATATTGATATGAATGCCTTAGCTGATCGGGGGATGATGTGAACATAATGCCATTATCAATCTATAATCAGTTAACTAGGAAGAAACCAACCAAGACCGATCTTAGACTTTCTTTAGCTAATCACACATATGTTTACCCCGTAGGAATCACGGTGGATGTTCTAATAGAGGTAGCTAATATCGTTTATCTGGTGGATTTCGTGATCATAGATGTTGAGGAAGATAAAAACGTGCCTCTCATTCTTGGGACACCATTTTTGGCCACCGCCAAGGCAACCATCAAATGCGGAGAGGGCATCATGGTGCTTAAAAGCGGAAAAGGGTACGCTAGGATACCCATCATTCCAAGATATCCTCTTAAGATCATGGAAATGATTACGGGTGGAAATCCACAAGCCCCTGGAAAAATTGTTAAGAAGAAATTGAATGAATGGGAAAAGGGGCTTAGGGACTTTATGGTTCAGGGATTATATGCAACGTTGTGGAAACCCGATAAGAAGTTAGGAAATAATCCCACTTCGATACCAAAGGCACAAAGGAGCCCTAAGGAATTCCTAAAAGGAGAAAAACTACTTTTGTACAAATCTCGGATAAGGGCATTACAAGGTAGAAACAAACCAAGATGGTTTGGGCCTTTCACAGTGATGGAAACTAATCTAAAGGATAAAACCGTCACCATAATAGACGACGTTGGCAAGGAATCCACAGTAAGCATACAACGTGTACACTCTTTCGCGATGGAAAGAAGGAAGGAGGTGACGGTAATGAAGTAACGTAGGACACGACTACGAGTCTAGCTACAAGACTCTTAAATAAAGAAAAGCGCTTCGTGGGAGGCAACCCATGCTTAATTGTTTGCTTGTTAGTGTCATATATCTTTTATTGATTGTTTATTCTCATGTTTAAATTTGTAAAAATGCTTTATTTTGTTTTTAACCTCGTCTTAATTGCATATAAAGGTATTTTACATAAAGGATAAGTGTAGGGAGGATTACACACGTTTTCATAAGAAACGTGAACATGAGAATAACAATTGATTAAAAGATATATTTGCGTGTTTGTTCGAGTCAAATGCTTGTATCGAGTCATAATGGATGTTTTGTAGAAATTTTTCCAGATTCTAAAGATATAAATTTTCCAGAAAATCGCAGACCAGTTTTGTCGGGATAACTGACGCTGTCGGAAGGAATAAAACATCGATCACTTTTTCTCGTTTTCTGAGCTACTTAAAATTTTTGGAAATTTTCAGGTCTTAATTTTCTTAGAAATTCTGTAAACATCCATTCCACAAGCATTATATCCTAGATTAAATCGAGTCTTATATATTATTACCGCCGATTTTACGCGAAGGTTTCGTTTGTTTTCTTCAAGTGTGCAGGTTTTGTTTATCAAGAAGAAGATACATAAAGTTGGAGGAGTTTTTCACGCATACATTCTTCTTGGAAAGGATTTAACCACTACTTCACACACGGATCCTACCGAGCTAATCAGGGGAGTACTAGTTTCTTTCGTTTTTAATTACCTTCTTTTATCATAACCTTGATACTTTCGGGGAACATTGGGGACAATGTTCAGTTTAAGTGTAGGGAGGGAAAATAAAACGGGAACTTTGAAACTATGCTTATCCTTGATTATTTGCTTTGTCCAATTGCACTTTTGTAATAAACCATGAGAGAATGTCGGTTAAGGTAATTTTGGCACCAAATTTAAAATTTTTCATAATATATAGGAGTGGGTCATTAGTCTTAACAAAAGCGTCTCACGGATAGGAAGTTATATGACTAGCACAAAACCCTTTACCACTTAAATTCCACCAAAAATGTGAGGATCGCCCTTAGATTAGTAGGAATTGAAGCATTCATCTTCAATGCTTAGAGTGTGAACCGGTAGTATATTAGATTCTAGAACTTGTTTTGTGATGCATTCCGAGATCGCTAGTAAGACTACACTTGTGTAGTTAGGAATAACTAAATGATAAGAGGCATTAGGATAACCCTTGTTTGATACCCATAATATAATTAATTCTTCCACATCGGTTGAGTAATTCCCCACACCTTTTGCGTTGTACTCATCTTTAGTACACGATACCCCTAGTTAAACCCTCAGAGCCTATCCTTTTTCGCGGTTCTCATGATGTTTCGGTTTTCCGGAATATCAATAAAGAACATTGTCTACACCCCACCCCCAAATATACACCCAAATCGCCTTAGCCTACCCTATATGCACTCACTTTTAGTGCATTATTGTTATCACCCTAAACCCTTAGTTCAATTATCTATTTGCTTGCATGAGTTTCTAAGTCGAGTCATATCCTTTGTATAAAGTTTTGGGACGATTGGGATTCATGGGAAAAGTTAAAGTTTTAAATGACTAAAAGGGAACGCCAATTCCCTTATTTGCATAATAACGTACTCCAAGTGTTTTGATCTTTTCAATTCGGGTCATATTAGTGTTAGAGTAATAAAAACTCAAGTGTAGGGATGTGCTATAAACCCCTATCATTTTGATGTTATCGTAGAGGATGGTAGAGTAAAAGTGTAAAAAAAAAAAAGAAAAAAAAATCTAAAAAAAATAGAAAAGAGAAAAGAAAAAATAGAGTGAAAATATATATATATATATATATATATATATATATATATATATATATATATATATATATATATATATATATACGGGCTACCATCCTACATCTATCTTTAAATTTATGTTTGTTTATTTCAGTTATCTAGAGTTTAGAGTGTCGAGTCTTGGCTTAGCAACGCCATTCTTCATATGCATGTAACATTGAGATTTTTGACTTGCCACCACTAAAAAGCCTATCCCACCAAACCCTTTGTTTCCCTACCGTAAGCCTAACGTTACAACCCTTTAAAGACCTCTTTGATAGTCTTTCCTAGGTGCTTACACCAAAGCGACGGAGGTTTGATCTATTCTCAAGCCTATGGTAATCTATGTACTAGGACCGGTTAATGAGTGTTTATCTTCCATTTCCAATTTGCTATATTTCATATACACCCGAGAGATGTGAGTATCCAAACACCCCATGTGAGGTGCTAGTATGTAATTTCCGTGCTTGTTATGACTTTTTTGGGGCTTATATGTGTTGTGGACTGTTTTAAACCAATGCTTCATGACCCCTAACTTATAAATTAATTGGCTAAAAGCACATTTGCTTGAGGACAAGCAAATACCAAGTGTAGGGATATTTGATAAGGATTTAAAATGTACCTTTTTTAGGGTCGTTTAAGCCCTTATTTGATCACTTTTGTATCCGTTATTGCTTAATATCGTTCCTTTTCACTTTTAGGTCTCTTGAAGGCAAATTGCTGTAATGGCACTTATTTGGACGAAAAGGCGGATATACGAAGAAAATGGCCAAAGTCAAGAATCGAGACACCTCGCCGATAAATTACAAGGAGACGGCGTCCTTGCTGTCTGTGACTGCCGGAGGAAGTTGTGACGGCTCAGAAGAGAAATTGCTAGTTTTTGGAGGACGGCGTCGGGCTTTAAAAGAGTAGGCCGTCGCAACTCAGACGACCTAGATTTAATCCAGACGACGTCAGAAGCTAAAAAGGACGGCGTCACAAGCATAAGGTGACGCCGTCGCAAGATTCACTTGAACAAGACGAAACCCTAATGACGGCGACACGATGGCGTCACAAATCATAAGGTGACGCCGTCGCACATGTAATCTTATATATAGAATCCGAATTTTTCAGTTTTAGAGAGTAGTCTTTTGGGTAAACTTTTGGAGTAAAACCTAAACCGAACCAAGGTCGTATTTTAGGGTTTTAAACCCTATCTTACACCAAGATAAGTTGTTTAATTCATTAATTTAATTATGTCTTCAATTATTTGTGTGTATGCTTGCATGTTCTCCATGTCCGGCTAATTTACTTGTGTGTTTTCTTAGGGAATATGAAACTTAATTATTGAATATTGATTGGTTGTTTCTTATTGTAGGACCTTATTTTTATCAACCTTATCACTTTACCAACACAAATACAAGTTTAACCACGTGAAACCAAACACAAGTTATGCGTAAATAAAGAAGGAAAGATAAGAAAGATGGTGACTTGAATGATATAAAATCGTGTATGTTGTGAGAGAATGATGAAACAATATGATGTTTATTTCAAAGGAAAAACACACACACACACTCAAGCACACCCCTCAAATGACCATTTGAGGGGTATTTATAGTCCAAGGGACTTGATGCCCTAAAGGCTTTCTTATGGGCTTCGTGGGCTTGGACATGGGTTAGATTGGATAAAAGGCAAGCCTTACATAACTAGTACCCATTTAGCTTAGTCCAATCCACGAGCCCGTTGACTATTCTATCACGATATCTAACACACGTTACAAAGTTCCTAATCGTGAATGACCATCACTTCTAATATAAACTATTAAGGCTAACAATCTCCCCCTAAGGGGTGGTCATTCAAATGATGCTCCACTTGATTTGGTCTTTACTTTTCTTGAGCTCGAACTTTGTGCGTAGATATAGAATAGTCTTGATTCTTTGTTCCTTCATGCTTTGTGATCAATTAATGTGGTTGTCTGCCGTTGTCAACTTCGTTGGTTTGGTGTCTCCACGTCTTTTTCCACCATGCTCACACTTCTATTTGTCTTTTGGTTACCAATGATGTAGTTCTCGAGTCTTTAGATTCATTGACGAAGAATCATCTTTGACTTTGTGTAGCCTTTGATTATGATGAGAACTTTCATGTGTTTTTGGTATGAGCATGTGGCGAGTCTGCACGATCCATCCGCTCCGGAGCTTCCATAAGAAGAAAACATAAAAACAGTTAGTAATAAGCGGATTCCGGCACTTACAAGATTGAATTTTGAGGGTGTTAACAGCATAGTGTGGAAACACATCTCTAATTCTCACAGAGGCCGTTCCTGAACTGGAGTCCCACAAGTGAGATAATGCGATATACCGAAGTACATCTACAGTTCAGATGAGTCGCTGAGGTACACCGAAGCATCACCCCACGCATGTAGACCGTTTGAGACACACTAAGCGTAATCCACGAAGAATTACCGAAGTGACACTGCTGTCGGTGGCTGCTTGATGTTGACCCGGCAGGAGTTTCCATTCAATCATCGAAGATCACGAAGTGAAACTTCTCATAAATGTTATGGCAGATTGCTAAGACCTGCGTAGGACTCTAGAATATATCACTTGTGTCCTTAATGATGAACAACAAGCGATGTCATGACATGTGTTCCTATGAGATCTTTTGATGAATCTCGTGGCTCTAGACTCAATAAGTGCATTATGGTTTTCCTAAGCGGAGACTAGGGAGAGGGTCTCCTTCTTCAATATCAACGATCTCTAAGAGAAGGTCAATAGATTATGTAGGGTTCCCAGTGAGAATGAAACAAATCCTTTTAAGAGGAATTGAGTGGCTAGAAGGTTTAGTGCAGTGCGTCACTGGGTCCATGACGTCTTTGTCTTCAATACCAGTGTCATCTAGTGACAACCAGTAGCATATGTATTGAACCCGGTTTCCGCCCTAAGGTTGAATATGGAGGGCTATTTCTTTTCACCCTTTCTCATTACATTTCTTTTAATTCTTCAACCCCTTCTTTCTCCTTTCTCACATTACTCCTTTTTTCAATCATTCCTAAGGACTTCTAGTTCTAAACTATTGGTGATGTCCTTGGGTAGATCCCTCCGGCTCTGTCGGATCATAGGACGAATTTCCTATCCTTAGTCACCTTATAACTCCATGACTGTCCCATGTTGCCATAAAACCTTTTCTTGAAAATCTCACAGAGTGTGTATGATAGAAAACATGTTTGAGACACTCCGCGAGTTTTATATTTTCAGAAACACTCCCCTTCACATGTGCTTATGAGTTTTAACAGAAATCTGCACATAGAGGGTAGAGTTTGCACTTTTGAATTGATCGGCTCATGATAGACAATTCCCCACGAGACACGGTTACGTTGCCTAGTTAAAGAGTTCCATTGTCAGTTTTAGGTGACAACTAGCTCTAATAACTAACTTGAAGATGTAAACACTCCTTGAAAAGGAGGTTAGACCCATGAAGGTGCATATCTATCACAAGTTTCTCGAGATGGTACATATACTGAGTTTGATTCCCGTCAATTCATTGGTTTTGTCTGAGTCGAGCTCATTGTGAGATTCAAACAACGATCATTAAAACTTTTAGATCACATTTTAATCACGCCTCTCCCCTCAAAAATAGCATATTCGTGATATTTTGATATCAACGGATTAAACAACATTTTAGAATCTTTTGGGGAGACAAACGGATTTGATTTAAGCATGAATATGGAACATTTTAGTTTTATACTCCCCCTTTAATAAAACATAATCAATTAAAGGGTTTTAGAGGGAGTTATCTTGAGCACAAAATATTTTGAAAGATTTTGAAAATCTTTTTGAACAATCTTGAAAAGGTGCTCAAGATGATGATGATTTCTCACCATTTTTGAATGTACAATATTTTTGAGTACACTACATTTTTCTTTGAAAACACGAGTTTTGATCTGAAGTAATCAAAAGTCATCATTTTCGTCCGGTTTATCGATGTATACGAAAGCCATTATTTGAAGAAATTTTGAGAGACGACATGTTTTAGAAAACAAATAAATAACTCTCGCTCAAGCATCTGTACATACCCGTATCATTGTTGAATGACATTTCTAGAAATGTACAGAATATCGATTATACGAGAGAATTGTCGTGAGAAGAATATTTTTGGATTTTTTATTTTATATTGTTTTTGTATTTTTGAAAAATTTTATATTTTTATATTTTGCTTTTGTTGGTTTTACAAATTTTGTATTTTGTTTTTCAAAAATATTTACAGCGAAGCTTTTGGAAAATCATTTTCAAGAAGATTCGAGAAGACGTTCTAACTCCTCAGGGGTTAGGCTTCAGATTCCAATTCGTCGAACTAAATAGTCAAACCTTTCCTTTGGAAGGGCTTTAGTTAATAGATCGGCGAGTTGGTAATCTGTCTTCACAAAGAATAATTCAACAGTACCATTTTCGAATTACTCTTTGATGAAGTGATAGCGGACACGGATATGCTTAGTCTTTGAGTGATGAACAGATTGCATGATATGGCTATGGCACTTTTCGAGTCACAATACATAGGTATTTTATCGAAAGTAAAGCCATAATCTGTGAGTTGTGTTCTCATCCATAGAACTTGAGCACAACATGAAGATAGAGACACATACTAGCCTTCACGGTTGATAGTGCAAAGGCAATCTTGTTTCTTTGAAGACCAGATTACTAACTTTTCACCCAAAAATTGTGCTCCTCCAGATGTACTTTTTGCTCAGTAACTTGATCACTGCGTGGTCGCATCCGAAAAGGCAATTAGATCAAATCCGGATTCCTTCGGATACCAAAGTCCCATGTGAATGGATGTCTTCAAGTACCGAAAGATCCTTTTAACCTCTTTGAGGTGCAGTTCGGTAGGCTTTGCATGAAACCGTGCTAATAAGCAAACAGAAAAATGAATATCCGGTCGACTAGCAAGAAGATACATGAGAGAACCAATCATGCTTCGATATTTCTTCGGATCGATAGGTTTCCCAAACAAATCGGCTCCAATTTTTGGTAATGTTACCATTGGTGTTCGACGAGTCACAATTATCCATACCATGATTTTTCAAAATCTCAGTTCTGTATTTAGCTTGATTTATAAAAATTCCACGAGGGGATTGATGTATTTGTAAACCAAGAAAGAATTTTAGTTCCCCATCATGGACATTTCAAATTTACTTTTCATGAGATTTTCAAAATGTTTTGAAAGATTCGGATTAGTGGACCCAAAGATGATGTCGCCCACATAAATCTGAACAATCAAAATGTCGCTTATGCATTTTGTGTAAACAAGGTAGGATCAACTGTTCCTTTGGTGAAATTGTTTAGGATAAGGAAGAGGACGCCATCCACCGCGCTCTCGGAGCTTGTTTCAATCCATATATTGCCTTTTTGAGTTTGTAGACGTAGTCTGGATGATTCATGTTTATGAAGCCTTCTGGCGACTCACGACATTCTTCTTTCGAGTTCCATTCAAGACGCGGTCTTAATGTCCATCCGATAAACCGTGATGTTTTTGTGAGCGGCGTAGGCTAAGAAAATCCTGACCGCTTCTAGTCTAGCTACCGGTGCGAATGACTCTTCAAAGTCTATCCCTTCTTCTTTGCGTATCCTTTGGCCACAAGACGAGCTTTGTTGCGAATGACAGTCATCTCTTTATCCCTTTTGTTCTTCCATAACCATTTGAGATCAATGACGCGAACGTCAATTGGTCTTGGAACCATATCCCAAGAGTCATGTAGACGGTATTGGAGAAGTTCCTCCTGCATTGCTTCTATCCATGCGGGTTCCGCCATTGCCTCGCGAATGTTCTTTGGCTCTATATTGCTAATTGAGCAAAGGTAAATGCACAAGTCGCAATCGGTGGCAAGTTGACGTCTCGTCTGAATTGGCCTTGAAGGTTCACCAATAACTTGTTCAATCGGGTGGTCTTTAGTCCACTTCAGAGTAGAAGGATACCGTTGGTTATACGTATGCGAGTTAGATGGTTCTCGTAAGCTTGAAGAAGATTCACCGATTCGTAGCAAACGGTTTTCAAATAAGTCTTCATCTAACGTTGCATCGTTATGGTTTTGGTTTTGCTCATCAACTGCTGGTAGAACGGGTGCAATAGCTGTAGTAGATGTAGATGATGTAGATGGAATTGGTGCATTGGTTTCGACCGTTGTAGATGCATCTTCTGTTGGTGGTGGAGGATGATTTTGAGCGGGTGCAGCGGAATGATGGTTTGATGCATTTGTCGAGGTTCCACCATAGTATTCATCGAACATTAACTCAAAGAAATTCTCCCATTCTTGTTCTTTAGGATTGTCAAACTAAGTTGATTGAGCTCTTTGAGGTACGAGTCCTGCGATGTGTCCGTAAGTCGTCGGTTTAGCGGGTTCTAGAGCGAGTCTCTCGTGAAGCCATTTGTGAAGTTCGTCAAACTTCACATTCATCGTCTCCATGATCCTCCTAGTTCTTCTGTTATACACCCCTGAATGCCCTCGAGTTATCTGAATATCCAATGAAGATTCCAATATCACCTTTTGCTTTCGAATTACCTAGATCTTCTCTGTCATTCGTAGGATAGCACAAAGTGCCAAACACGTGAAAGTAAGAGATATCCGGTTTTCTGTTGTTCACAAGCTCATATGGGGTTTTATTGAGTCTAGGATGGATTAGGATCGGTTGAGTGAAACAAGCGGTGGCATCGCACAAGACCCATAGAAATAACGGTGCACTAGAATAGATTAGCATTGTGCGACAGCTTCCACAAGAGTTCTATTTCTTCTTTCAACTACCCCATTCTCACTGTGGAGTTCGACAACCGATGTCGATGTGTGATTCCAACATCTTCAAAATAAGCTCTTAACTCCTGATTAGCGAATTACGTCGTTGTCCGTTCTTACAACCTTACGGAGTTTGAAGAAGTACTTGAATACGCTTGAGAAAGGTGATGATGATGCCACGGTGCTTCGTCTTTTGATCTCGAGAAACTTAACCCATGTATATCTTGAATAATCATTGACGATAACAAGAATATACTTTTTCCCATTAATGCTTTCAACTCTCATTGGGCCACATAAGTCCATGTGCAACATATGCAACCTTGCTTCCGAACTAGGTACGGATTTGGGTTTATATGATGCTCTTTTGCTTTTATAGTAATGCGATAGGTCATTCGTTGTGTACTTAATGCTTGATTAATCTTTGTGAACCTTAGGTTATAGCACTATGAGTTGTTGTAAGCTAAACTATACAAAGAGGCCTTAGAGTTAGAGTTTATCATCCCTAGTGGGTTTTGTAGACGAGACCCTTTGGTAACTTTAAAGAGTAGGGAGAAAGCATACCCTACAACTTTAGACACACAACGCAACTAGGAATAAGGACGTGACAATTCAACCACCAATAGGAGATAGTTAAGGAGTAGTAAAACCTAAGTAAACACATCTTTAAACTATCATACGAGCACACAATAATTAGACATAGACTACCACCACCTTAGTTTAGATAATTAGATAATAGTAGAGTAATCGGTAGAAATACCAACCCCCTAAATCCAAACCCAGAGATTCATTACTTTTCCTTTTCTAAAAAACATAAAAAGATAAAAAATAATCTTCCTCAACCCCAAACTTAGCGTAGTAACTTCTCACTAGCATTCCTATTCCCCTAGAGAGCGATATCAATTCTCGTGGCTTACCCTAATACTACACTACAACGATTAGGTTCACTGCCTAGGAGGTTGAAAAACTTGTTCGTAGAGTTGGAAGGAAGTTCCTTTGACCGAGCTTGTAGTTTGCGTGTCGAATGAGTGCATTTTGAAGCAATGCTATATCTGGCTGGTAGTTATAAGGGTTGTTTTTCAGAAGTGTTCTTGAAATTTATGAATCTTGCTTTTAGTCAAAATGGGATTTGTTTCCTTCAAATTTATTTTGAAGTATATCTTCTTTGGGCCTCATAGGATTGTTAAGATGTTTGCATGGCCATGCCCAAGGTCTTCTGGAATATGTTGAGAAGAATTGGTAATCTTAATCAATCACATAAAGCGAAACAGAATAGTTAATTAAGAAATGAGTGAGATCCATATTCTTATTAACATGGTATTAGAAACAAAAGGATGAATATGATGATGAATCATCAAAAATTGGTTTTTCTCCAAAAAACCAAACGGAGAGTTAATAGGGGCATTGGCGTGTTGCTAGACGCTAACCAATGTCATTTCACGTTTTGTAAACATATCCAAGTGGGAGCAGTTGGAAATGTATATATTTACAAACATGTGAATGTAAATTTTTCGAACTGTGACCACGGGTTGCACACATTAGCGAATGAGAATTAAAGTTAATAATTAATGTTTATGTTTACGATTAATTATTGCACATTAAGTCCGGATAACGATCGTTATGTATTTGACGGAAAAATGACTAGCGGTAGTTAAATGAAAAGAAAAGGACTAGAAATGGAAAGACTTGAAAAGTTATGGGTTTTCCTTTGGGCTTTGCATAGTGGCGGCCAAGGCTTTCCCAAGCCTAATTCATAACTTTTTCCCAAAGTATTCCATCTACTATATAAACAAGGTTAGGTTCTAGGGTTTTTTACACTTGTGCATTGAATTAACCCTAGATCTCTCCTCTCCTCTCTCTAGTCCTATGGGCGGCACCCCAAGTAAGGGGAGTTTGGTTTCGTTTTTCTTAAACGAGGACTTGTGTTAGATCTAGCAATCGCTTGATTTGTTGGTTAATTCGTGTGTACAAGAAAGTGGTTGTAAGACATTATTCTTACACCAATTAGTACTTCTTTGTTTTGCTCAAGGTCGACATTGCAAGAGGTGCGTTACGCATACTTTCAGTTAATTAATTTATTTGTTATGATCTTAAGTCTTACGCTGTGTACTCTTGATGTCTATATGTTTATTGTATGTTTTATATATTATAAACTCAACATACTTAACCTCAACCTGATTGGTTGATATAGATGATAGCGAAGTTAGTATATCGACTAGATGCTCTCCTTTGATAACTTCTAATACTAGAACCCCGAAGCTATACACATTACACTTTTATGTTATCTTCATATTATAAGCGAGCTCTACAAAAGAAATATCAGTTAGATGAATCATGTTCTTAAGGATATAACTTTTTAGTTTTGTGTTTATGGATGACTATAAAATAAATCACCTGGTTCAAGGTATCCATATGTTCCTGCGACATTACTCCAATTAGAAGAGTCATTATTCAAAATCTAGGACGTACCAAAATCTGAAACACACGCTTCGTACTCTAATTCAAGCAAGATATGTTTTCTTGATATGTCACGATGAACGATAGGTGGTGAAAAATCATGATGCATATACGAGAAAGCATTTGCAACACCTTTAATTTTGTTCACCCTCTTTGTCCAATCCAAATTTTAAGTGGTGTTGTCGCTCAAAATGTCAGCTAAACTACCACCTTCATGATACTCGTAAACTAAAAACAAGTTTTGAGCGTGCTGCAAACTGTAGCCATGCAGTTTCATGATATTTATGTTTCGTATCCTTGTCAATGCTCTTATCTCATTTAGAAAGTCATGGTGATTAATCAGCTTAGAGGACGAGTAAAGTCTTTTAACTGTAAGAGTATCACCTGATGCTAACTTTGCTTTGTGTACACTTCCGCATCCCCCCTTTCTGATGCTATATGATTCATTAAAATACTCGATTACCTTTAGGATTTCATGGTAAGTTTTCCTTCCATGAAACGTCGAAATTAAAAAGAATAATTTAGTAGAATGCCCAATTCCCTTGTTGGCGGAGACTTGACCATCTA